>OX411713.1:29616357-30216357 GCA_948252095.1 Dicycla oo | reverse complement strand
TTCCCGTGATTTTGACCATAGTGCAACCATGACCATAGTGTTCACTACACATACACATACACTACGGCCGAAATATCTTGACAAGTCTGAAAATAGGCACTACGAACTCTCGCGCATGTTCTCTCACTCACAATCGGCTCATGTCACCATTTATTTTGGTTCCTAAAAAATGTTACTGCGTGGCCTTCTGCGCGAAGTTTGGACTTGCAAAGATATTTCGGCCGTAGCGTACTGCAAAGAGTAAATTAATAATAGAGAGAAAGAGAAGCAACTCTGTGGTAAAATTTGCATGTATGGAAAGTGCTGCTACGTCTAGTTTGGTGGGGGAATTAAGGCTATAATAATACATACCTACCTATAGGTATATATTAATATACATAGTATGCATACTTACTATAATAATATGTAGCGAACGAGTCCTCTCACCTATTTATCTTAGCGAGTTTATTTATTATTTATTTTATCTTTATTTTTTTTATTATTATTATTTATTTTATCTTTATTTATTATTTATTTTTGCTTTATTTATTTTAGCGAGTTTGTGTTATGGTAACAGTCAGGGAAAAAAAAAACACGTATGGAGTTGAGAATAATGTCCTTTTATTATTATCAAACAAATTTTATTAATATTTATTCGTTTTAAACTTATTATATAAATTAAATTCAGGAATAACATAACACTTTTTCTTGTTTATAATAAAGATAATACGGTACGGTATAGTAATAAACACTTACATAAAACATCACGGCCCAAAATACACAATATCTTCTTCGGAGTTCACTCATATTAACAAAACAACAAAAATAACAAACGAAAATCAAAGAGGTAACAATATTATGAAATAGAAACAAAACAAAACAAATAATAGTAACGAGAAACAATTTTCAACAGAATTGCGCATCAATATCGTGAAAGTCGGAGTTGACAATGGCGACAATGACATTTATTTGACCAAGACAATATGGCTGCCAAGTTTTTTTTTTGTCACTAGACTGCAGATGTCGCTGTCGTCTACGGAAATTGATGACAGTATTGTGTGCCCCCCCTGGCGTACTGTAATCTGTGTCACGTTGCTTTGCTTTCGTGTTTTGACAGTATCAAACGTTTGGCCTCTATTGCGCAACTCCGCGGAGCTGTCAGAGTGCGCCCGGCCGAAATCGTGTAATTTCTCCGCGTTCACTAAAACTACGATAGCTCTGAAATTAAAGAGCGCAGCTCGACACACCCTATGTCACTGAAATCGTTATAAAATAAGCTATTTGATTTTCTATAGTTTTGTACAGTTTTATCGTGAAATCTATTGTTGATTCGAAATTGAAAGTAGGGTTAGCTACTTTTTCCCAGTTTTTGGTACAAAAGTCGTCATATTAATAAAATACATGCATTTTTTTCCAAAGTTATTGTTTTATTTACATAATAACACATTATTGTACAATAATCAAGTAAAAGAACAGACATTTGGGTCGTTCTCAAAAAAGTGGCACCGCTCAAATAAATTTATCAATTTCAGAAAATGTATCAAATAGAGAGTTTTTTTGATAAAAATCCATTCTGGGTATTTCTCTTATGTTGAATTGTTCTAAGGGAATAAAAAATCATATAAATAGACAAAATACAGCTATTCAAAAAAACTACCTTACAGGTTAAAGAGATATCGCACAGGTTAAAGAGAATCAAACAGGTAAATGAAAAATAAAACAATTTAACCATGCAAAATCACCTTTTATTATTATTAACTGCAAACAGTAATAGTTTTACATTAAAATCTAATCAGTCTCAAATAAAATCAATCATCAATTAAAAATAACGTACCTAAAATAAACATAAAGAAACTTCTTAAGAATAATTAATCTTTGTGTAGTGTATGTAGATACGCTACAAACTAATAACAATATTGTGACGTTGCCTCGGGCGCGCACGTCGCTCGGTTATAAATACCGGTCCGAATGGTGGGGGAGTCAGACCAACCGATCACTCTAGTATCGGCCTACCTCTCCCCGACTTCCTCAGATAGTTCCCTATCTGCTGACCTTTCCACCCTTTTTGGCTTGAGTGAATCCGTTATCATAGCGGGTGACCTCAACGCCAAACATTCCGCCTGGAATAGTACCAGGACCTCTCGCAGAGGTAGACTTCTGTTCAACCTCTGCTCCCTCCTGAGTTTCGATGTCATCGCCCCGATGACTCCTACTCACTTTCCCCACAACCCTGACCACACCCCTGACGTACTTGATGTGGCGCTTCTAAAGAATGTCAACCTACGGTTGGATTCTATAGAGGCGATACATGAACTGACCTCTGACCACCGACCAGTCGTTGTAAACCTGGCACCCCGCATAGGTCTCCGTGACCCCAGCCAACCCCCTCTCACTCAAAAAGTGACCGACTGGAGGAAAGTAAGCGAATGTCTGAAATCCACCACGTCCCCCCACTTAGACTCCATCCCCGACCACTTCGACTCTATCGCTGACACGACGGCCGCGATCGACTCATTCACAGAACACGTACAATCTGTCCTGGACGATTGTTCAAGGGAAATTCCAGCGATGGAAGACCATCGCTGGAAGTTGCCGGACGATGTGCGTGAGCTGCTGAATGAGAAGAACGCGGCTGTCCGTGCCTACAGCAGCTTTCCCTGCCAAGCGAACAAAGCCCATATGCGCTCTTTACAGAGATCTGTAAAGAAACGCATAGAGGAGCTGCGTAACACTGGCTGGGATAAGATGCTGAGCGACCTAGAGCCTACCCACCTAGCCTTCTGGCAACTCCAGAGGAAGCTCAGATCCCAAGAGACTGCCTCTATGCCCCCCCTTATCCGCCCTGACAAGACCATCGCTTTCGATGATGTCGACAAGGCTGAATGCCTAGCCGACAGTCTTGAGACTCAGTGCTCACCCAGCTCCCAACCAGTAGACCAAGCTCACCTCTCTGAGGTCGACGCGGAAGTCGAACGTAGAGCCTCCCTCCCTCCCGTTGAAGACCCTGATTGTCCCCTGCCCCCCGTCACTCCAGACGAGGTGCAGGACATAATCAAGGGTCTTAAACCCCGTAAAGCCCCCGGCTCAGATGGAATTACCAATAGGGTGATCCAACTCTTCCCCGCCCACCTTATAATGCTCATGGTCACCATCTTCAATGGTGCCATGAGCAACAACATCTTTCCTCAAGCATGGAAAGAGGCCACTGTAATTGGCATCCCCAAGCCCGGTAAGCCCAAGGCTGAGCCCTCTAGCTACCGCCCCATCAGTCTGCTCAATGTGCTCGGCAAAATCTATGAGAGGCTTATTTATAAGCGACTCAGAGACTATGCCGAGACAAAGGGTCTCATCCCTAACGAGCAGTTTGGTTTCCGAACGCAGCATTCCTGCGTTCATCAGGTCCACCGCATCATCGAACACATAAGCGTTGGCTTCCAACGTGGTTTGATGACGGGCGCTGTCTTCTTTGATATAGCGAAAGCGTTCGACAAAGTCTGGCACAACGGCTTATTATATAAGCTCTACCAACTTGGCGTGCCGGATCGTCTCGTACTCATCTTACGAGACTTTTTGTCGAATCGCACCTTTCGCTATCGCATAGAAGGAGCGCTATCATCCCCCCATCCCATCCGTGCAGGAGTCCCTCAGGGCTCTGTGCTCGCTCCCCTCATTTTCACGCTGTTCACCAGCGATATCCCGAAAAGTAAAAAGGCGCAGTTAGCTCTGTTCGCAGACGACACGGCCATTTACTATTCGGGCAGGGACCAACACCCGATATCTCGCACTCTCCAAACCGCAGTCGATAATCTCGGCGCCTGGTTTAGGAAGTGGAGAATCGAGGTCAATCCCGACAAGAGTCAAGCGGTTCTCTTTCTGAGACCGCGTCGCACTCGACTCCCCCCCCGACCGATCACCATGTTCGGCAAGCCGATCCCTTGGGAGACGCGAGCCAAATACCTCGGTGTGACCCTCGACCACCACCTCTCCTTCGCTGAGCACATAAAGCAGGTGCGTTCGCGCGCCGCTTTCGCTCTCGGTAGGCTCCACTCCGTTCTGAATGCACGTAGCAAATTGTCACTTAGGTGCAAATTGCGCATTTATACAGCGTGCATTCGCCCCATCATGACCTATGCGGGTTCAGTGTTTGCGCACGCAAAACCTCACCTCATTCATAGGATGCAGGCCCTCCAAAACCGTTTCCTCCGAAAGGCAACGGGAGCCCCTTGGTTCGTTCGGAACGAAATCCTCCATGTCGATCTCGACATTCCCACCATCTCCCAGTTCTTGAAACGCAATTCCAAGCGTTTCTTCGACTCAGCCACCAACCATCGCAACCCTCTGGTTGTCGAGGCGGCTAGCTATGTCCCCTCTCGAATTAGTAAGGTCCGCCGCCCCAGGCTTGTCCTCTCAGATCCCGACGACCCCATAACTCTTCTCCAGGAGAGCAGTAGGGACCGTAGGAACAAAAACAAATCGACATTCCGACCTCGCCGCCGAGGTCCCTCGCGACGACCCCGTAATAATGGTCCTCCCCCCCGTCCCTTGCTCGGGTATGATGTGCCAGCTGGTGGCGTAGCTGAGCCTGTAGCTTTAAACTCCCCTGATAATAATAATTCAAATCTGATCCAGCCTGTCCCATCTTGCTGTCCTCCCCCCAGCGACGCCCTAAGCCGAGGCCCGTTCCCCACAGGGGGAGCCCTTAGCGTGTAGTCGCTTAGTCTGTAAGTTTTTGCCCCTGGCTGGAGGCTTTGAGTTTTTCTTAAGGCAGCCACAGGATAGTCCGGTTAAGTAGTCTCGACCTCTCTAGGTCAACTACGAGATGCCATTCAAAAAAAAAAAAAAAAAAAAATGGGGGAGTCAGTCGTGCTTGGACTGTCGGCCTATGCGGTGGTGCGTTGGCGAGTCAACAATACTATCAGTAAATAAGCATATTTTACATTGGCGACGAGGATAAAACCGTGAGTTTTACATTTTATTACATAAAAAAAAAAAAAAAAAAATGTAAACGACGATTACTCATGTTCTTAAGAAAAAGAAAATAACATTTATTTTTGAAGGTAGATTGAAATAAAGTTGTTTTCTTAATGTATTGTTTTGTAACTATTTAAATACTATCTTGGTTGTTGAGGAAAAACGTGTGATTTAATTATTTAACATAAACATAACATCGCGCCTGTGTTCCCTAAAGGGATAGGCAGAGATGTGTGGTGCAACCATGTTTCACCAATTACGTTGGGCATGCCTGTTGCTATTAACCGGGCACCGGTTCGGACTCCGGTCTGTTGTTGGGAGGTTCTCGATGTAGAAACCGAGTGGCGCTGCCCGACCTAGGAGTCGAACCCGGGACATCATGCTTAGTTACTTAAATTATGTGGCATGATTCATTCTAAAATAATGAAGTAAAGAGCACATCAATGAGAACAGCAGTAGAATATACCTACTGGTCATTAAATTGACACGTCATCAGAGAATGACAGTAACAGCAGTAGAATATACCTACTGGTCATTAAATTGACACGTCATCAGAGAATGACAGTAACAGCAGTAGAATATACCTACTGGTCATTAAATTGACACGTCATCAGAGAATGACAGTAACAGCAGTAGAATATACCTACTGGTCATTAAATTGACACGTCATCAGAGAATGACAGTGACAGCAGTAGAATGTACCTACTGGTCATTAAATTGACACGTCATCACAGAATGATAGTAATAGCAGTAGAATATACCTACTGGTCGTTAAATTGACAGAAAAACATCAGCAGTAGTGGTACTTTTTATGTACTATACTGGTCATTTCATTGACAAATATCTTAACTCTGCAGATTAGTGCAAATCCTTAATTTATTGGTTCCAGGTAATTAATTAATAACATGAGTTCTCAACTCACATTAGAGAAATTTGATTCTGAGGGGGAACCTTCATCAGTAGGAACAAGATGGGAGCGTTGGAAGCGGGCACTCTTGATCTACCTGGGCCGACATTTAATGCTTGCTGCTTTGATAATATCTATCTATACACTTTTAAAATCGGATTAGAATCGTATAGAAATCGGATAGATAAAGTCGATCTTCGGATTCAAATTCAATAAAGAGCTCCGCTGCTCCTGACATTACTGTCGGTTTACCTGGTACAGCGCTGCTGTATATTGACATAGCTGTATTGGCTTACTGATAGCGATACACTTTGTATTTGGGTGGCTTAGGCTGCTATACGAACGGTAACCATATTGGTTTGTTCGAGTAACTGTGTTCCACTTGTATTGTGTTCTTTTAATAGTGTAACTTTGTAATTGTGTTTACTGTCTGGTTTATCCCAATAAAATGGAAACTTCAAGCCCTGACGATATACCTCTGCTCGGCACTCCTGATCCTACAATTATAATATAAAGGAATATAAAATATAAAGGAAATAAAACATATTGTTTATTTCAAACAGAAACTAGATTATATGTACAAGCTAAAACTAAAATATATATATGTATATTATGTACAAGTATATAAAAATCATAAAAAATAAAAACGTGAAAAGCTCATAGGGCATCAAAAAATTCGTCCGCATCGCTGTCAATGGAAAAAGTGCCCAAAAGGCATTGCCACGTTGGATAGCAATGCTGATTCTTTTGGGCTAGAAATAGGCCAGACCTCTGGTCCCGTGAAGAGTCGAC
This sequence comes from Dicycla oo, assembly GCA_948252095.1. Classification (NCBI taxonomy): domain Eukaryota; kingdom Metazoa; phylum Arthropoda; class Insecta; order Lepidoptera; family Noctuidae; genus Dicycla; species Dicycla oo. The sequence goes on along the minus strand of OX411713.1, from coordinate 30,209,708 downwards.
CAACCGCTTGGCGATGTCCCGAAATACTCGATGAGCACTCGGACCCCAAGGCCCTAGAGTTTCAACCCCAAACGGCTCAAACATATAGCTCCCAATAAGGTTGCTATATTTGCGCCGTTTGAGGTTTTCTGCTCCTGCAGCAGCCGCCCCAGCACAACCCGCCGTGCTAAGAAGATGGGATGGCGCGAGGGTGTCGACACAGGTTGCATCCCACACCAAAGGCCTACCCAACTTCCAAGGCATTATGGTCATTCCGTCTGGCCTCTTCCCATCGTCGCGTGCTAAGCCATTGGGTTCTAAAACTGCTGGCACCCCGGCGGTGACAAGAGCCCGACGGATGATGTCGTTAATGCTAGCGTGCCGTGCCATCCGACCAGCGCTCTTGCTGCAGGATAGTCCATGGTGTCCGAGGCAGTCGACTCCTTCACCGCATTAACAGCGATGTGGAGCCCCACAAGGAGCACCCACACGCAAACATGTAGCGAGCCGGAATGTGGTGTCACTCAGCATAGTGCCTATGTTGGGTGACAGTAGAGCCTGAAGCCAGAGACCCGACTCCCATTCACCCACAGCCAACAGGCGGGCACGCTCAGCAGTATTGGTGGACGTATTAATAAGTTTATTCCGTACCAACCTGCAGAGCGGCTCATCCCACTGTCTCTGGGAAGACGGGTTCTCGGGCTGAACCGTATCTGGGCAAGCCACTTTCCAGGCATTCACCGCGTCGGTCAAACACGGCACTTCAGAGTCAACCTGAGAAGGGGCTAAGATTCTTGTGGTTAACTTTTCGGTGCTGTGAACCGAGGACAGGAACGCCGGTAGGCTTACACTAGAAAATTTGCGGATACCGAGCCCACCAAAACGAATGGGTAGTGTGGCTTGCAGCCACGCGCGATCGTCCAATGCCACATTTAAAATTGATGATAGGGTATTTCGAATAATATGATCGATTTTATTTAAAAGTTGTGGCTGCTTCCATAAAGAGGAAGAGCGGAGAAAATACATAAAATTTGGACCAAAACAACAATATCTGATAAGGGTGAATGCCGAAGGTAAATTAAAATTTGAAAGTGTATCCGTTATATATACAGGGTGTCCGGTAATGAATGGATAACCTTGAAATGTCTTATAGTATAACTTATGGCCGTTCAGAAAAAAAATTGAAACAAAATATATCATAAGTAGTACCTAAGTTATGATTTTTTTAAAAGAAAGGTCTAATTTTTTTTACCTTGTTTTACTTTTATGAACACTACGATCAGAAATGAATGGATTCCATCGGTTTGTTGTTATTTTATTATTATACACGAACTATGCTAATAGATAAACAGTCAATAGTATGACTAGCTATTGCACTTTTTTATTAAAAAATTAGCAAATTAATTAATTTTAGAAAAACTTTGCAAAATTTATTTTTTAAACTATGTTTAAACATCTTGGGTATAAAAAAAATGTATGAATACATGAGTGGCCAATAATTTTAAAATAATGTCACTTTCAAGTAGATTTTATAATGGTACAATTCATAAATGTATCTACAATAAATAGTGAATTATTGCCATTAATGTAGAAAAGGAGAAAATTTTACCAAATGTCAAAAGTAATGTAGGAACTTTTTTTAAATTAAATTGCTTCTGACCACTGAAGATTAATCAAAAATACATTTAAGGAATTTGTAGTGAATAAAAATTGCGTATTGAAACCAAATTGTCAGAAATTTACAAATACTCATAATGATTAAAATAGTTACTTTAAAAGCGTGAAATGGGTCGTGTGACCTTCATATTTGCTACCTGCGCGCACGCCGTGCTGTCATTCTTTTGTGTTATGTTAGACAAAGAGGGTCTGAATCGGCTAGGTGCGAGAGAGAGGAAATAAATGTAAAACATCAGGTAAGCACTCATACTTTTAGTGCGTTTCTCGACTTGCTCGACTTCGCATGTGTTTATTTAGTTTCCGTTTGCAATTATCGTGATTTACTTTGAATCAGTGTTAAAACGACCACGTGGCTATTTTATTGGACTATTCGTTTTGCTTACTGATTTGGACTTGTTTTGTTTGGTGATATTTGCGACGATTTGGTTTGTTTTTGGACTAAACTGGACTTTTGTGTTTTTGTGTATCAAAATGCCACGTCAGTATACGGCACAAGAATATGCAAATATGCATTACATTTATGGAGAATGCAGAGGTAACGCAAATGCAGCTGCAGCGCTCTATAGGGAGAGATACCCTAATGCGCGCCACCCAGACTACCGCGTATTTATTCGTGTCCACGGTTGTTACTCCGAAGGAAGATTGCCTGGTAGTGGTGTCGGTGGTACAAGCAGTGGAAGAATCGCTCGTCTTGATGTAGAAGAAGCCGTGCTTGAGGAAGTCGAAAACGATCCTTCTACCTCTACACGAACAATAGCTCGACGCACAGGTATCGGAAAATCGACCGTGCACGATATTTTGAAAAAAAAAAAATTCCACCCTTACCACGTTACACGCGTGCAAACTCTCCAACCAAGAGATTATGCAGCTAGATTGCGTTTTTGCCGACAAATGCTGGCAAAAATCGAAGAAGACCCGCAATTTTTTAATAAAATTCTGTGGAGCGACGAGTCAACATTCAAAAGAGATGGATACATGAATCTTCATAATTTACACGGTTGGGAATTAGAAAATCCCCATCTTATGCGTGAAGATAGATCCCAATACCAATTTAAAATCAATTATTGGACTGGAATATTAAGTGGAATAATAATCGGGCCATTTGAATTACCGGGGAATTTAACAGGGCAAAGTTATTTGGAGTTTCTTCAAAATGATCTCCCCAATTTATTAGAAGAAGTGCCCGAGGAGCTGAGGGAGTCATATTGGTTGCAAAATGACGGCTGTCCTGCGCATTATGCTGTATCTGTTCGTGCATTTTTAAATAACACGTACCCAGATAGATGGATCGGGCGGCTAGGGCCAATTTTGTGGCCTCCACGTTCACCGGACCTAAATCCATTGGATTTTTTTTATTGGGGCTGCCTTAAAGAGGAAGTATACTGTAAGCCTATAAGGTCTTTAGAAGAATTAAGAAGACGAGTCAGAGCAGCCGCATCAAAAATTAGTGAACGACGGTACACAAGACTGCTCCGTAGATCATTTATCCGTAGATGTAGGGCCTGCATAAGAGTGGGAGGCCGGCAGTTTGAACATTTATTATAAACGAATGATAATAAAGTGTTGTTTATGTTAAATGTTGTTTTTTATTAATCCCCAAAGTTCAGGTACAATTAAATTTAAAAAATGTTCCCATATTACAAATTTTGATATTTAGTAAAATTTTCTCCTTTTCTACATTAATGGCAATAATTCACTATTTATTGTAGATACATTTATGAATTGTACCATTATAAAATCTACTTGAAAGTGACATTATTTTAAAATTATTGGCCACTCATGTATTCATACATTTTTTTTATACCCAAGATGTTTAAACATAGTTTAAAAAATAAATTTTGCAAAGTTTTTCTAAAATTAATTAATCTGCTAATTTTTTAATAAAAAAGTGCAATAGCTAGTCATACTATTGACTGTTTATCTATTAGCATAGTTCGTGTATAATAATAAAATAACAACAAACCGATGGAATCCATTCATTTCTGATCGTAGTGTTCATAAAAGTAAAACAAGGTAAAAAAAATTAGACCTTTCTTTTAAAAAAATCATAACTTAGGTACTACTTATGATATATTTTGTTTCAATTTTTTTTCTGAACGGCCATAAGTTATACTATAAGACATTTCAAGGTTATCCATTCATTACCGGACACCCTGTATATATAAATATCGTTAAAATGTCGTCGACGAAAGATGACAAACTGTCTTCTAAAATTGGGGAACCTAGGAGGTGCAGTGAACTTTTTTCCAAAACTTTGATATCTAGGGCTATGGAATTGAATTTCTGTATAGTTGATTGTCTGTCGGTATTGTCACAAAGGTAAATTTCGCATTTGGAGTTGTTGAGGTCAAGGCCGATGGATTGGAACTGCTGCTTTACGAATTGAAGATCTTTTAGAACGCTGTCTACGTCACCTCCTAGTGTTCCCACACATTAAATTTTGAATTTAGTTTTTGTATTATGGGATGGATAGCCAAACTGAAAATGACTGGCCCGAGAAGATCACCTTGTTGGCATCCCACTGCAGATTCCAATACGGTGTCTTTAAATAATAATTTTGATGGGTGCCTGTAGCACTGCCACATAAAACCATAAATTTCTGGTAATTCCTTTTTTTACTTCAGCCAACAAAGTGTCCCTATTAACGGAATTGAAGGCATTCTTAACGTCAACCTTGAGGATGACTTCACCTTTACCGGCATTTAAAAAACTGGAAAGGGCATGTACGGCAGCCTCGCAGCCCCCTTTGGATCCAAAGCCAAGCTGTAGGGGCTGGAACTTTTTAGTTCAAACGTCAAAACCGGGACATTTTGAAGCGACTAAAAATTAGTCAAATTGAGCATAAAAACTGGCAGGAGGCGTTGTTAGAGTATTTGGCTATGTATAACAGTACACCGCATAGTGTTACAGGTAAAACTCCTGCAGAATTATTTTTTAAACGGCAATACCGTGACAATATACCTATGGCTGGAGACATTACACATACACATAATCCGGAAGATTCAGATGTTAGAGACAAAGACCAAGAAAAGAAAGAAACGGGGAAAGAATACACAGATAAGAAAAGAAGAGCCCGTGAATGTCAATTAGTGCCTGGGGATAAAGTTTACGTTAAGAATACGGTCAAGGATAAATTAAGCTTAAATTATGACCCAACTTCCCATACAGTAGAAAAGAGTAAAGGTGGAGACATAAGTGTTCGAAACGATATAACTGAGAAAGTATCACGAAGAAATGTAGTTCATTTGAAGAAAGTTGAAGGTAAGTGGGAAGTTATAAGTGACCAAAATAAAGAAATTAACAAAGAAAAAGATATAAATGAATCAGAAAATGAAATAGAAGAAGAAGAAGGGTGAAAGGGAACACTAAATTAAACCATAAAATGATTTTCAAATATGATTGTAGTGATTTTGTTATGCCAGAGATGTCAATTAATTATTTAAAAAATATATATATATACATATAATATATAATATAATAATATGCTAAATGTCTTATTAATAATTCTGGTTACATACGTTAAAACAAGGAAGGGAATGTAGTGTATGTAGATACGCTACAAACTAATAACAATATTGTGACGTTGCCTCGGGCGCGCACGTCGCTCGGTTATAAATACCGGTCCGAATGGTGGGGGAGTCAGTCTCCCGGCGCGCGTCAAGTTGGGCGTGTACAAGTTGTACGTGCGCCCAATACTGACGTACGCCGCCCCTGCATGGTTCGCCCTCACGAGCGAGACGAACCGCAAGCTCCTCCGCACGCAGCAACACCTTGCGTTGCGGACCATAGTGGACGCTCCTCGCTTCGTGAGGAACGACATCATCCAGAGGGACCTCCGGATTGAGAGCCTGGATGAGTTTGTGCGGCGCCTCGCGAAGGGGATGTTCGCGCGTGCCGACGCATCTGCTTGGCCCCATGTCAAGCAGATAGCGCCCTGGCATACGCGCCCCCCAGACGCGAGGAGACCCTTGCCCCGCGACCTAGTTGCGGACGACTGACCCCATCACCGGACTGGACTTCCGAGTGAGTCGCCCTCAGTCTACACGCGGCTCACTTGTGACACTGACTCCATACAAATACATGCATCTGTTGCGTGGCGCGTGCTAGGTTAATATAGGCGTGTCACGTAGCAAACAACAGACATTCACCTCTATACAGGCACCCAACTCACACGCGAAGTCGCGGCTCTTTTTATGCGGGCGGGCGACTCGCGTATACACCGGGCGGTGCTACACAGCACAATACCGCCCACACACTCAGAACACGGTCCCTTCTCACCACCCGGGCTCGGCTCGATCTGAAAACGGGGAGGTGGGGGGGGCCATACACCCCTTCTGTAGGAACGTAGAGTCCGTAAATCTGTCGCTGGATGCCATCTGCTGGGCTTCCCCCATGTAGGTGGGGGTCTCACTCGGTAGTGGTTGTCCGCCGATTTACGGTGAAGCAAGCGGCGTTGGGCATCAACGTCGTGGCGTGCCTACAGACACAAATTTCAGACACCTCTTTTACATGGGCGTGTATGCCGCACGCCCAACCATCCACTCGCCAGTGGCGAACAAAATGAGGGGCCCGTGGTTACGGGCCACCGTATAGCCTCCGCGGTCGGGGGGCTACGCCCCGACACCGCACGCCGCGCCCCCTTACGGGGGCGTAGCGACATCCCGCAGGGGAGTCAGTCGTGCTTGGACTGTCGGCCTATGCGGTGGTGCGTTGGCGAGTCAACAATACTATCAGTAAATAAGCATATTTTACACTTTGGATCATTTACTTTTTGGTTCTGGAAACAATCACATTAAATCAGGCCATTTTTGTTAAAATATTTCGTAGTCGGAATCACTATCATTATCAATAACATGCTTAAAAGTGTTCAAAGAAGACTGTTACATTGGCAGGCCCTTCATTTAAGATTCTATCTAGAGTAGGTACTCCTTTGAAGTTCCGGAGGCAATTCCATTTCAGACAGTGCTAAAAATGGTGTAGATCTATGAACAACAGTTACGGATTCTTCTGCAACACTCGTGCCAGGGATAATAAAACTGTCGTCATCCAAATCACTGAGCTCCATATTAAAAACTCGAGCAGTAGCTACAGCAGAATCTCTCATTGCATTTTTGCGTTTGGGCTTTGATGTGCTGACTTGTTGTCTTACAACGTCGTGGAAGCCAAGGTGTTTACCGTGCTTACAATATTCGGCTTTAGTTGAACAAGTTTCTTTGGTACAGCTAAGGCGTCTTAAAACGACAGATGCACTTTTTGTATTACACCATACAATTTGATGAACTTGCTGCGTCCCTTTAAATGGCAGTAGTGTATTGGGCAAAAGCAAGTCTTTTTCAAAGATCTTGTATTCGGAGATAGTATCTATTACGATGTTTTTCACGTTTTGTTTTAATAATCGTGAAAAACTTTCGAAGTCCGGTATATCTGCGCCACGATTCACACACGCATCAGCAGTACGCTTTAGAACAGCTCCAACTCCATCTGGAGCTCCCTTACCATGGCCTGATTTAGAGTAATTCCAAGTGACACATTTAAGCTGAGGATTACTCCATCTGAGAGCTGTTATAGTAAAATATATTTTGTAGTTTCGATACTGACTGCTTGCAGAATCGGAAATAACGTGGAAAGTTTTTGCTTGTGGAGCATGAATTTTTAAGTAATCTATAATTGGTTCAAAATGAGCCCATACAGCTGCTGTGTCATGTCTCAGATTTCGACTAAGAGTAGCGAAACATTGTGACTTTTTCAGCCCATTAACATCAAAAAAATAAAGCACGCTAGTGTGGATTGTTATTTGAGGCTTACTGGCACCAAAATGCGCAGATTGAATTTCTTTCGAGTACGCGCACTTGTAATTTTCCAAATAATCGACATGAATTACAGCTTCGTCGTGTTTCAATTGGTCTTTTATATTTTTTATCGCCTCGTGTTGACTAACCATGTTCCCACAGTGTTTCATATACTTGTCTATTATTTTTTCGTAGTGTATTATGGCTTCTTTTGGTTTCGTTATTACTTACTCTTTTTTAACCAACCTTAAAGTTTTTTCTCACCCATTTTGTATAATACATTCAGTCTTAGGGTTCCATGTCCATTAGCAGAAATCAATGGCATTGTCAAATATCAAATATTGAATAGTTTTGTTTTTGCAGCTTACACAATCACGGAATAGGCATTCGGCATTATAAACATTGCAGCAAATACTTTTAAGAAGATTTGTTGGGTCTTTGGGCTCAATTATTTTATATTTGTGAAGTGCACATACTAAAAGTTGAAAATTTTCGTGAATGACACAGAGACAAGTCTCTCGTGGTTTTTTAGAAGCTGGGAAAATCCATAACGGTCTAAATCGACAAAATGTAGCAAAACTTAAAGTGTATGTATGAGACGAGTTAAATTTTTTATGAAGGTTACCAAGAGAATCATTTAGATAGCGTTTTTGTACCTTTACACCTTCCTTTTTTTCGTATTCCTTTTTTCCAGCTGTGCAGCTACTATTTTCATCACCTGAAAGAAAGGTCTTCTTCTGAAAAACTGGCGCGATTTTAGACTGTCCATTTCGTCTTCTAAATACACTCTTGAACCTTCCTTTTAATTTTGTGGCTTGAAGAGACGTCTCGATCAAACAAATTGTTTCAAATAGTCTCAAGCCTCAGCTTGAGACTATTTGAAACAATTTGTTTGATCTTGTACGATTTGATACTCTTGTAAGAACGTAATACATCTTCAGCAAATGAATTATCACCACTAGTACTAGGTCGAGAGAGGAGAGGCTCTCTAGGAACTTGGATGAATGAGTTTTCCAACTGAATATTGTCTCCAAGCCTGGCGTTCTCGAATGCTATTGATGAATTTCGTTTTTCTCGAGGTGGTTGTAATCTTGAAATCTCTTTTTTCGATAGGCGTCGTTTAATTTAATAAGTGATTGTAATTTAAGTCGTAAGGACGCTATTTACCTGTCTTTTTCATAACGCAACTTTCTCACTAAGCGATGGGCATTTGGTGATACTATCCCAGAACTTACTGAAGAGCCTTGTGAAATTGCAGGACTAACTTCTCTTGACCTAGTAATTCTTCTGCACTCAGAATTACCCCGTGCCCCTCGTACTGGTTCTTTTCGATGGCAACCAGCCACGTTATCAATATTATCTATATTGATATTTTCAATATCGCTGGAAGGTGGACTGTTGCATTCAATAAAGCGTTGTATTTTTGCTTTTTGTTCCTTTTTGCGTTGATAGGATTTGCATGAATAACTCGCAAATTACGTTCATTGTTAAAGTACCGTGTAACAAAAAGTTAAATTTATTAATATACAGACTAGTATTTTAATAATTTTGAACCCATATTTTAAATATTTATATTTTTATAATTATTCAAAGTAAGACTCATTGAGTTTGGACATGGCAGGTTAGTGAGAAACAGATGTTACAATTTTATTTGGTTGTAAGAATATCACTTCGGTTTTCAAGTAATATTACTCAGCCTTTGTGTGAAAAGTCTCTTTAAGTACAATGTTGTGTAGAATTGAATATTTTTAATTTTTTAAACCACATATTTCCACTAAAAACTGCCTGACAGGTTACAGAGCCACTTTTTTGAGAACAATTCATTTCTATACATATTTTGCATCTGCAAGCTGAACAAAAACACGGCTCAGGTAATCAACCCGTGCACCGAACAAAAAAAACGGGTATGTTTACACATTTATTCTGGGAACTCTGTAAGCCAAGTGGCTGTTTATTGTAATTTATTACATAGCTTGGTACACAATCTTATTGCAGACAAATTGCTAGCTGTTGGAATTGTTTAACTTACGAACTATGAGTCTCAATGCAAACACTTGAAAAAGAGCTTTAAGAAAGACCCTTTCATATTTTTTATCACAGAGCAAGTACTATTGCACTTATTCAAATTCTGTTTTTGCAGTCCACATGGTGACGATATTTACTAATGGAAAAACACAACACAAGGGCATGTTGCCTAGCAAAAACATTAACAAAAACAACATCAATCATCATTAATTTCAGTACAAGAATTCCAAAGACACAGTATAGGATAAAACCAGTAGGTCACATCTGAACAACAGAATAAAACAAATATGAAAATGAAGCAATTTTAAGACAGGTTTCGGTTTTTTTTTTAATATGAAATATAGTTTATTAAACAACATTAAAAATATCTTAAAAAAAAAAAAAAATGTTAAAAATGTTCTACGCACATCACATTATTAGATGAACATCCTACAATTCGCCAATGAAACGAACAAAGGTCCCGTACAAAAATATATACAATATATAGATACATACAAAGAAATAAATATTTATAAATATAGTAATAAATAAATAAATTATGGATGAAGGGTACGGAAACAGACGTTCATACACACAGCCTTGTTGCAACCAACACAGTATGTATGCACCTGTTTACGGCAATCCACGTTGGTGCACTTCCGCCGCTGGCGTTGGTGTTTTGACTGAGCTCCAAATGGATACTCAGCCAAGTAGTGGGAGCGCGCGTCGTAGATTGCCGTATTCTGGTGCATACTCGGTGTGGTTGCAGGCTACAAAGTTGGGAGAGATGGGGAATGTTTAGAAATAAGGGCTTTTACGAGACAGATACGGAAATTTCGATGACTTAAAGAAGCAGACCGAGTAGAAGAAGTAGAAGGAGCAGAAGTAGAAGAAGAAACTGAATGACAATGAATGATAAAAGAATTCAGAACGGAGACGTTTAATAGTCTCCGGAATAGTTTTTTGTACCAGACCCTTGTTCGTTTCCGCTCGATAGGGTACATGGCCAACATCTGATCTTTTTTGTCCACCCCACCCATCATGATATTGTAATCATTTATCAAGATGGGTTTGGTGGACAAATCCCGAGCTTGAGAGACGCCGTTGCCATGGTATGTCGATATCATAGCGACCCTATTGTTGTCCCTCCATACCATGACATCAACGTTTCCCGAGGTGAGACCAGTGATCTGATCTTTGGCCATGTTCCCCTTGGTCAGACTGTGCAGGGCCTGCGGAACAAACTTACGATTGGTCCGCAGGGTTCCTACACAGTCAAAGCCCAACACCTTCAGGCGTCGAGCAAGGCATGGCGAATTGTAAAAATTATCCATCCACAACGTGTGACCCTTGCCCTCAAGACCTTTCGTAAGCCTTAGGACAATTGCCGGCGTGGATGCTTTCATTGGGTCTTCATACTGCTGCGATGGACACCTTTGAGACTTACCGATAGCGTGAACCTCAAACCGCCATAGGTAGCCGGTTTGAGATTCACAAATCTCGTAAGTCTTGATCCCCATCGTAGCAGCTTTATTGGGAATCAATTGGCTGATGTCCAACCAACCTTTCCACTGCAGAAGACTTTCGTCCAAGGCAATGTTTTGCCCCAGGCGATAATGTGACTGAAATTTGTTGTTCAGATGTGACAACAATGGCTGCAGCTTAAAAAGTTTGGCCTCGGAGCCTCCCAGATTTTGCTCACACATGTCATGGTTGTTTACGAAGTGTAAACACTTAGTAAGCATCATAAAACGATTCCCAGACATGTGTGCGCTAAATCCGGGTGTATAGAATACCTCAGGAGATGAATTCCAGTATTCCTCGATGCGTGACTTGACCACAACCCCCAACGCAATAACCACACCGAAGTAGACGTATAGCTCGTCAGCAGTGGTGTTTCGCCACATTCGTATGCGGCTATTGGGAAGGAGGGTGCCTTCATCGAGCATACGGGATTTCAACTGCTGAGCGTATCTATTCGACTCCGTGGCAATGTACTCCATAAATTGCCGATCACATATGCTAACGAAAATCTCATCGACCCATATGACACATGGAGCTGTCGGACCTACATCGTTGTGCGAAAACATTTCCCGTCTCGATTCAGGTGGAATCGGAACATTCGGAAACGGTTTCCAATCAAATTCATATAAACCCCAAGGCTGGTCCGTCGCGGTTGGGGGAACTTGTGGGATGTTGGCCTCCACGGCGTTGGCTGCAGGCTGGATTTCGGCTGCAAGCTGGAGTTCGGCTGCAGGCTGGTCATCGGCATCATCAATGTCCAAGGGCGTCTCCCAAAAGCTCCTCTGCGCCCTAGGAATGAGTGATGGAAATACGTCATCTTCGTCGCTCACATCAGAGTCTGGTTCGCTTCCTGTGTAACAATAGGTAGGTAAAACATCTGGTGGGAACTGGAAGTTTGCCCCTAACCCTGTCCCGAGCTAAAATCAACAGTATTTACCATAAAAGAGCTGATCATATATTTGATCATCTCGCAGACTCCGGTGAGGACGAAGCATTGATGATGCCGATTCACACTCCAAAAACCTGAAAAAATGTTGCATGTGAAACATGGTGTTTAAAATAAATACACATTAAAAAAAGATTCATTTAAAAGTCATTAAGATACTTACATCGCCGGCGAGGGTACCGCTGATACGTCCTCCTACTGACGTGGTGGTGGACTGGGTAGAGGGACCTCCTCTACCCTAACCTCAGCCATCTGAGGCGGTGGTGGGCTGGGTGGAGGGACCTCCTCCACTACAACCTGAGGCGCCATCTGAGGTGGGTCGATAGGTGCAGGAGCAGCTCTGAAAACAGGAATTATTTAAAATTATTCTTGCTAATGGTAAATAACCAAGATACAATTTAGAACTACTTACGGTGGCCACCGGCGCTTCCTGTTAGGGTGCAGAGCAACCTCTAGAGGCCGACCCACCGGCAGCTCACTTATGTCGTACATATTTAATCTGAAATACAAAATTCAATTTAATACTCAAAAAAATAGAAATACAAATTCGATTTACTAAAAAAAGCGTTAAAAAGCTGTTACTCTTCGATGGTGCTTGGCCCAGGTCTGTCGGAGCCTGCCACGGCTCGGCCGCGTCCTCCTCGCCCCCCTCGACCACGTCCTCCTCGCCCACGTCCCGTGCCGCCTCGTGGTACCACCACCGCCACCACCGCCTACACCACACCGTCACCCTGCCCCAGAGCAACGCTAGCGCCCCCTCGCACACGCACTCGACGCCGCGACTCAAATATTTCACCATTATCTTGCATGCTTGAACAATAAAATATAACACTGTCTAAAAGCCAGTTTAAAAGTAACAATGACATGCAAAACCAACTCATCAAACAAATATAAAAGACGTGTGGCACTCGGAGACTGCCGCGATAAAGCTATTGCATAGCATTTTTTATCAACTTATGCAATAGACCTCGCCAACAGCTGCTTAACCCCACCCATCCAAAACCAGACCTCACCAACAGCTGCTTAACCCCACCCATCCAAAACTAGACCTCGCCAACAACTGCTTAACTCCGCCCATCCAAAACCAGACCTCGCTAACAGCTGCTTAACCCCACCCATCAAAATGAGACCTTGCCAACAGCTGCTTATCCCCACCCATCCGTTACCAGACCTCGCCAACAGCTGCTTAACCTCTTCCATCCAAAACCAGACCTCGCCAACAGCTGCTTAACCTCTTCCATCAAAAACCAGACCACGCTAACAGCTGCTTAACCCCACCCATCCAAAACGCCGACAGCTGCTTTCACTCATTTGTTTTCTTATCGGTCACCACGCTCGAAAAACAAATGAGTGGGGGTGTTAGGTTATTTTCGTTACGGAATTTCTGGATTCGGTCTCCACGCTCAAGGCCCGCGATAGAAGCTATGCAATAGCTTAAAAACATCAATAAAATTAAAATAATTGAAACCTCCTTTTTTTCTAAGTCGGTCAAAACATTGCTATACTGACCATTTTCCTGAACAGTGTACGAAACACAAAAAACATGGCGGCTTGAAGGTCATAAACGTCAAATGTTCTGTCTGCTAAAAAGTCTCCTGGAGATTCGATTTTCGATTACGTTTTTTAATTTCAATATTTACACAATTTTTTTACGATTTTTACTAATAAAATGCCTAATACATACGTAGTAACGTACCTAAATCATGTTTCTAACAACATTTTGTCGTCTCTATTGTATTTTCTACTCACAACAAGTAGAAATGTACCGGCATGGCGCGCGAATTTCAAAACAATGTTTGGTGAAATAACAAATTCTGTCCAAAATCTTTAACAAATACACAATGCAGCAATTAAAAACTGTTTAGTACTTACTTGTTCACCACACCATACTATAGTTCGATAATAACACCAACCAAATAACACTTTTAAACACGCGCCGCGTCGTTGACATAAACGAAATGAAGCCGTCACAACAGAAAAACGTTCCGATAACAAATGTTGTTGAATGTTTAGCATGTGATGTTTTATGCCTTTCTTATTCTTTCACCTACACTCTGTGTAAGTTAGAGTAGGAAAGGTATACTCTAGACAGGCAATATTTGGCATTTAATCCGACCCGGTCCACGAAATCTCCAGGAGATTCCCACCAGACGCGCGTTTTTTGACAGAATCTCCTGGAGATTTATTAGCGGACGGGAGGCTAAATAAATGAGGACAGTATCTCTATTGATGGTCTGTGGTTTTGATTTTGATTTGACCAGTGTTGCCAACTTAGTGGATTTTCCACTAAAAGTGGTGGTTTCGACCCCTCATTTAGTGTCGAAATATTACTTTTAGTGTCTGGTGGATTTTCTAGCGGTTTAGTAAAATTCAGTTTCAGTTACTGATAATGATATCACTCAACCACTATGCCACACATTATGAAATATATTATTTCTATCCTACTTCATTTAATTTTCAGTTACTTTTTTTGAAAGACTATTTAGCAGTATGAATGTAATAACAAAACAAGCAGAGGAATAGAATGAAGTTAAATCTTTTAACTACTATACTAAGAATACACTGTGGGTTGAGACTGGAAGGGAAATGCTGCAATGAATATGAAATTCCAATAAACGTTTTAAAACAAATCAGTACCAAAGAATCGTATCAATAGGAAACCGACGATAATGGTGTAGACACAAATTATTTACCTGAAGAAGACGAATTAAGTTAAATTATCAGTTGTTGTTAAATAATTTTAATGTTCCTGATCTTGACTTGTTGTTTTACCTACTAATTGTGTGTTGCTTTACTGATTGTTGATATTTTTTTATTACGTAATAATAAAGAAACTTAATTACGAATATCCTAAATGTTTTCTTTCGAAACAACAAAAGTTTGTTTAGGTTCAATTTTTAGCGATTTGAAATAATAGCCTGCACCGCAAGGAAGTTAACGAAAGTTTTCTTCCAGTGTGCCCATTCCGCGGCCGCCGTGCTTAGGGACATGTCCGCATCGAACCGCTCCGGTCGTAGATATTTATCCATAGGATATCAGTCGCTTCGTTTGCTAATTAAATTTAAATAATAGTCAAAACCTATACTGTAGGTTTTAATTAGCAAAACGTGACATATTGTTATGAGAATGACAATAGATTCCTGTGACAACGAGATTAAGATAAAACATATGTATCTATGGTCAAAGAAGAATAAAGTGGTAAAAAGCAAAGAGTAAAGTAATGTAAAAAGGTTCACCACACGATTATTAAAGTGCGGCTGTTTTTTGTTAGTGGTTTTGGTGGAGTGAAGTGGAATCTGTTATCTGGTGGAGAGTATAACTGTCGGCAACACTGGATTTGACGGCAAACGCGAAAATCGGCGAAAATTAAAATACAAATACTTACTTATTTATATATTCTTACTTACTTATATATAGATATCGGTGAATGTTACAAATATAGCTCTGTGATTAATTTTAAAAAGTATGTTTGATTAATTATAGTCGTTACCATGGTCGTTGCAATGTCTGCCACAACAATTACGGTCGAAGAGTTCATTAAAGCAGCCGATGAATTTGTTCAAAAATCTGCAAAAATATGTGATGGGTGGACGTTAAAACAAGATAAAATAGATTTATTTAAGACACACCTAAAAAAAGATACATTCATTCAGTGTCAGGTTAATGATACAACATGTTTATATAAAGTAGAATATGTGATATTTTACAATTTGAGTTATGGAGTACCTTCGTTCAGTTTCAATGTATGGAACTCTTCTGGGATGTTAATAACTTTGGAAGATATCAGAAAAATGTCCTTTATACAGTATGTTATCATTTATTTATCTAACATGGTATCAATTCACTAGATGCCAAACCTAACATTTGAAAGTATGAGTACTTCACCCTTTCAAATGTTTGGATCATGTAAATAAAGTACAAGAGCTTCCTCTGTGCTTTTGTTCTGATCTACTACTTGTCATAAGCATATCCCAAAATTTTGGTCCTCAACTACCACTAAATAAATCTTGTTCCTTTTTTGTCTGCTTCAAATCTGTATCTTTAATTACAGGATGAACCAGAAGGACTTCTACTCAGTGATAACTCAGCAAGAACACCCAATGTTCCAGCGACCATACTTCATCATGCATCCGTGTCACACGGAGACATTACTGGCAGCCTTAAGAAATAAATCCAAGAATATTATTGTTACCTTCCTAGGGCTTGTCACACCTTTGATTAGGCTCAACTTACCTTTGGAGTATGGGTTATGATACCTATGATGTTAAGCAGAAAGCACACAAACTCAAGCTATGTTTCGATGGGGCTAGGCAGAAACTACAGAAAGTCATGCTATGGTACTTGCACACTTCTTTTCCATATTTAAAAAAACACTGCTACTACACTGGTGCGCTACTGCTGAGCATGAGGCACTGGGTTCGTTTCCTAGGCTGGGCATGGTTATTGGGTTTTTCCATAAGGAATTTCTTACCACCTGGGAAACAAATCCAGGGCCTCAAGCTCAGCATTAGTGCACCAGTGTAGTAGCAGTATTTTTTTAAATATAATTTCTCAGTAGCAGCCCGGAGTCTGGAATTGTGCCCGGTTGATGGCAACAGGCTCGCCCCCTATTACATGGGACTTAAACATAGCTGGCGAAATGTGGGTGTACTATAGTACACCTGTGCCTAACCCTGCAAGGGTTATAGGTGTTATGTGTTTTTTATAGCAATGCGTGTATGCAATGAACCATTAACACTTTCAAGGACGCTAAATCGCCATAGCATTCATAATAATAAAACTTCTATTACTTGTTCAGCGTCCTTGAAAGCGTTACCCACTCAACTAGTGGAAATTCAGATCTATGTAAGGCATAATAGTATTTTAATGTTTTTGCAGCAATTACTTCATTGAACCATTTAAGATAGTATTCAATTGATCACACATTTTCTCAGTGCTGCAGCAGTTCCTCATTAGAATGGGCTTGGTGCATTAGCTTTAAATTATTTAAATTCAAAGAAATAACGCCATTCACCCCAGTGGCAGAGATGTGCAAAATAGTTTACGAAAGTATTTACATACAAATACTTTTTGATTTACTAAAGATTTTAATAAAACACGTCACTTATCTTCCTACTGTTAGAGCAATACGAAAAAAGTCTTTCTACTGGTGCCGAGGTTGGTAAATGTGTGGAATTTTAATCTTCAAAGAACACTTTTTATTGTTGGATAAGTATTTAATTTCGCCAAACTTTTGCCATCATCTTTTAAGTATTGAAGAGCTTTTAAGTATCTATGGTGGTATATGCAAGCACCTTTAGTTAATTTTATATGAAATTTAACTAATAATGGTGGCAAAACTTAACAGTAAAGTATTTTGCAGTTTGCTAATAGAAAATACACTTCGAAAAGTATTTCAAATAAAATACTAAATGCTTTTTTAAAAAGCTATTTAAATACAAAATAGAAGTAGGTACCTACTTTGCATTTTGTATTACAAATAAGTCGCATCTCTGGTCAGCAACAAGACGTAGGTAATAAAAAAGAGGCTTAAGAGTATATTTCTTAAGAAAAAAGCAGTACCTTTGTACTCAAAATTATAATTATGTCGTATTTCTTTGTATTTTACTGTGTGTACATAAATTAGTAAGTTTATAAAGGTTGTACCTATACTAAGTAACAGGTAATAGAATACATACTTATTAAAAAATAAGCCTTATGCGGTGCAGATAAGGTTGATTTTATTTACAAAAATATATACTTAATTTTATCAAAGTAATTGTTTTATTTAATATCATCTATTGAGATGTAAATAAAGCTCACCTATCTGCTTTACCTAAATAATCACAGACAGTTTACAAGTCCAGCTTTATTGGATTAGGTACTTTTTCGTAATAAAAATATTATTATTTTAGCCTTCGAGAATGTCATTAGTAAAAGCCTTTCTAATGCAAAAGAGATGTCCCAAAAAAACCCAGTCGACAAAAAAAAAAAAAAAAATGTGCGGGTAGTTGTAGGCTTAATATTGTACATCAAAAATATGTAATTGATAAACCATCGGGTATATAATTTATATTTAGGGGCTATAATTCGGATTTTTAGTACTAAATAATACGTAGTAAGCAGTGTTCCATGAATAGTTTGAGAAAGATAATGTAGAAGTATCGTTAATAGTTATTGCTAAACATAAAACAATAATTTAAAAAATATTAATAAAAAAAATTGTACTGGTCCTCGAAGTCAAACCTGTAAGTAATGTATACCTACTTACATACACGTTTGACTTCGAGAACCAGTACATTTATTATTTTTAGTACCTACCTGTTATTATTACATTTACTTAGTGTGTTCAATATTATTATATAATTAGCTGTCAACACCATTTTTCGTAACTCATTTGTTGGGCTTGGTATATCATTTTATAACAAGCTACCCTCTTCTTTGCTAGATTTGCCCTACAATGCGTCTAAAGTAAAATCTAACCTTTGTTCAAAGGCATACTATTCTATCAACGATTACTTAAACGATAAGTGTGTTTAACTTAAGACAATGTTTATGTTCTTTCTCCAGAATTAGCTTACCTACTGACAGGTTATATGAGTTTATATAATTATTTATTTTCTTTGACTGTAAAGGTCAACTTATTTTAATTTTATTTTTATTTATCATTGACATAATCTACTCATTACAATGTTTTTTTTATGAGTGGTATTGCAATATGTGGTTAGCTAGTGACCTCGACAATTGATCATAATTATTCTTGCCTGATCAACCGGCAGCAAGTTCGTCATGTTCCCTTAGATGTCACTGCTTGCGGTAGCGTCGGGGGTCGGGTTGCCTCCTTCCCTCAAATATGGCGAGGGGGTGATTGCTGAACTCTGCGTTATGCTTGTGAACGGCTGCTGCTTGTGGTGACTGGTCGTCTTGCTGACCTTGGTTTTGTTTTGTTATTAGCCGATATTGAAAAGCTAGGTTCTGAACGGAATCACTACCTACACATTTATTAGTGATGCGCATGGGTGTAAGAGATGGCTCAACCACTGTGTGGTATCTTTGTCGGCGTGGGACACTGTTGTAGATATAGGCATTAAAGAGGATGTATATAATTCTGATCATTTACCCATCTATATTATATGTGGTTTGAGTATACTCGTAGTAAGGTCAAAACTGGTGACTCGGACAGTACTCCGAAGTGAGATTGTATGGGGTGAACGAAACGGTTCTGAAATTGATAGGTACCGGTGTTTGTGCAATAGTAAATTGCGAGACATTGATTTCCCCCAAGAATTCACGGAGTGCAGTAATGGGTCATGCAATCTGGCTGAACATAAAATTATATTGGATAAGTTGTATGATCGGATTGTGAATGTTCTGTGTGAGGCAGCTGAACAATCTAAGGATACGAGTGACTATAGGCCTCCGATACAATATCGGCCTCTGTATGGCTGGAATAAATATGTACGGGAAGCTCACAGCGACGCTAGGCTTAAACTTAAAACCTGGGTAGAACACAAACGACCGACTCAGGGTTACATTTTTGAGCAAATGCGAGAGGCTCGTAAAATATTCAAAAGTCGCTTGAAATGGTGCCGAAAGAATCAAGAAAAAATTAAAATGGACATATTAGCAGAACAACGAGCTGCTAAGAACTTTGGCAAATTCTGGAAATCCACAGGTAAGTTGGATACTAAGCCTGGCCTCGCAGTGTGTGTGGAGGGGAAGAGTGATCAGGATATTGCAAACCTATTTAGGGAACATTTCCAGGTGCAATCTCCCCTTGGTCCCTCAGTTCATTCTGCAGGTAATAATTATTGTTGTCAGAAAGAGGAGACGCTTATGCACTTCTCTGCCAAGCAAGTAAAAGGAGTCATACAAGGAATGAGCAGGGGCAAGTCTCCCGGTCATGATGGACTCAGCATTGAGCACCTGAAATACGCTGGGGTCCACGTACTGAGGGTCTTGTCTCTGTTCTATACGATGTGTGTTAGACATTCATTAATGCCAGACAATTTAATGAGGACTATTGTGATATATATATCGTTAAGAACAGGATAGGGGACATATACAGTAAAGGGAATTATCGGCCGATTTCCTTGGCAACGATCATGGCTAAGGTGTTGGACAGTATGCTTGACTCATGTTTGAAAAATATTTTAAATCTCCATGAAGCACAGTTCGGGTTTCAGCCTGGACTATCAACTGAAACTGCTATCTTAAGCCTCAAGCATACTGTTCAATACTATACTGATCGTAAGACGCCTGTACCCTGTACGCCTGTTTCCTTGACTTCTCAAAAGCCTTCGATCTTGTTTCTTATGATGTGCTTTGCGACAAGTTGAGGGACAGGGGTGCGCCTGCTGAATTATTAAAAATCTTTCATTACTGGTATGCCAATCAAAAGAACCAAGTAAAGTGGTCTAACACTCTCTCTTCAGCATATAGATTGGAATGCGGTGTGAGACAAGGGGGTTTGACATCCCCTAGGCTTTTCAATCTGTATGTTGATGGCCTCATCACTGAGCTCAGTAGCAGGACCATTGGATGTCGAGTGAATGGAGTGAGTGTCAATAACATTAACTACGCGGACGATATGGTGCTGCTGGGCCGAACTGCTGGGGCTATCAGAGAATTGCTCAGTGTGTGAGACATATGCTGCCTCACACGGACTGATTTATAATGTCACCAAGAGTCAATATATCATCTTTAAGGCTGGAGGTAGGTGTCCAGACTCGAATAAGGCTGAATGGGCTCCCATTAAACAGAATGTCAACATTTAAGTATCTTGGGCATTTCATCACCGAAGACCTTAGGGATGATATAGACATTGAGAGAGAGCGTAGGGCGCTAGCGGTCAGAGGTAACATGTTGGCCCGTAGATTTGCTCGGTGCTCTGACCAAGTAAAAATTACTCTTTTTAAGGCCTACTGTCAGAGATTTTACACGAGCAATCTATGGGTCAGCTACACCAAGAGATCGCTAGATGCCCTGCGCGTACAGTATAATAATGCTTTCAGGATGTTGTTGCGACTGCCCCGTTTCTACAGCGCCTCGGAAATGTTTGCTGAGATCCACACAGATGGTTTTCAAGCCATAATACGCAAAAAAACCGCGTCGCTGCTGAGCAGAGTACAGGGTAGGCGCAACTATATCCTGAGAGCTGTGACGGAGAGCTATACTCCAAATATTAGTATCAATATTATTATTAATAGGCATTTTATGCGGAGGTTGATTGGGTAGGAAACTTGATTTTTTTGTCTGGTCATCCTCTGCATGGAGTGTGCATTATTTTATTTTTAAAATTACTTATTTTATATCTGTACCTACTTACTACTAACACTAGAATATATTAAGTCTTTGTAATACTAACACAATATGGATCAAAGTTGTCCGAAAAAAATGAAATTTAATTTAATTAGTAATTTAATTCGTTGTTTATTTTACTTCGATGGCACTAGTTTATCATTTTTGACTTAGAGTTACGACTACATGTACGGCTATATGTAAGTGGGCACGCCCTTTTTTACTGGAGGCTTTTAATAGGTATAGGTATACCTAAAGTTCTGCTTACGGTTTTAGTTTTGTTTTTTTGTTTCTGCTTGAGTATAATTTTCGATTTTTCGTTTTTTTTTCTTTTTTTTTTGGTATATTGACGTGTGTTAAGAATTAAATTTAATGTTTGTGTTGCGTAATGTACTTACATGTAATTTGCGAAGTGTTGTATAGAATATTCTTTTTTATTTAACTGAACAGACAGCTGTGCTGCTGGGGAGTTTGTTGCGCCACTTCTTCTCCTCAGTTAAAGCACTAGGAAGTGATGAAGGGCGGGCGTTTTGGGGGACTCTCTTATGTAATTTTGACGTTCGAAAAGTGCTGATTCTCAGCCTAGTTTGAATAAATGACTTTTGATTTTAATTTGAGGAACACGCTCAGATTAACTAAGTTAATCTGAGCGTTTTTTAAAAATCCAATGATGCAGTTTTAGTTTTCATCAAAATCGAGCCCTAGACTCCTTTGAGTACTTTTCGCTATTCCTCATAGTTTCGGATTTGTCCTTCCACGCCCACTTGAAAAATTCACCTGTATACACAGGCTCTCGAAAAAAAAAATCTGCTGAATTTTGAAAATGTCAATGACCGGACAACCTTCATTTTGGACTGGTGTACGTCACCAGCCATTCAATGCCATATTAGAAGAAACCCCTTCTTTACGAGAATGTTCTGATGGAAATACAACCTTGGGACTCTTTTATTTATGCAAACTAAGAAGCGGTGAACCTTACCGAAGACTGACGACGATTTTCGGCCTGCATAAGTCAAATATATATAGAAAAATAAAAGAAGCTAGAGAATGTCTCAAAAATTACTTTATTTCCTTGCCATCTTGGATTCAACCATATAACCCGGAACAAAGATATAGCGAGGAATACAATTACATTACACCTAATCATATTTTTGGAAACCAAGACCAAAGAATAGCAATAATTATTTTAGACGGAACATTCATACAAAAAAGCTCAAACTTTTTGTTTCACTCCATGAGCTACAGTTTGCATAAATACCTACACCAATTTGATAAAGCCATTTATGATTGTATGTGCAGATGGCTACATTTTAGAGGTCACAGGACCCTACGACGCATCGTAGGGTCCCGATGTTACGCTAGGACGTCAGATGCTATAATATTGCGACAGATATTAGACAACCATAACGGTGACATGGAAGCCGCTCATGAAATACGGTGGTTTATTGAAGCCGATGACGTGATGATTTTGAATAGAGGGTTTCGTGACGCATTGGCACATGCCGAAGAATGTGGATTCTCGGTCCAAGTAAGTCTCTAAACAGACACGAAAGGCAACTGAGCACTGAAGCTGCGAATAAATCTAGACTGGCCACGTTGGTGAGGTGGGTGGTAGAAACCATCAACAGGAGAGTGAAACGGGACTTAAAAATAATTCGACATAAATATTTTAACAACGCTTTACCCAACGCCAACGCAATCACAGATTTTAGAATAGCTGCAGCGCTTATTAATGCAGCGCAAGAGGCATAGTGGAAGCCGCTTTACAGAAAACTATCGAAATGATCGATAGAAAGAGAAATAAGCCCCACCTATTAGCTAATTATGTTAATCAACAATGTTGGAATGCACAAAGAAACATTGCATTGGAGGCAGCGCAACATGACGTAGCAGATTTTCCGAGAATGTCATTCGACGAGCTGCTTATTTTTGCCATATAAAACTGGCTAGATCTTACTTTAGCGAAGATATCAGAGGAACCGGCGTTTATTCCATTGAAGTCTAGACATCCCGATAGAGTGACACTTAATGACGATGAAGGGAATATATTTATTAATAAGGTGCCAAATACAATCCAGACATGTCAGGTCAACAACATATTACTGCTACATACTGTAGAATCGACACGTGGTCTCGGGAGTACTGCTGTAGCTGCATACATGGTCGCCGCACATTAGGTAGTTGCGCCCATATTATTAGTATAATATATTATCTTTCCTGGGCCAGATATGAGGGTGATCTGATACAGCCTGCAGGATTTTTAGACGAAGTATTCTTACAAGGAGACCTCACACTCTTCGGGTCACTGATTTGGCCGCAACTCTACGTATTGAAAGAGACTTCCTAGTGTCGTATATTCCTAAAGTCCTAAGGTGCACAACTCAAAAAAAAAAAACCGGTCAAGAGCGAGTCGTATTCGCGCACCGCGGGTTCCGTGCCATCATATATTAAAAAAAGTGTGCTATTTAGAGACATCGTTTTATTTTCCTGTAATCTTTAAATAAACTATCACATATAATAATTTCAGATTTTTCTCTATGCGAACTTCGGAGATAGGAGGGGAATGGTGTTTTTTTTTTACGTTTTTCATCAAAAGTCGAAAACTATGCAGCCTAGAAAAAAAAGAAAAAATGTTTGAAAATGTGTAAACAGCGCTCTTTCATATGGTGTGAGCCCCACTTCGAATTTCTCTTCGAAAAATTCTTCGAAAAATTTTCGTATTGAATCATAGTTGTAGTGTTTGTATCTATGCAGTAGACATAATACATTGTCTCATGTACACCAGCAGAGGGGGTAGCTGTCAATCTGTTAACTGTCGTTAGACGCGGTACAGGTTGGACGTGCGCCTGCGCTCGGAGCTAGCTGTAGTGGTGAGCCAGTGTGACACGTATACATAAATAGTTACCTAGAAGTGTTGTGATAGTGATCACTACAATAGTGACTTTTATGTACGTATATTATATAAAAATCGAAATCATTATCAATATTATTAATATATAAAAAATATGAATATATAATAGAAGCCTATAAGCTACACATTTCGACACTACAATTTTCGTGAGTTAGTATTATTGAAACTTGGACAAAAGGTGAGACTGACTCTTTAGAGAAGAATTTCTCCCTTATTTTTGAGTTGTGCACCTTAAGACTTTAGGAATATACAACACTAGGAAATCCCTTTCAATACGTAGAGCTGCGGCCAAATCGGTGACCCGAATGGTGTAAGGTCTCCTGTTAGTCATAGAAAATAATTGATAACATGTAAAAAATATATTTTAACGTTTTCTCCTGATTTATTTTTATAAAAGCCCAGAAAATGAAAACATCTGAATAGCAACACCTACAACAAACAACAACAACGGCAACATAAAAAGAAACGTTAAGATTATGATTTTTGTATTCACATTTTTGTTGGCTCATAGCTCCTATGCTATACGGATTTCTGGGTTGCCCCTTTGGTAACGTCATTATAGTTAACCCATTGGTAAACATTTCGTCCTTGTCGATTCTAGGTGTTTTGTCCATACAATTTGGGAAATTTCCTTTACGAAACCTGTTGATTTGAAGACTACTCTAAATGAAGAAATTCAAAGGAGAACGGGTAAGAGCGTACCCAGACACAAAGTTAACTGTATCTTTATGAACTGTGTCGATCTTTGTTGTCCTCATGAAGTAGTTGAGGAGCTCCGGAACAAAAGCCGATAAATCCACGTTTTGCCCAATTTTTTTTGTTTTTTTTTTTTTACTAATACTGTGGGGAAACAAAAAATGTTAAATTGATACGTAAAAGAAACACTCTGTACACGCGTACTTGAAGGACGGAAACATCGCAATTTAGTTTTTATTTTTAGTGAATATTTTTATATTTTTTTGAATATTTTAGTGAATATTTTAATATTAAAAAAAAATAAAAACCATTTTGTTTTCGAATGGTAATATTTTTTTTAGCATGTATGGATGCTATACTGCTGTGTTGGTTAACATACTGTATATTGGCGTGTGCTAGCTTACTTATAGCAAATAATTTAATTTAATGTTTTGTGTTGCGTAATGTACCTAAATTATTATGCGCAGTGTTATATAGAATCATTTTTTTTTAACTGAACAGACAGCTGTGCTGCTGGGGAGTTTGTTGCGCCACTTCTTCTCCCCAGCTAAAGCACTAGGAAGTGGTGAAGGGCGGGCGTTTTGGGGGACTGTCTTATGTAATTTTGACGTTCAAAAAGTGCTGATTCTCAGCCTAGTTTGAATAAATGACTTTTGATTTTGATTTTGACGGACATACAGACGGACAGCGGAGTCTTAGTAATATGGTCCCGTTTTACCCTTTGGGTACGGAACCGTAAAAAGGCCGAAATATTAAAAAACACGGTTTCTTTTTAAAATCTATTTATACTTCTGTTCTTATTTAAAATAACACCTTTTAAAATTAAAATGAGATCACATTTAATCTTAATTTTGCGAGAAAAAGTCTTTTTTGTGAAAAAATGTATTTTGTTGAGTTTTTAAGGTAACCAAGAAAAGTTGATTAAAAATTATTATTAAGTGTACAAAAAAAAAATTCAAATTAATATCGCGTGTTTCCTCCAAGTGCTCTTATTAAAGTTTCCACCCGCCTAGACATGCCGAGAATTATGTTATCTATTGTCTCCTGTGACAGTCGGCCATTCGTCAAGTACGGCGATTCGCAGTTCACCCACATTAACAGGGAGCTGGGATTCTGGATTTTACTCTTCGTTTCAGCAGGTCCCGGAAGTGTTCTATCGGATTCATATCCGGTGATCTCGCCGGCCACTCCATAACTGTGATATTCACATTATTCAGATATGCTTGAGTTAACGAGCGGTATGCGGCCGAGCATTAGGTATCCTGCATCAAAACGAAGTCGTCACCGATAAAGGGGGTAAACGTACCACATTTTCTTCTAAAATTTCTCTTATATAACGATCCGCAGTCAGACTCCTTCCATCGATCACCACCAACTCCGTACGAGCTCCCAAACATATCCCCCCCAAACCATTATTGATCCTCCACCATATGCCACTGTAGTTTCTAAATTTGTCTGATTATATTGTTCTCCATATATTTGCTGACAGAAAACACTTTGAAGCTTGCCAAAATCTCGATATACTTGTACTTTGCTGACCATTTTAATCGTAGTCATTTAAAATAATTTATAGTAGCTGTAGTGTTCCCCACAAGTTAGTTAAAGGATTGCTTTTGGTCCTAGATCTCTAGCAATAGTCTTGGAGCAAGGATGATTCTAAGGCAGGCGGCGGCCTGAAAAATAAAATAAGTCCTTGTTATGTCTGATTTTAGAAAGTAAGGACCACAATTTATGCAGCTTTGCTTGCCCCAATGGACCCTTTGACTCTTCCATTGTTTTATCGAAATTATCAAATAATGCAGTACAAAAAATTGTCGTATTTGAAAACAAGAGTTCATAAAAATAAAATATGAATAGGTCAAGGAGCGTGTGAGTTTAATTATACTAATCACAGCTGGCAGATATCAATGCCTTTTCTAATTAATATGAACCTAGAAACAAACTAGTTAGTTGTCAATGCTGTCTCATGTTAATGCCACCTGTGTCGGTTAGTTGGCGCCATGATTTTTATTTTGAAACTCTTCGATAACAGCTGACCGACAGAAAGTAAATGAAACTTGGAAGGTCGAGGGCCGACGGCGACGTCACGCGGTGTCATATCGTCAAACTTTTATTGATATCGTATTGAACACGATAAGATAGTTTTTGCTATCAGCTTAGCCGTTTAACACCTAGTGTTATACTTGTGTTTCACTTACACGGTCATACGCGAATGTTTGTGTCTAAAATGTGAAGCTAGTGTGTTTAAAATGAGACAGTGCGGTGTAGCTTTTTACAACTTTACGCATCGAGTGTGTTTGTATGTTTTCTCGTGGGTGGCATACGTCTTCTCCTTTTGCCATGTAAGTAAAAAATAATTACTTGCGATTTTATTCGTTGTGATGTACGCGGATGTCAATGAACCAATAGTGTAGTCTCTATGAATTAAATAGACCAATTAGATTTCAGGATTTATAGAATTCATAACTCACTGGATTGTTGATGTACTTGAATACGGAAGGGCTTCTTCAGTATGTGCGCACTGCTTACGTGTTCTAAATATTAAAAAAAATCCTTATTCAAAGTTTATTTGAAAACGTTTGTCACTGCTAAATCAAACAAGAGAAAAATACGAAAAATGTGTAATCTTATCAGATTAGAGGACAAGTCGATTATTGCAGTAATTGTGTTACCATGTTTATTGTTATGTTGCTATTGATAAACAGTCAAGTAAACAAATCCTCACATTTTATATGCAGGCAGGTAGTTATTTATAATTTTTCTATGCTCTGTACTGTTAGAAAGAAAGAAAAATATTTTGTTTGGGATACGCACAGGAAATACAAACAGTAAAAAGGAGCATGTAAAACTAACAAAATTAACAAATAAAAAAACCGGTCAAGAGCGAGTCGGGCTCGCGCACCGAGGGTTCCGTACCATCATACATTATAATATAATGTATATTAAAAAAATTGCGCTATTTAGAGACATCATTTTATTTTTCCTGTAATCTTTACATAAACTTCTAACACACAAAATAATTTCAGATTTTTCTCTATGCAAACGTCGGAGATAAGGGGGGACGGTATTTTGTTTTACATTTTTCATCAAAAGTCAAAAACTATGCGGCCAAAAAAACAAAGAAAAAGAAAATTAAGAATGTGCAAACAGTGCTCTTTCATATGATACCCCACATGTCCTAGTAGCCCCACTTCGAATTTTTAAGACTCCCTTTCAGTTCCAATTGCAAAAAAATAAAAAAAATTCTTTCTAACTTGCAAAATAGTTGGGCAAACGTCATCTAAAACTATTCCAAAACTCAAGATGATAGCAGCTGTGACAGACGGACAGACAGACAAACTGAGTCGCACCATAAGGGTTCCTTTTTACCATTTTGGCACGGAACCCTAAAAAAAACCGGCGTGGTGCCGTTGGAAACTATGTGTTATTATAGCTGTTACCAGAGCCTCAGCTTCGCTAGCATCCTACATATTGGTTCTACTTTATGTGCTCCAAACAAAAAATAAAGTACCTAAGTGATAATCTAGGATATAGCCTATTTGTATGCCAAAACTCATCCAATTCTGTTGAGCCGTTCTTGTGTGATTGAGTAACAAACATGGATACAACTTACAAACCTTAAAATATACTTTTTAGTGGAATGTCTTGAATAGAAAGACCTTAAAATTACCACAGGATCATTAATTTCTCACATATGTGTTCTCTACGCATAGGAAGACAGCTAAAGCGGTTAGAGACTCCTCTGGTCTTCGACTTCATAGCCCAACTTAGTATATTATGTAGCTGTGATTCAACCGCACTCTCTGCACTGTTGAGCACCTACGTTTCGAGTGTACTAAGTGTACCTACATTCATTAAATCAGAACTCATTGTGATATGAGTGACGTAGATGTTAAAAATCAATCAGTTGGAACTTGGGAGTCCCCTTATTAAACCTTCTGTTATATTTATGAGTGAACAATGACATATTACTTGCTTGCTTATAAATTATATATATATTTTTTAAAGTTAGTAAAATATCTTACCTGATAATCCGGCACCTGCCTCTAATATCATAAGAACTGTAGGACGTAGGCCTCTTCATTCTACGTCATCCTCGGCCACTCCATTCCAGCTGCTACCAGTCTCCCTGCTCTGGCGTGGATCTAGGTTTTCTCTCTAGGCGAGGGGGGAGGATTGGGGGGAGAATTTCTCGTGAAAGCCCTTTTGATAAAACCTTCCGCACCTATATTCTGTAAACTCAATAAAGTGACCCCTTTTCGAGAATGACTACGAGTTATCTATATCCTCTAGGATGATCGTTTCAGTGGTTTAGGCGTGAAAAGGTAACAAACAAACTTACTTTCGCATTTATAATATGAGTTAGGAAGTTAGGATTTGAGTAATGCTGTAGAATTGTATGTTAAAAGCTCCACCTTACTCCTAATTTCTCATGAGTAACATAATCTTCCTATAATGTTCCCAGTACTGGGATACAAGCCTCCTCTCGGTCAGAAGGAATGTGCCCTAATCCACCACGTGCGGGCCCAGTGCGGGTTGGTAGATGCCACATGTCTTCGAATTTTTGGTTGTAGGACATGCTGGTTTCCTCACGAAGTTTTCCTTCACCATTTTGAGAGCAGTGGCGATGAAATAATTTTTACAAAGTAAAGCGCCTGTCTGGCTTCGCACGTCGCGGCCGTTACCATCCCTGCTCTTTCTTGCTCTTTATTCTTATGAGTAATAATATAATTCCATTTCCAGCTTACATACAAGCTTAGCATAAAATTTAAGGGCAGTGAATTTTAATAAAATAAAGGGCGTCACAGACAGCGAATATACTATATATTATAGCGCTTAATATAAAGATATATTATATATTATGTTACCACACACAGCTAAGATACGATATTAATATATTAGGTTGGGGAAAAAAACTTTTTAGCAAAAAATAAAACCGACTTCTAAAACAAAACACTACAAAGTGAAAAATAACTTTAATTTCGGAAGTCGGTGTCTTTGGTTTTGTATTTTCGTTTTTTGCCACCGACTTCCGAAATTAAAGTTATTTTTCACTTTGTAGTGTTTTGTTTTAGAAGTCGGTTTTATTTTTTGCTAAAAAGTTTTTATTTTTCACTTTTTAGTTGTGGAACCTACCTCACACAAATTCGAATACATAATTGAGCACAATAATTGTAGATATAGCCATGTAAATAAAAGTGATAGGAAGTTATTAAAACATCATCACATCATCCATATAAAATAAGTGGGAAATATACGCATTATTGAAGCTAACTCAAAAACTCCCCAAGCAAAGTTAATAAAATTTATATGGGATTACCTCGGAAGTATACCCTTTCAAACAAAAAAAAGAATTTTCCAAATCGGTCCATCCGTCTTTGAGTAATCGCGTAACAAACATACAAAAAAAAAATACAGACGAATTGAGAACCTCCTCCTTTTGGAAGTCGGTTAAAAAGTCTTTTCGCATTATAGTATGTATGAACTTGTAATAAAATCTCTTTGGCTATACTATTTGTATCTGGCTGGTTTTAGTATCATTGAAAGTTTAAATTTGAAAGAACATAATTCCAAATTCAAATTAGGAAAATGTGTGATTTTCATTTGTTTTTCGTACCGTCAAAATGAGTGAATCTAATGAAGAAATTCGATACATTTTAAAATTTTACTACAAAAAGGCAAAAATGCAACGCAAGCGGCGAAAAAAAATTGCGATGTTTATGGACCTAGTGTAGTGTCTGTGAGAGTAGCACAAATTTGGTTTAAGCGTTTTCAATCCGGAAATTTTGATGTCAAAGATGCACGTCGCTCTGGTCGCCCTATTACGGATAAAATGGATGCCATTTTTGAAAAAGTGGAGTAAGATCGGCATATCAGTAGTTACGACGTAGCTGAAGAACTGGAAATTGACCACAAAACAGTTTTGGCGCATTTGAAAAAAACTGGGTAGGTACACAAAAAAGCTCGACATTTGGGTACCTCACGAGCTCACTGAAAGAAACCTAATGAACCGTGTACTCATTTGTGATTCTTTATTACGACGTAATGAAACCGAACCATTTTTGAAGAAGCTGATAACTGGTGATGAAAAGTGGATCACGTATGACAAGAACGTGCGAAAAAGGTCGTGGTCAAAGGCCGGTCAGGCTTCACAGACTGTGGCGAAACCCGGGTTAACTCGCAACAAGATGATGCTGTGTGTGTGATGGGATTGGAAGGGCATTATTCATTATGAGCTGTTACCACCAGGCAGGACCATCGATTATGAACTCTACTGCGAACAACTGATGAGATTAAAGCAAGAAGTTGAGAGAAAGCGGCCGGAATTAATCAACAGAAGGGGTGTGGTTTTTCATCATGATAACGCTAGACCTCACACATCTTTAGCCACTCAGTAAAAATTAAGAGAGTTTGGCTGGGAGGTGTTAATGCATCCGCCGTATAGTCCTGACCTTGCACCTTCAGATTTCCACCTGTTTCGGTCTCTTCAGAATTCTTTAGGCAGTGTCAGGTTAACATCACGAGAGGACTGCCAAAACCACTTGTCGTGGTATTTTGACCAAAAGTCCCAAAATTTCTATAGCAATGGGATCATGTCGATGATCAAAAAGTTATCGAACAAAATGGTACCTACATACTTTAGTTAAATGTAAATAAACTATATTAAAAAATGTTTTGAATTTTCTTAAAAAATGCGAAGAAACTTTTTCCCCAACCTATTATATCGTAACAGTGTTGTTCTACCGGATGCCGTCGTTTTGTCCCTTGTACCTACAGGCTGTTCAGTTTTTGCAATGAAGTGCATACAAAACATACTATTGTTAGACCTTCGTGACAGCTCATCTGACAAAGACAGGAGGACTGGGTCAGTGGATCCAATATTCATGTCGCATCTAAAAATAAAAATCGTAAAATCTGGGTAGAAGACCACATGAGACCAGAAAACAGCACGGTGAATTTAACCTTTACAAAGATCTCTCCGAAAATTTTACTACGTATTTCTAAACACCCAAGGACGTGTTAGTAGATAGCAATATTTTATATTTCACTAAGTACCAACTAATAAATAAAATATGTAACGCTTTACAATGAAGGTTACCCGAAAGTCGTTGTTTTTTGTTTATTTTTACGTGAATATTAGAATATTATTTATTTATCTTAAGATCAAAATCGCCAACTATCTTACTGTACTTATGTTATCTACTCGTATGTTCCGTACCATCCTACTTCCTATACTACTATCGTACTCCTACTAACATTATAAATAAATGCGAAAGTTTGTGAGGATGGATGGATGGATGTTTGTTACTCAACGGATATTCATGAAATTTGGCAAACAGATAGTTTATAACCTGGATTAAAACATAGGATACTGTTATCCCGATGTTCTTACGGGTTCGAGACTTAGCGGGTGAAACCGGGGGGACATGCTAGTCATATATAAAAAAAAGTGTGCTATTTACAGACATCGTTTTATTTTTCTTGTAAACCTTACATAAACTTCTATCACACAAGAATAATTTAAAATTTTTCTCTATGCAAACTTCGGATATAGGGGGGGGGGGGGGGGGAAATGATATTTTTATTTACATTTTTCATCAAAACTATGCGGCCTAAAAAAAAGAAAAAAAATATTAATAATAATGGTAATCTGTGTGACAGGTTTTCCTAGTGCAGATACCAGTCTCCCACAACGGATTAAGCGGATCTTATATTCTACATAAGATACCTTTGTGGAAGATAAATAAATCTTTTATTATTATTATTTATTATTTGAAAATGTGTAAACTGCGCTCTTTTATATGATACCCCACATTCATTATCTATTATTCATTCCTATTCATGCCACTTCGAATTTTTAAGACCGTCTTTCAGTCCCTGTTGCAAAAAAAAAAGATATCATTTTTATTTCTCATTATCATTTATATTTGCAAAATAGTTAGGCAAACGCATCTAAAACTATTCCAAAATTCAAATTTATAGCATTAGGAGTGCTTGAGATATCTAGCTGTGACAGACAGACATACAGAGTCGCACCATAAGGGTTCCTTTTTACCATTTTGGTCTGGAACTCTAACAAACTTCAGCTTTATTAATAGTTCGCTTCGGTATATTAACATAACTTTCACATATCGGCCAGCATCTTAAGATACTGTAATAAGAAATACATACACAGGGTTATTGGTAAAACACCAACAACCTCTTAAGGGGTCATTGTACTCATCATTATGAACAACTTTTACTATGGGAACAAATCTGAAATCGCGAAAAAAGAATATCAGCTGTTCAGTACATTTATGTTAGCATAATTCGTCAAAATGTACTGAACAGCTGATTTTTTTAAATCTAACCTAACCAATCCTAACGTATAAAATGTAATTAAAATAACTGAAAACCTTTATAATTATATTCATAGTTATGAACTACTTTTACTACCTATGGGACCAACCCTGAAACCGCAAAAATTAAATTTATTTCTTACTAGCTGACCCGACAAACGTTGTCTTGTCAAAATTTCAATAATTCTTACAAAATTCCCATAGAAAATGCACTTTCAGTGTTCCCGAATTTTCCAATTTTCCCGGCAAGTTTCAAAACATTTTCTTTCATACAAACCTTGTCCAGACAATTACAAACGCAACAAAAAAGAAATAGCTAAATAGGTGCAACCGTTCTGAAGTGATGCGCGAACATACATTTGGCGACTGATTTTTATTTATATAGATTAAAACTTCGCTGTGTGTGACGCCCTTTATACGCCTATCTTTTGATCTACTGCCAACAAAGTTGACAAATATTTATATAGCCCTTTACAAATAACAGCATGCATTGAAAGTATTTTTAATGGCGTCGATGATCATCAGAGATTACCTACTTTGTATTCCAAATGTTAGGTTCCTGCTAACTAATATAATGTATTTTGTTTAGAAGCAAGTGACTTACAGCTCCAGAATCTCTTACTTTCAGTAAATTTAAGAAATAGGAAAGTGGCTGGGTTGACTATTAATTTTGTATTTTCACGGATACCTTATTATCTTTTTTCGATCTTAAATCAATCAATCGGTTTTTATTTCTTCGAATTATTTGTCTTGTCAAATCATTGTAGTTTATCGAGCTGCTAATTATAAAAGATTGATGGATTTATCCACACAGCTCACGCGACTCGAACGCCGACCGAACGGGTATCCGTAGAAAGCTACGAAATGGATGAAACCAAACTAAAAGCAACTGGCGCATGGCGCCAGTTATATAGTTTGTTGCGAGCAAATATAAGCAGAGCTTATTGGAGGACCTTTGGTAGCTAAACCAGCTTATAGCTAGCAGTAAAAAAGATGCTTTACCTACTCCGCAAGTAAAAAAAAAATTAATCTGAATAATCGTTAAAAATTAAAGACTTATATCAACAACATAGGTATTGAAAATATCGACCCTGGTAAACTTCAGCCTATGCCAAAGGAAGCGCTAATTTGCAGTCAGATGCTAGCCTTCTCACGATTACCTGTAGCGGTGCGTCTGTGGCGGCCGATCCTGACATTGGCCGGCTGTCCGAAGGCACGTCAACAGTGGGCCACCGGTATGGTGCGCCCACCTAATGGGATCAATTAAAAAGTTTATTTCGTTACTCATCTATTGGAATCCAATGGACAAATGAAGGTATTATTTATTTTTCCAATTTTCTTGGTTGTTTATTTTTTTAGAAACGTTTAAAATGATTCTGAGTACCTAGTACAGCTTAATAAACAGTGTAATGTCTACTGAACAAGATATTTTCCTCGTATATCTTTGGGATAATCAATTTTGACCGATTTCGGATTCTTTATCTAACTCGATTGGTTATTCCCACACTTTGGTAATGGGCTTAAACTTTCGTCACAGGTTTACTTGAATGAATGTTTACGCTACTACCTACAATGTGTGATACACCCACGGTTTTGCTTTATAGCATTTAAAAGATGTGATGTGTTATCTAATTATTCCCTCTCGAATCGGCTTATTATCATATAATATTGTAAACAGAGAACGAGGAAGACTCCGTAATACAGTTTATAACTATGTAGTACGGGGGTCAGGATGAATCGGTTTCGTAACAACCTGAATAGGTTATGTTTTGTAAATTGAGTTAGTAATGATTGGGTATCTAATCTTCTAGATTTTTTTTTTCATTTTTTCTATTTGTGATGAGTTTGCTCTTGACTCTAGTCTAGGTCAGAGGTGATAGAGACAAAGTCGACGATGGAGTGAGCTTACCCAGAAGAAGCCTGTTCACTCTCACTTTGAAGAGATTAGGATTGTATGTATGCGTTCGGAAACACAGACGCAGGTAGTGAGTTCCACTCCTTTGCTGTGCGCATTATAAAAGACATTTGGAAGCGCTTAGTGCGAATTGGTGGAATAGCAACCAGGTAGGAATGGTAACTGGCAGTGCGTCTAGACGTACCTACATCTAGATCACCATCGGACATCTAGATGTACAAGGGGGCCGGTGGAATGTGGCACGGGCACACTCTCCGAAGTACAATCTGTAGAATACTGACAAGCAGGCAACCTTGCGGCGTTATATGTACTGGTGGATACCAAGCTATGAAGCTTGGCATCCACCAGTTTTACGTCGCCATTGAGCCTCTTAGCTCTGCGTTCCACCGAGTCAAGCGCAGCTAGTTGGTACTTGGCTGATCCATCCCAAAGGTGACTGCAATACTCCATGCAGGATCGGACTTGCGCTTTGTCCTTTACAAAAGTTAAAATCTGTCCAGGCGTAAAGTATCGCTTCACCCTATTTAGGATGGCCAGTTTCTTGGCCGCAGTTTGGGCCTTGTATTCGATGGTAGCGCCGAAGTTGAGACCAGATGTCAACTCCATGCCTAGGAGCTCAAGTCGATCAGTTACAGGAACAGATGTACCCCGAAAAGTAGGAGTTTGGGCGAAACGACTCTTTTTAGCGGTAAAAAGACGTCTGTGTTTTGGTGGCGTTAAACGAGACCAGATTATCATCACCCCACTGGGAGACAAAGCTTAAGGTAAGCTTAAGCCGAAGCAGGTTATTGATGTGCAGCAGGAAAAGAGTTGCAGAGAGAACAGACCTCTGAGGAACTTAATCAATAGCCATAAGGACAGAAGAGCAGCCGTCAACAACTACTCTGATCGACCGTTCACTAAGGAAATCTGATATCCAGCTACAAAAATCAGCTGGGATGCCATAAGCAGGAAGCTTGCTTAGCAGAGCAGCGTGCCAGACCCTGTCAAAGGCCTTCGAGATGTCAAGCGATACAACCAGTGCTTCACCGTGTTTTTCGATGGCTTCGCCACAGCAGTGCGTGACATACACAAGAAGATCGCCGGTTGACCGTCCCCGGCGAAAGCCATATTGACGGTCACCGAGGAGATCATTGTCTTCCAGGTAGATCAGCAACTTATTGTTCAGTACCCTTTCCATAACCTTGCACAGAATGGAGGTAATGGCGATCGGATGGTAATTGGTAGGGCCTGCACGGTCGCCCTTTTTGGGCACTGGCTGTACATTTGCAAGCTTCCAGGATTTCGGTACCGTTTTGTTTTCAAGAGAGAGGCGGAACAAACGTGTCTATACAGGAGACAGTCCAGGCGTACACTGCCTCAACACTCTCGCTGGAATACCGTCAGGCCCGCTGGCCTTGTTTACGTCTAGACTGCACAATACTCTTCGGACCTCTTTAATGTGTTTGTACAAAAGTATTTATTTGTTCTATCTTTGTAGTACTTCTGTTCTAATCTCTGTTAGGTGCGATCGGATTTTCTTGATGATTCGTCCTTCCTTTTTATCAAGATGCTGTCCCTTTGTATAAACCCTTTGCGTTGAGCTTTACTTTAAATGCCTGCACCGCTTTTAGAGATAATAATGATAAATTAAACATCTGTTAGCAAAACATATTCGGTTAGGTATAAATATCGTATGATATGATTAAAAAGATAATGTAGATAACAGCGTAAAATCATACGATTTGATTTAATGCGAAAATGTTCAGTCTGTTATTGTTATAGTTTTTTTTTTTAACAACCTTCTCGTTTACATATTAATACGTATTACGCTTGACAGCTTTATCACGTTGAATGTCACTGGCCACCGATCCTTTGGCAAACTGCTACAGAACTTCTGATCAACCGACTTGCTATATCTTTGAACCGAAAATGAGTACGCGGACCAGACGAGTTAACAGCAAAAAAGCTAAAGCTATAATACTTTAGGGTTCTAATGTGCCTTTAAGCTCCCTACGCCTTCATTTTTTCGAAGGTAGTGTCTGAACTGAAGCTATGGCCTCTTTTGAGACCTAGATCCGACTCTTATTCGCCCACATCCCTCGAGTATAATGCACTTTGCAAATCTGTTATGCAAAGTGATTGCAGATCCGCTTATTCCACTGTCATGGAAAAGTTTCTCAATTTTGTGTTATAAAGCGTTATAAAGCGCTTGAAAAAATGCCATCAGAACTCAAGAGTTGATATTTATCGATTAGTGACCATAGAAAATGTAGGGACCTTGGATTCACACTTCATTTCGCGTAATGTCCCACGGTGCTGACTGCTGATGGCATTATGCATATTTAAACACATTCTGACGCTATTTTTTCTTTGACAACTTAAGTAAGGTTTGTTAGCGCTAGATAATAGGTGTATAAGTAAGTTCCTATAAGAATAATAAAGGCATAAATAATATTTATTCTTACGAAAACACGCGTCCGGGCAAGAGGATTAGTAGAAGGAAAAAATAACTTTTCCAATTTCATGTTGCTGGACTGAATTTCAACTGAGCTGGACACTAGGTTTGGGTTTTTAAGCCAGGAGAAGACGCCGAAATTCGCTAAGGAACATGTTTCACTCGGTACGCTTTCTGACTACGGAATAGTTTTGTTTGTATCTATGTATCATATATACTGTGAAGATCGCAAGGACCTTCACTTCTTTGTGATCGACGATTAATACGGGTATTAGGTTTTACTCTAATCTACTTGTTTTATGTTATAGA
Organism: Dicycla oo; assembly: GCA_948252095.1. Taxonomy (NCBI): domain Eukaryota; kingdom Metazoa; phylum Arthropoda; class Insecta; order Lepidoptera; family Noctuidae; genus Dicycla; species Dicycla oo. Next base: position 30,171,903 of record OX411713.1, on the reverse strand, counting down.
AAAGCATTTTTTTTATCTAGCTTTTCGGCACTTCGCCGTCTTTCTGACCTATCAAATTCTATCATTTGTTTTTTCTTCAAAGTTTGTTTCTATCTAGCCTTTACACCGGTGAAGGTTGTATGCTAAACCACATATTATTAAAGTCTCTACATCAGTTACGCCCTTACTGGATAAAATAGCGCTCCCGTAGTGTCCAATTTTATCCATTTGAGACAAACATTGAATCGACTTAACTATTAGAACAAATACCTAACACCAGGAATAAAATTTATAATTTGAGGTATTACCCTTTAAAGACCAGGCTTAACCCGAGACGAACAAATCGCGAAGACCTGACACTATGCTAAGTGTTAGTCAAATTAAACATTAAGGTTTGCTAATTTGCACTCACACTATCAAGCATTGTCCTGTTTATGCCTCGTCAACAAAAACCTAGCGAAAAAGACATTGCATTGATGATTCTCCTATGAGCAAACAATATGATGTGATAATTCACAGGGGTTTAATAAACTAAAACCTCAAACAACAATGGCTTAACTTCATCGTACTTTTATATATGGAGTCAGAGAAAGGGAAAGTCAGAACTGTATAAGATTGATCGCTCCTAACATGAACTCACTCCAAAAATAAAAATCTCAAAAAAATCATCACAACATTAAACCCCAATTATTCATACTAGTCCGTATTGGCTGAACTGTGGATCCTCAATCATAAACAACCAATTGTGTCAACCTGACACACTTTGCAAAGGCTATGCCCCGTCGGCAAAGATGGGCAGTTTAGACTGGGTATCGCATCCCCTTCGAGAAGGAACACAGTTCTCAAAAAAAGTTACAATAAAATAATATGAGTGAAGGGTAAGCTCACTCCATCGTCGACTTTGTCTTTGTCACCTCTGACCTAGACTAAAAGTCAAGAGCAAACCCATCTCAAATAAAAAAGATATTAGTAAGGGACATTATTCAAAACCTTGGAGCGTCTTCATCCTAAATACCGCGAAAAAAAATATAATGCCCTGGTAGTCGATATTTTTTTCATTTCTCTGTCTCTGCTGGCCAGCACATCAGAATAAGAAACAAAATGAAATGATGAATACATCATGCCCTGCTCATCTCACAAAAGTAATGCAGTGACATGATAAACTAAATCAATGACAAGGACAAAATTAGACAATTATTAAAAGAAAAAGTCTCCAGACCGCCTTTTCTATTACTGTTAATAAAAATGTCTTTATTCAATTAAAAAACTTACGCTTTGAAAAAAGAAACTTTTTATAAAATGTTTATTAGTTTTTTTGTAGAGGTTTCTTTTAATTAATTTATTTTTGGAACGAAGTTTTTTAATTTTAGTTTTTCTAACAGATAAATCCCTTTTCTTTCTCAGTGCAGTTCTTAAATTATTTATAGCACCTTGGTGTCGTAATGAGATTTTAAGAAACTTATCGTATCTTCTTTCACTGTGTTTAATTATAACTTGCGCATTCCCAACTACAGTATCGACTGTGCGTGATGACTTCGTCATCCTCAACTAACTTCAAATCTAAAGGGTGTCTCAATAAGAGTGCACTATTTAAATTTCGTGTAATATTTTTTTTTGTGCAAGTCGCAACTCTAAAAGTTTGCAACTGTCACCTATAATTGTTCCGATTATTAAAAATGAAGCGCTACACAGAAGAAAAACGCGTTATCATTGTGAAAACCTATTTAAAAAAATGGGGAACCTGAGACCGCTCGCACTCGTTACAGGAACATGACAACGGAGTTCTTGTGGCCTCAACTGGACGGCATGAATCTGGACGACATGTTGTATCAGCAGGACGGCGCCGCCTGTCACACCACGAATGAAACCAACGATTTCCAGACCAAATCACCTCACGAAATTCTTATGTCAACTGGACACCAAGATCATGCGATTTAACGCCGTGCGATTTCTTTCTTTGAATTTTTGTGAAATTTCGAGTTTATCCGAATAAATCAGGAACAATTCTTGAGCTAAAGGCCGAGATCCAACGCGTTATCGGTGACATAAGCCACATCTTTGTCAAAAATTCGAAAACGGGGGCCATTTGCCGAATATTTTATTCAATATTTAATCGGAACAATCATTGGTGACAGCTGTAAAATTTCAGTTGTGACTTGCACGAAAAAAAAATTACACGAAATTTAAATAGTGCGCTCTTGTTGGGACACCCCATACTTTCAATTTACTAAATTGCCTATCCTCCTTTATTTCATCAGCCAAACCGAATTGGCTATTATCCTTTGTTTCGGAAAATTTTATGCTAGGATTATCTTCATAAAGGATGATGGTGACTTTGGCACCAGTTGCGTATAGCGACTTAATTTAATTTAAAAAAAAAGCTTAAAGTTATATTAAAGAACATAATTCAATATTTTTAGGACTTGCAGTATGTCTGTAAAATAAAAATAAAGGTTTTTTTTATTTTAAGTTATATTAAGGTTTTATTTTATGCTAAAAAGTTTTTATTTTTGACTTTTTAGTTGTGGTAACTACCCCACACACATTCACTACCTGCTATGTAAATAACAGTGACAGTGAATTTATTAAAACATTATCAACATATACTAAGTGGGAAAAATACGCATTATTGAAGCTAACTCAAAAACTACCCAAGCAAAGTTAATATAATTTATATGAGACCATCTAGGACCAAACCACCTGCAACCAAAAAAAGAATTGTCCAAATCGGTCCATCCGTCTTGGAGTAATCGCGTAACAAACATACAAAAAAAAAAAAAAATACAGTCGAATTGAGAACCTCCTCCTTTTTGAACCCGGTTAAAAAAATTAACGTCGCGACGCGCCAAACTACATGTGAAGGCCTGAAAAACCCTTCACTTCTTTGGGATCGCCAAATTAATACGCATATTAGGTTTTACTTTTAACCGACTTAAAAAAAACGGACGTTATCAATTCGACACGTATGTATGTAATATTATTGGCACTGTAATATATTCACATATACACCACCACAATACACCTACACAATTTTATAGACATATTACATCTATAAAATTGTGAAGGTGTAAATGATCACGATCTGATTAATAATTTCGGAGAAATTCGTGGAGAAACATATGTATGTTTCTCCACGAATTTCTGTCGCTGGGGTCGCGGGTTGTTTGAAAAAGATACCGTGGCCCTGGCATAGGCAACTGAAGGAACACGGGTGGGTTTTAGTCAGTAAAAGTCTGACACGCCCTTCCGCTCCAACCAGAGCGGGAGAAGTTATTTGATGAAAAAAAAAAATTAAAAATAATAAAGGGTGTCCCTACCCTTCTAAAAGCTAAACTGCTAGCTTGAAAAATCTGGAAAAATTCACGATGATAGTGTATTTCATGAACCTTAAAGGAAAATTATAGCGGTTAAGATAACTTTATTATTTTAGCAGTAATAGTCGCTGAACTTGGGTGTTGGATAATTTTGTACCAAATACAAAATGCTAAGGGCATTAATCCTTTAAAGTAACTAAGATGAAGTAGTTGCTTGTTTATAACGGGTAAAGTCTTGCATTGAAAAAAATAAATTATGAAATAAAAAAAATCTAAAAAACCATGATAAATTATCATAAGTTTCACAATACTGGCGCTAGATGGCGCTGTACCATCGGGTTACCGTAAACTGGGGTTACTTTGATACCACTGGGGTTACTTTGATAACAACTTTTGACATATTAAAACTTATTTTTATAACATATAATCTACAACGCCAAAAAGAAACTATCTTAAATAGATGTATGATGCTTTGTAGATATTATTAAAATAAGTTTTTCATATGTCGAAAAACGTTAACAAAGTAACCCCGTAGTATCAAAGTAACCCCAGGTTAACGTACGGTAACGTACGTTTTCATTCGAGTACCTATAGAAGTCACAAACGAACTTTGTTTAATTTTCAAATTACAATTTTGTGAATTGAAATAATAACTTGGCAGCGATAGTACTCTTATGTTTTAGCTTTAGCAGGAAGAAAGTGGTTATTAATTAATTAGTTTAATCTGTTTAAATAATTATCTTCGAAAATCAACATTTTGTCATTAGTTTAGTATCGCTATTCGATAATAGATGGCGTGGTCCCGTGACGTCACTTTTGTAGATCACGGTTAAGATTTTCTTGCAAGGTATGATCTCCGTGGTTACGTTATGTGTGAAAGTTTGGTTTTACTCTGGATACCCTTGTCATAATTATATTTTTGTTGTTATTATAACCATTAACTCCTTTACTTATATTCAGAATAAAGAACAACAGAATCGTACTATATTGTGACAACGGGCTACTACGGAACCCTACACTGTGCGTGGCCCGACACGCTCTTGGCCGGTTTTTAGATCAAAATTTCCATGTCGGAATCGTTCCAACCAATAACGAGTCGTGCGTTCGTTTGTAGTGTTGAATCCGTACACGTAATTAATGTTGCGAGCCGTTTGTGCGGCATTGCTACCGCGACGGAACTCGTATTCCATAATTACTCATATTTTTATCGTGTCCATATTGATGAAAAAGATACAAATGTAGTGAAAACAAAACACTAATCAATAGACAAATGACTCAATTTGAAAATAGAATTATATATTTTTTAAATAAAATTAATTTGAATTTAGAATTTATTGCCGGCCATACATAAATTACGTTTCAAATGGCCAGTATTGTAAAACGGCAACTTCATAGGTAAAGACCTATTATTATTACCTAATAATAATAGGTCTTTACCTATGAGCACCTGCTCTACAGTACCTACTTACTAAGAGCAGTGGTGGCCCAGTGGTAACGGTCACGACTTACGAGTTGTAGGTCGTAGGTTCGAACCAAAACAGGCGCTTTACTTTGTGTAAATTATTTTTTCACCACTGCTCTCAAAACGGTGACGGAAAACATCGTGAGGAAACCAGCATGCCCTGCCGGTCTATTCTGTAAAAATCTCACCGTGAAAACTTAGGTGAAGTGAACTTGAAGGTAGCTGTCATTCCACCTGATGCTAAGGATTGACATTATTGACGGCTCACTTCACGCTCACCTCACCTAAGTTTTCACGGTGAGATTTGTACAGAATAGCTCTGCACAACCAAGAATTCGAAGATAATTATGTGACATCTACCAACTCGCACTGGGCCCGCTCCATCTTATAGAGACGAGGCCTGTGTCCCAGCAGTGGCAACGTGTATCTGCAGGCCTTTACACTCAAGTTGACAATTTTATTCCGAGCACGGCACCGCTGCGGCGCTTGTTTTATTTTAGAGGCGTTAATAAAAAAAAAAAAACAAGTGATAATTATAAAATTTCCCGTCCCGTCCCAAATTATGGTAGCACTAGCCTTTTGACTTTCTTTGAAAACGTATAATTAAAAAGTTATTTAAATATGACCTAAGTCGTTCAATTGAAGAACTTTAATGATATTATGTCAATGACATTTACCGTTTCATACTGCGCGATTACTGACAAATGCGTGCACTGACTGGACAGATCCTCTCAATCTGTGTGGTTCTATTTCCTCAAAAGTCTATTTCAGATACCAATCTACATGGTTTTCACATGAACTGACCAAGATTATGTCTGGACTTTATAAGAGACTGTGACCTCTGAATTTGTTTCGGCCTTTCTTCTCAGAGTAGTCAGATAGGAAACGCCGACCTTATCTAGTTTTTTAAAAAACATGATTCACGTGTAAAAGTGTTTGTACAAACCTACTTACAGAAATAAAATCATTTATCACATAATTTTGATTTTTTTAATTTCTTTTTTCACATAATTTAATCATTTATCATATCATTTTTTTTTTGATCACAATAAAAAAAAATGATATGTTATCATTGAAACTTTCGTATTGATCAGTCAAGTTACATTGTGTTCTGTGTAATTATGAACTTTTTACTCCAAAAGGTGGACGATTTTTTATGCTTCGCATAGATAGAACCTTATTTCAAAACAATAGTAGGAGCTTATTTTTAACATTTTATCTTTTTCATAGTAGGTATGTGCATATTATAAAAAAAAAAATAGTTAAATGGGAACCTATATCACAAGCACATCCACGGAATAGAAAAAACAAGTGGAAGTGCCCACGTAGAGCGTGTCACAATTATGCGGAATAAATGTAAAATAATAACAACCTTCGTCGGTGGTCAAGACTTAGGGCCGGTTTTTTGAACCGCAGTTAACTCAACCAATGGTTAAACATATTAAGTAATGGTTGAATTTTGGCTAAATGTGAAAGGCTAAATATATTTTTTAACATGAATGTATTCATGTTAACTCATTTATGTTAAAAAAAGTAACTTATGGTATTTTGACAACATTACGCTTAATGGTACAGCTTTGCGTAGGGTGTCTAAATTTAAGTACTTAGGACATATGCTGACCTCTGACCTCAAGGACAATGATGACATTGAGAGGGAACGGAGGGCGCTGGCAGTGCGGGCGAACATGATGGCTCGCAGGTTTGCACGTTGTTCGACGGAAGTCAAAATTACACTTTTTAGATCGTATTGTACATCATTCTACACGTGCAGCCTGTGGGCTGACTATACTCAAGAGTCTTACAGTGCCCTCCGAGTCCAATTTAATAATGCGTTCAGGGTGCTGATGGGGCTGCGGCGATTCTGTAGTGCATCAGGGATGTTTGCTGAACATCGCGTAGACTGCTTATATGCTACGATGCGTAAAAGATGCGCATCCCTGGTGCGTAGAGTTCGTGGCAGCGCCAACAGCATCCTTAGCATGATCGCTAGTCGGCTGGACTGTACTTACATCAGTCATTGCTGCGCCATTTGTGACGGAATGGCGCAGTAGTGATTGTTGAGTTTCTTTTTATATAATAGGTTGGGGAAACAGTTTCTTCGCATTTTTTAAGAAAATTCAAAACATTTTTTAATATAGTTTATTTACATTTAACTAAAGTATGTACTCGTAGGTTTTGTTCGATAACTTTTTGCCATCTTGTAGGTAGGGACATGATCCCATTGCTATAGAAATTTTGGGACTTCTGGTCAAAATACCGCGACAAGTGGTTTTGGCAGTCCTCTCGTGATGTTAACCTGACACTGCCTAAAGAATTCTAAAGAGACCGAAACAGGTGGAAATCTGAAGGTGCAAGGTCAGGACTATACGGCGGATGCATTAACACCTCCCAGCCAAACTCTCTTATTTTTTGCTGAGTGGCTAAAGATGTGTGAGGTCTAGCGTTATCATGATGAAAAACCACACCCCTTCTGTTGATTAATTCCGGCCGCTTTCTCTCAACTTCTTGCTTTAATCTCATCAGTTGTTCGCAGTAGAGTTCAGAATCGATGGTCCTGCCTGGTGGTAATAGCTCATAATGAATAATGCCCTTCCAATCCCACCACACACACAGCATCACCTTGTTGCGAGTTAACCCGGGTTTCGCCACAGTCTGTGAAGCCTGACCGGCCTTTGACCACGACCTTTTTCGCACGTTCTTGTCATACTTGATCCACTTTTCATCACCAGTTATCAGCTTCTTCAAAAATGGTTCGGTTTCATTACGTCGCGTCGTAATAAAGAATCACAAATGAGTACACGGTTCGTTAGGTTTCTTTCAGTGAGCTCGTGAGGTACCCAAATGTCGAGCTTTTTTGTGTACCCAGTTTTTTTCAAATGCGCCAAAACCGTTTTGTGGTCAATTTCCAGTTCTTCAGCTACGTCGTAACTACTGATATGCCGATCTTGCTCCACTTTTTCAAAAATGGCATCCATTTTATCCGTAATAGGGCGACCAGAGCGACGTGCATCTTTGACATCAAAATTTCCGGATTGAAAACGCTTAAACGAAATTTGTGCTACTCTCACAGACACTACACTAGGTCCATAAACATCGCAAATTTTTTTCGCGGCTTGCGTTCATTTTTACCTTTTTTGTAGTAAAATTTTAAAATGTATCGAATTTCTTCATTAGATTCACTCATCTTGACGGTACGAACAACAAATAAAAATCACACATTTTCCTAATTTGAATTTGGAATTATGTTCTTTAAAATTTAAACTTTCAATGATACCAAAACCAGCCAGATACAAATAGTATAGCCAAAGATATTTTATTACAAGTTCATACATACTATAATGCGAAAAGACTTTTTCCCCAACCTAATATTTTGTTGTGGGTAGTGTTAGTAGTATTACTAACACTAGTCTATAAGAACATTGTTACTAACAAAATGGACACCATGGTCTGAAATAAAGTATTATTATTATTAAGCCAAAATTCAACCATTAGTTACTATGTTTAACCATTGGTTGAGTTAACTAGGCATCAAAAAACCGGTATACTCCCAACGGCCACCACTAAAACAGGCACCAGTGGTGGCCGTTAGAATAAATCATTAATTATTGTCCCAAGGGCCATCATGGCGGACGTTGGGACATTAACCGGCCCTTATTGTCTTAATTTTGTATGAACAACAAATAAGCTTTTCGTCAAAGTGGAATTTGTTGTGCTTACACAATTAAAACTTATTACAACTGATGAAGGTTATTATTTTACATTTTTTTCGCAAAATTGTGACACGTCGGATAGCTGCGTGGCCACTTCCACTTGTCTTTTCTATTCCGTGATCTGATCACATCAGTTAGCATCACCTAAGTTGTAGCTACTGTTGTAGCTTTTTTACAACTAATATTACTCAACTGTTTATTTGTCACTCAAATAAAAAAAAATCGACTTCAAAAACAAATTAACTCAAAATTATGAAATAACTTTAATTTCGGAAGTCGGTGTCTTGGGATCTGTATTTTAAATTTTTGCCATCGACAGAGTTGCACGTCCTTGGACCTACCAGTTGATTAAAGTATAACCCGTATTTGCACTGCCAAATATTTCATTCAATTTTATTGAACGTCTTGTTTATGTTCCCTCATGATTGAATGATAGAAAATTTTCATGCCAGAATTGAATGCGATTTTATTATAAGTACGTGCAATTTTATTGTACACGGCTACATATCAAGCTATACGTTTCAAGTATGTATATGTAGCCGTGTGTACGTGCTATTTACACCTATACCGACCAGTTTAGAAAAGCAACTAACTTGCCCGTATTGTGCAACAATATTGCACGTGTTGTTTAGACGCTGCCAATTAATTGTCCTTCAATTTTATGGTATGGTATAATGCCACAGGCAATAAACTTGCATCGTGTAAATGAAGCTTATTGCTTTAATTACATGATTTTATGTGACTTCATATAATCTATAACCCGTGGAACAATATGACGCTTCCAACGATACCTTGTTTGTCAAAATACGAAGAGTAGTGTAGGAAGTTATGAGGGAACAGATGAAATACATAATAGGTTGGGGAAAAAGTTTCTTCGCATTTTTTAAGAAAATTCAAAACATTTTTTAATATAGTTTATTTACATTTAACTAAAGTATGTAGGTACCATTTTGTTAAAATTTAAACTTTCAATTATACCAAAACCAGCCTACACTACAAATAGTAACTAACTACAAATAGCCAAAGAGATTTTATTACAAGTTCATACATACTATAATGCGAAAAGACTTTTTCCCCAACCTAATACATACATAGCCTGTTAAAATCTTAACCCTTCTTTGGTTTTGCTGTAGTCGGGTAAAAAGTTTTTTTTTTTTTTCATCTGCACAGGGCAACAAAGTATCAGCGACGACGGAGACGCGGCAGGTCGGTGTGGGGGCCCCCATCGAAGGCGATAAGAAGAAGCACAACAAGATCAAGACCTCCAAATATACGCTGCTCTGGTTCTTGCCCAAGAACCTCACTGAGCAGTTCCGGAGAGTCGTCAACTTCTACTTCTTGATCGTCACTATAATCGCTGTCGTTATTGGTGAGTCGAAAATTTACTTACAACCTATACATATTCGCACAATGTCTCGTTAGTCTAGTGGTCGCAAGTGCTATTGCTGTGTATGAAGTCCTGGGTTCGATTCCCAGGTCGGGCAGTGTTATTGGAATTTCTCCGTAGCAGCCCGGAGTCTGGATTTGTACCTCTGCCTAACCCTTCGGGTATAACAGGCGCGATGTTACATTATGTTATACTTCTGTTTTTGCGGCTCAGACCTCCTTTCTGTGAAATTCTGTGAGAGGGAGTCGCCCTTAAGAGGATTGTAAAGTGCCGATACGCGGCGCGATTTTTGAAGGCAATTACCTACATTTCATACAATTATTTACATAAATATTGTTTCGGGCGATAACGTTTTTACTCCCCTAAACCTTTACGAAATGAGACAATTTTGGTCTCATTACATTTAGTACATTTTAATTTAGGTCTGTGCGTTTTTCGTTTTTAGTAATTCAATTTAATTTAATTTAAAAAAATAAAAATGCTCGAGGATGTTTTTATGTCAAAAATATAGATATTTAGATGCTAATAACTTATATCGTATGCAATATTTCTTTATAATAAAAACGTACGGACTTAGTTTTTCATTATACCTACAGCATTTCCAAAAATTATGAAAATTAGACTATGTTTACGGGGAGAAAACCGTTATCTCTTTTTGTATGAAAATTTACAGCTTCACAATCCTCACGCGGACTGAGTGCGAAAGGGATATCGTGACAGTATGCTATTGACATAAAACCAGTATTTTCGTACAAAAGGACCATTCCACGATAGTTTACAAAAGCCGACAAAGAACATACCTTCAACTAGTGGCACTTGCAATCAATTTATTCGAAATTCTGAAACCCCTTAGCATACCCCATTTTGATTACTTAGAAGTAAGCCCATAATAAAGTATAAGTACTCCAATAAAACTAACAGTTAGAGCTTGGTAACCAGTTTTACTAAGGGGTACCGTATTACCCAGTAACGGGGTTGTGGAGGTCAGATGTGCAGTTGCTACACGTAGGTAAAATACTGGCATTCTAGCTGCATCTAGTCAGACTGGAAACCGACCCCAACATAGTTGGGAAAAGGCATCTGATGTTTTCAATTCAAACAATTTATGTTTGTCTTTACAATTTTTTTGTCTTTAAAAATGGAGAGCTGGCTATTATATAGTCAAGCTAAATTAGATGTTACAATTCCAGTGCTAGTGTACTCTGAATAATTTATGTTTTACTTCGTAGGACAAACGTGGGAATACTTGCACCTTTGACTTTCTTTTATTGTTACTTGTGTTTACTTAATTGAACCATTACTATAGCACTGAGAAAGGATTACACGAGTGTGTATTTGATAATTGTTTTTCTTTATTGAACACTTGCTGGCTGCTGGTTTTACAAGCTTCTATTTAACTTGTATGTAAGTTCAATATTCAAAATTTGAAATTTAATTTTGACCCACTTCCAGCAGGCTTATTACGTATCTTGCAGAAGCCTAGCGATAGAAAAATTTGCGCAATAATTGCTTTTTATTCGCTTGTCAATCGCAAATCAGTATGACGTATCGCTGATACATAACACCGATTTGCGATTGAAAAGTAATTATTGCGCAAATTTTGCTGTCGCTAGGCTTCTGCAAGATACGTAATACGGGTACCGGTATTCGACTGAGCTGAAATTTGGCCTACTTATGTAAAATCGGTGACATGCAAAATTTTGGTACAATCGAGCTGATCTGATGATGGAGCCGGAAGGTGGCCCCAGGATCTCAGTAATAATATAAGTTGATTCATCTTGTTTAGAGCTCTGGTCCTAGACGATATGCAGACTAATAAAAGCTTGTTAAAAAAAAAATGTTTTAAATAAATACACTTATGTTCCAACAGCTCGAACATTACCACCAATTTCTTCTTGAGCGGGCTAATCGCTGCGAACCTATTAATTGGCTTAGCAAGTACAATTACAGAAATTAATAATTGATTATAACCTATTCAAATTTACTGCCTCGTTGGCCTAGTGCAGAGGTTCCCAGACTTTTGTCCCATAGACCACTTTTAAAATTTAGCTGGTTCCGATGGACCCCAGGCAGCTACATTTCTGCCACATATTCCCAAAACTCTACAAAAAATGTGAAGATTAGACGCCAATGTAGACCCCCATCGAGTCTCCCGTGGACTCCTGGGGGTCCACCTGGACCACTTTGGGAACCAATGGCCTAGTGGTTGTAGAGAGAGATTCTGCCGTCATAAGGAAAAAAGACTGTATCTGTCATTTTTTGCGAAATAGAGTTATTTACATATTCGGAATCAGCAAAAAAAGACGCATCTACCAGTATTTTGTACCTTGTATTTTAAACAGGACAAAATATTTCTTTCTTCATTCCAATATTTTTGTAGACACGTCCTTTTTCCTTACGGCGCGGCGGCAGTATTGCTGCGCATAAGGTCCTAGGCTTGATTGCCGGATCGGGCAGTGTTATTGGGTTTTCCATCTGGAATTTCTCTGTAGCAGTTCGGGAGTCTGGATTTGTGGCCGGTTGTTGGCAATAGGCTCGCCCCCTATTACCGGCGAAATATGGGTGTCCTATGGGTACCCTTCGAGGGATACAGGCGTGATGTGTAGCGTCAGGTGTAAAACCCTCAGTCAGTTTGGAAAACCCTAGTCATTACTAGACAATGTAATGGGATGATAAGAATTAATACCAATAATATGTTTCATCCATTCCGACGATAAGTAGGTACTGGTAATTTGGTCCTACTTTGCTTCCCTACGTGTAATTATGCTCCTGTTCTGTAAAATGTTTTCGCCTATTCTACGTTAAAAATTTTGCAACAATTAATTAAATTATGAACGCATCCGTTTTTATCCATTTTTTCGTTTTTACCCATATCTCACCAACTTATATAATCCAAAATAGCAAAGCATATTATAACTGGAGCAGAGTTTGAATTAGGAAAGCATTAATTTGCTCCAACAGCTTTAACAATGGAGATTACATAGAAACTATATCTAGGAGCAAAGATACCCAACACCATGGGTAATTTTGCTCAGTATTATTTGTCAAAAATAAATTCATAATATCTATTTCCCTATATAAATACTTGTCAAATAAGCTATATATCCATAAAATAATACATTAAGTAAATTGTATAGTTGATTTTCTAAAAATAATCATAATTTTCAACATTTGGAGCAAATATTGGAGCAAAGTAGGACCAAATTACGGTACTTTATAAACTCAGTGAAATACTAAAAACGAATTAAACTGAACTAAGGCCCGCTTGCACCCGGAATCACTCTATTCAAGCGCTAAACCAATTTATATCATCATTCTGTTTCTGTCAATCGGCTGAAGATAAAAGAGACGGAGTGATGTTTTAAATATGTTTAGCGCTAAACGAATTTAATGAGTGAAAATTCAGGTTAATTATTTTATTTATCAAGTTTTGCAATTGAAAGTATTATGATAGCTTAAGCTTTTCTGTGTAGGTAGTAGATAATCGATCGGAATACCTGGTATACTGCGATCAAAGAACACTAATTTGTACGTACGTATAATATAAAATTAATATGAAAGTTTCTTTGTTCAATTGGACATAAGACTATTTGTGCAGACCGACAGTGTGCGACTGTGTTTTGTAAACGTGTTGCGCTGACCCCGCGTACCACGGGGTGAAAAGTTTTGAGCCTAAGTACCTTCAAGTGTAATTATTGTCTCACGCTGCATATTACTAATTTGCGAATACCCTCTTTAGTATAAATACATATTCATGGCATTAGCATCGATACGCTTTTAATAATTAATCGATAAACATCATCATGTCTCAGTCATCTGCGGCCCATCCCTAGGCTCATAACTTTTCAGCCCCCCGATACGCTAAGTTATTTAAGCCCTATAGCAAATCTGAACAACAATAGCGCTCTTAATAGTGTTATATCCGGTGTACCGGGGAGCTGAAAAATTTTGAAACTAGGGCTGAGCCGCGGATGACTGAGACATGATGATGTTTACGGATTAATTACTAAAAGCTTAATGATGCTAATGATAAATTAGTAAATTAGTAATATGCAGCACGAGACAATAATGAGTAGGTAATGACACTTGAAGGTCAGGCTCAAAACTTTTCATGGGACAAGGCCAGGAAGATGATATTTGTACTATTTTCACCATAGTCGTACGCCATAGATCGACAGTTGGGAATCCTTTTAGCCTTTTTTAACCGGCTTCAAAAAGGAGGAGGTTCTCAATTCGACTATGTTTTTTTTTGTTTGTTACGCGAGTACTCAAAGACGGATGGACCGATTTGGAAAATTCTTTTTTTGTTTGAAAGTGTATACTTCCTAGGTGGTTGGTCCCATATAAATTATAATAACTTTGCTGGGATAGTTTTTGAGTTAGCTTCAATAATGCGTATTTTTCCCACTTAGTTTATGTGGATGATGTTTTAGTAACTTCCTATCACTGTTATTTACATAGCAGGTAAACTAATTTCGGAGGGGTAGATACCATAACTAAAAAGCGAAAAATTAAAGCGTTTTAGTAAAAACTAAAACCGACTTCAAAACAAAACACTACAAAGTGAAAAATAACTTTAATTTTGGAAGTCGGTGGCAAAAAACGAAAGTACACACCGACACCACTACCGTAATTAAAGTTATTTTTCACTTTGTAGTGTTTTGTTTTGGAAGTCGGTTTTATTTTTTGGTAAAAAGTTTTTTTGTGAACCTTTATTTCCCCTTTTATGTTTACCCTTCTAAATTATCTACATAATGGATTATTGTAATTAATGATTCGCAAAACGATAAATCATTTATGATATCCATTAACGACATAGATATCATGTTGCACCTACCACTGTTTGTCTCTGCATCACCCAAAGGTCGACTGGTAGAAAATGCCTATGGCATTAAGTCCGCCTCTGTACATTTTGTGTACTTAAAGTATTAAATAAATAAATAAATAAATATCAGAAGATTTGTTCAATTTTGATAGGTAAGTAGGGGTTATCGGTAGGTACTAGAATACTGATTAAGCATGATGGCCTGCTGATTCATATTGCACTGCAGCGTATTAAGTGCATTCAAATTACTTAGTAGATGGGAATAAAATTGTTTTTGGAATATTCTTAAAACAACCCTTTTTGTATTGAGTGGAAATGTCTTCATCTGACGTCTTAGATAATCAGAAGTCTGATAATTATGTCCATCTGAGAAGTAGTTAGAACATGCGTCAGATGTGTAACATATCATACAGAGTATTTAATGCACTCAGTCCGGGATAAAATACTTGAAATTATGATATAATACCACAGCTGAAAAAAATTCCGGGGGATCAGTGAAACATATTATTATATCATAAATCATTTCGGTACTAATCAATAGATAATAGTACCCAGTTGGTCAGTTATATGTATATTGTTCGTGTTTACGTATGACTATATACCTACTTAAATTGTTATCTTATCATGTGTAGGTACTTATGTGTCAGATATACATACGAGTCGTTTGCTATTATTAACGTTAAAGGATATTTTGGCAGAGTGCGTTATTTTATTAACCGACTTCAAAAAGGAGGAGGTTCTCAGTTCGTCTGTATGTTTTTTTTGTGTTAGTTACGCGATTACTGATTTGAAAAATTCTTTTTTTTTAAGGGGTATACTTCCGAGGTGGTCCCATATAAATTTGATTAACTTTGCTTGGGTAGTTTTTGAGTTAGATTCAATAATGCGTATATTTCCCACTTAGTTTATGTGGATGATGTGATGATGTTTTAATAACTTCCTATCACTGTTATTTACATAGCAGGTAGTGGTATTCCAATTTGTGTGGGGTAGGTACCACAACTAATAAGTGAAAAATAAAAACTTTTTAGCAAAAAATAAAACCGGGTAGATGGGTCAGGGGAACAAAAAATTTCACGTGGATGAAGTCGCGGGCATAGCTAGTTATCGATAGATCTAAACTGAACATTTAGCCTTTATTTACAAATAACATGATTTAATTCCCCAACTCTACTTTTATTTAATAGTTTGAGTGCGTCTCTCAAAATCAATATTAAATCAATAGTCATTCAAACTAAGCTGAGAATCAGCACTTTTCGAACGTTATAATTCCACATGTCAGTCCTTTAGTTGGGAAGAATAAGTGACGCAAAAAACTCCCCATGCAGCAGCACAGCTGTCTGTACAGTTAAAAAATATATTTTACAATGCATGTGCTCGAAAAGAGCGTTTTCCAAGCAACCAAACTATGCGGAAAGTGCCACTTTTTCCCACTAGTGCTTTTTACTTTTCAGTTTTTTTTTTCATTTTTAACTCCGTCGTCAGCCCGACGCAAAGAGTTTTTATTATTTGAGAAGAGCTTTACAAATTAGTCAAGTACAGATTATCATTCAAATAAAAGATTCAATAAAACTAATACTTCATTAAACGCGTTATTAATTACTCTATATTTAGATTTTGATCAGTAAATTAATATTAAATATTCATTAAATATGTTTGGCTGAACATATATTTTGCTCGTGCCTTTTTGCGATACGACATGGCAGCTATTTGCACATGCGCAGTAGTAGATATGCTGAGCGCGCATGTATTTAAAATAAGCCCGCCATTTTACTAATTTCTTGCTTAGTTCGTAGTCAATCTGTGTAAATCTGCTAAAAATGTCGATTTCAAGAGACGAACCAATTAAATTAACCCCGGAAAATGTTATTCAAGAAGCACAAAATGCCAACAACTGCCTATTACCGGCTAAATCAAAAGAAAAGTACATAAATACTTATAATGACTTTTTGCGATGGAAAGAAAACAAGAAAGTCAGCTCCTTTTCTGAAAATGTCCTGTTGGTATAATTCTACGAATTTGCCAAGAAATATAAGCCAAGCACATTGGGGTCTCTATATTCTATGATAAGGAGTACAATGAAATGTAAGAATGACATTGACATAAAAAGTTACTCAAAATTAATTGCGTTTCTGAAACGGCAAAACGATGGCTTTAAATCAAAAAAGTCAAAATTGTTGACAGCAAACGACGTGGAGAAGTTTTTAAATGAGGCTCCAGATAATAAGTACCTGGCAACCAAGGTAAATTACCTATATTTTAACCTACCTGTGTTAAATTAACATTGTACGTGTTGTTTATAAATTGTATTTACATTAAACGTTGTTGTTACCAGGTTGCATTGATTTTCGGCGTTACGGGTGCGTGCAGAAGAGAGGAACTCGCCAAAATAATTGTAGATGACATTGAAAATCACGGTGAAATGCTTTTAGTAAAAGTACCGAACACCAAAACTAAAATCGCAAGATCTTTTGTGATTCATGGGCAATTCTACAAAATCGTAAGAAAAATGAAGAAATATTACACGAACATACTGTAAGCCAGACAATACAGTATGCTGGAAAACCAATGAGTTTTAACTTGTAGCATAAATAACTATGCCCTAAGTCAGCTAGCAAACGCCAATATCTATACAAAAAAAAAAAAAATAATTGAAAACTATACTCAAGCAGAAATAAAAATACAAAACTAAAAACATAAACATTACTTTATACCTAAGTAATAGCCTCCACGGATAAGGGGCGTGCCCACTTGTATGGCTACATTAGGTATGGGAGCCGTAACTCGAAGTCACAAATGATAAGCAAGGGCCATCGAAGTAAAATAAATAAAGAGTTAATGACTAATAACAATAATAAAACCAAGGACAGCAAGACGACCAGTCACCACAAGCAGCACCCGATCACGAGCATAACGCAAAGATCAGCCATTACCCCCCTCGCCAGATACTTTGAATCCATTTCTATGATTTTCAACGATTTACGAACACTTATCTACAAAATCCTTTTGATACGTGTCTTCTACATAATTATAATAAAGTAGTAACGAAGTCAGAACTGTACGTTGAATATTTTTGAAAAAAAGTAAGTCAAGCTACCCGAAACTGTCAAATTTTCCCAATCAACCTTGAACCTAATGTTTTAGCGATAAAGTTGAAAATCTATTAATGAAGTTTGACAGATAGTAGTAGCTTGATGTGCTGACGTCTTTACCTGCATACTTAATTGCTACGAGGTGTGGAAACGAGCTTGATGCCGAAATATAGTTTTTAGAAATTTTGTCTGTTTGCCTGGATGTATGTTCCGGATTGGCGCAAAAACGGCTGAACGGATTTGGATGAAATTTGGTAATTTGGTACATATGGTACTTAAATCCCGGTAGTTCGTTCTCGTGTGATATTTTCCGACATCCACGCGGGCAAAGCCGCGGGCTAAAGCTAGTACCTACTTAATAGCCACTTTCTTTCAATATTGATGGTTCATACGTTGTTAGTATAAATGCTAACAATTATAAGGTAAAGTAATTTCACTTAATTATGAAAATTACAGGCTGAAGAAAAGCCTGTAATTTTCATTTTAGATAATGAACCGAGAGTGATAACTGTAATAACTCGTTCGAGGACACCTCTGTCATTGCTCTTTTAATTTATTCAACTGAATGATAGTTATGGACTATGGTATTTTGTCAAGGTCCAATGTGTTTACAATCGTTATTGAACGAAATAGAAGTGTCATCTTCCATTCAGCTTCTTTATCTATGAGTAGATTCTGCCCGCGACTTCATCCGCGTGAAATTTCTTGCTCCCCCGATTCACCCCGTCGCATCGCATCGCCTGCCCGCGTTGTTACTTCGTTTTCGCCTAACGTTTTTTCAAACTTTTTTGTTTTGCTCCGTTCCTAAGGAGGACCCTAGCATGATGTTAAATAGCTTAATAGCCTTCCTCAAACATTGGGTGAAGTTTTTTTTCAAATTCGACTAGTAGTTCCAGAGATTAGCGCGATGAAACATAAAAACTCTTCAACTTTATTAGTATAGATTTGGTGAAGAGCTAAATCTACTCCGCAACCTCGGCTATTACTATGCTGTTTTAATTGAAGCGTTAATGGACCAATTGTTAACGCGCGTAAGTTCTGTGCAGCGAGAGGCCGTGAGTTCAATTAGGTAACCCTTTGCAATAGGGACGATGACTAAAAATGTTTTTTTGTCCGTCATGTAGATTATTAAAATATATTGGACACATTTTTTTTTCTTTTTCTATGTAATCAAAAGATTACGGCGATACATTGAGTTAAAATGTGGCATGACGTCACGTCTTCGTAGATTTTCTACGTAGAAGTGACGTAGCAAGCCCCCACTCCCGAACTTTAATGCGAGTTATCTAAGTCATTTTTTATGAATATGATAAGGCAAAAAATACGTATCTAATATTTTTTTACTATCTGACTGACGGACTAAATAGAATTTCTTTTTTTTTTTACCCAGGTATCATCCCTATTGACGTACTTTTTAGTACCTACCTACCCTAAACCCAGCAAAACTTAGTTCACAGGGCTTACAGGAATATGCACTTGTAATCTTCAGTAGATAGCAACTACTACCTGGTTTCAGCCATAAGACAAGCCCATCCCATCCACAAAAGATCCAATAATATTATTATTATTAATTATAACTTTCATTATTCACAGACAGTCCAGTATCGCCGTTCACAAGTATACTGCCGCTCAGCTTCGTTGTGATGGTGACTGCCATAAAGCAAGGCTATGAAGACTGGCTCCGGCACAAAACTGACAACAAGGTCAACAACCAGATAGGTGAGATAACCAGAGATAACATAACTAAACACCATTGTCGAAATAGTGTGTGGTTTGTTTGTTTTGGTGCGCGTGTGCTGTTAGCCATATAATTTGCCAACGATTGTTGAATTTCAATTGTTTTTAGGCAACTAATAAAATAGTACGCTTAGCATGACCACCACAGAAACGTTTTGACGGCGGGAAAATAGACAAAATGACAGATTGTAGAAATATTTGTACGCGTCTGAGCATGCAAAACGTCGTCATGCTACGCGTGTAAGAGTAAGACTCTCTCGTTGCATCTTTCGATTCAGTCCCCAAGCCAGGTTTTTTTTTTTAGCAAGCGCAACCCGCACCCTGTTTGCGTAACACTATCAAACACAATCTGAATAATTTTGAAGCATATTGCTAATCCATTGCTTCATATATTCGAAAAATTTGTCTGCTCAACAACGTAAATAACGCAATGAATGATGTTGAACTGTCAAAATGAAAACCATTGCTATAACTGTAAGCGTGTTACGCAATTACCGCGCCGGTTTCCAGTTCGTGTCCGATGGCAATAGGCTTGTTTAGTGTCATTATTATGTTTATCGGTAACGCATTTGATTTGTAGCTTAGAAACATGGAAAAACTATGTAAAGATCGTAGCAGGTGACGTTCTGTAGTTTCTGCTTACCCCCATGGGAAAAAGGCGTTAGTTTATGTATGTGTGTGCAAATGGAAAAGCTATTTAAAGCCTACAATTGCATTTTTTAAGTTTCCTAAAAATAGACAAATTTATTTATGTAACGGATAGTAGTAAAATATAGAATGCCAATCTAAAAACCTTGAATTTTGCGTCAACAGTTATCTTTTTATCTTTACATGATTGACTATTCAAGCAGTTGGTACTTCATACGTTAGGGATTTCCGCAAAGTAAGGCAGGGCACTGTTTGAAGAGTTTAGTCAGTTCTGAATCACTGCACTTCAATGCTAGATTATGGAACACTTAACTGAATATATTAGGTATTTTGTTTTTCAAATTACTTATTTCAACAGATAGATGTATTTAATCGCTCTGAAATGAAAACTTATCACGGATCAATGGTCTATGGAAAGAAGCCAAATCATCGTTCATTTATTTAAGTAACTACAATAGATACAATATATTCGCGTTCAGTATTTTTATTTCACGGAGCGACGCGCGCTTTACCTGTGGTTACCAAGTGTACAAACACGTTGTGAATGTGTGTGTAAGCGCAGGAGCTCTCGATCTCGGTACCGTCCAAGACAATGGCGAAGACGGAAGTGTGTGTGGTTTCACTATCCATTTGCATAAAATTTTAAGCCATAATATAACATGGCATACTTTTGTTTATCCTAATTATTTTTACGCATAACAGCTTACGTATAATTATTTAAAGCATAAAAGGAACCTGACCAAACCGAACTTCGGTGTGCCTCTGACGTCGACAGCCTAGGGTTAGGCTTTTCGGGTTAGGTTAGGGATAATTATGTCGCCGGGAGGGTTGTGGAAGTAAAGGCTGAGCTGGTTTCCCATGGCCCTCCCATCACGGCGATGTGGGAACACCGCTGAGTTTTAGTGGGTATACTGCCACTCTGGCAGGGAGTCCCACATACTCCGTGTCGTCCCCCGACGAGCGGAGATGCCTAACGTCATTGCTCAGCGAGAAAAAAAAAGGAATAATTATGTCAACATAAATAAAATGTATGCCAAAAATAATTATGAGTATTACTTATTATGCAAGAAAAATATACCAAAATAGTTATGCCAAAGAATATTAGGAAAAAAAACATTATTCGAAAAGAAGGGGTGCCGTGTGTGTATGTGCGTGTGTGTATTATGTGCTGACGGTGCTCGTCTTCACGCACACATTCACAGCGTGTTTGTACACTTGGTAACCACATGTAAAACACGTGTCGCTTCGCGAGATAAAAATACTTTTTTTTATATCAAATTATTATTATTGGCAATGATTAAATAATTTTTTTTAAGGTAATCTAGGTATTTCAAGAAAGTTCCGCATAGAGTTAGCATTAATCAGCGGTGCGGTGCCTTATCTGACTATAATATAAGCTATGTAGTTATCTTGTCCGATTACCTATTATTATGAATGACCATTTCTCTTCCGAGTATTTAAAACTTGTAAATCGATAGACTCACAATGAGAGGTCTTCATATTTTTCATGACGTGTAATTTTAGTTTCCCTATAGATAAATGACACGCATTTATTAATATAATATAATCATTCTTTAAAGGGTGTGTAGGTAGTTTAGATCACACATATTGCGATTTGTTTTTTTGGAACGAAGTTCTTTAACGCGGCTTTCGGTTGGAATAAACTGGTAGAAATCGTCACGTAACGAAATAGCATTATGCTCCTCCATGAGACTCACTTTCTCTGGCTCTGGAAGAGAGAGAAAGTAAGAATTTGATCAAAATGAGATCCAAGATGGCGGCTACTAAAATTTTCAAATTTTTCATCATGATTGTCGTTTTCACGGTTTTCGAGGGTGCTACAGCCGACAGTGAAGGCAAAATTAAAATCCAAGATGGTGGCTGCGAAAATTTTAAAATTTTCATCATGCGTGTCGTTTTCATGGTTTTTGAGAGTGCTAAAGCCGATAGTGAAGTTAAAATGAAAATCCAAGATGATGGCTGCTAAAATTTGCAAGTTTTTCATCATGGGCATCGTTTTCATTCATGGTTTTCGAGGGTGTTAAAGACGATAGTGACGTTAAAATGTAAATCCAAGGCACAGGGGTTGTGTTTTAAAGTCTCGAGTACTAAGAGGCGGGGCTAGACCAACTAGCGAACAAAAACGCAGCTAGTCTATCTAATGACTATGAAGATAATTATATCGATCAATGCGTAATGAATGAGGCATTTAATCGAGCATCCATAGCTTATGCGCTCTGCCTATTATACAAGTACGTATCAATTAGTCCGCTTCATCAATAACACAGATTAATTGATTATCTTTTTAGGAATACCATTTCCTTGTTATTGGTTGGGTATTTAGAAACATTTCAATTATCACTAGCTTGTCTGACAAAAGTTTTATTTTTCATACATTTCATAATTTATTTAGGCTCATGCTACCCATTAGCCTGCCTGGTTGGTCTAGTGGTCGTAAGCGCTACTACTGAGCAGGAGGTCCTGGGTATGATTCCCGGGTCGGGTAAAGTGTTATTGAATTTCTCAGTAGCAGCTCGGAGTCTGGATTTGTGCCCGTGGGATGGCAATAGGCTCGCCCCCAGTTACATGGGACTACTATAGGTACACGTCTGCCTAACCTTTCTGAGATTACAGGCGTGATGTTATGTTATGCTACCCATTAGTTCCCGTTTAAAAAAACAGTTTATTAAAACTAATGTCTAGAATCTCGATAAATTTCATTTAAAAAAAATTGATGGCTTAAGTTCATCGATACTGATACCGGCCGACCTTCGTCTGGTGCATCACAATAGAGATCAAGATAACAGTTCTTTATCTCAATATAAGGTTCTTTAAACAGAACGTTTGATAATAACCTGTTGTGGTTGAACCGTAGATACAGGGCAATTTTTTATCAGTAGCCAAATTTTCACAAGGTTTTCTACCCGTGAATATGAACAACTTTCACTATAGGACCAACTCTGATATCACGAAAAAAATCAGCTGTTTCATACATTTTGGTCGAGTAGGTTTTGAACTTTTGTTTGAAACAGCAGATTTTTTTCAACCTCCTAACCTCCCAACCTCCCAACATCCTGTGAAAATTTGGAATCTGATAAAAAAATTACCCGGCATAGTAAACTTTAATGTCATTGTGTAATGTGAGTATAAATAGATATGATAATATATTGCTTTTATTAAAATAAATTATCTTATCTCCATTCGTCGAAACAGATAACTCGAAAAGCTAATTTAAAAGGTATTTTCCTGTCCATACCTTTAATTTTTTTTTTTATGGTTTTATAACAATACCCTTACAATTTTAAAGTACTCTGAGATAACAGCAGATGTAACAGGGGGTCTGAAAACTTTTGAGCCTAAGCACCTTCAAGTCTCATTATTTTCTCGCGCTGCATATTAATAATCAGCGAATACCCTCTTTAGTATAAATACAGAGTTTCATGTCATTAACATCATTTCAGCCCCAAAACCTTTCAGCCCCCCGCTACACTGATGAGCGCTCTTTTTGCTCAGATTTGCTATATGGCTTAAAAAAACTTAGCGTACCGGGGGGCTAAAAAGTATTGAGCCTAAGGATGGGCCGCGGATGACTGAGACATGATGATGTTTACGGATTTATTAACAACCTCTTAAGGGGTCATTGTACTCATCATTATGATCAACTTTTACTATGGGACCAAACCTGAAATGGCGAAAAAAAATCAGCTGTTCAGTACATTTATGTTCGCATAATTCGTCAAAATGTACTGAACAGCTGATATTTTTTTGCGATTTCAGGTTTGGTCCCATATTAAAAGTTGTTCATAATGATGAGTGCAATGACCCCTTAAGAGGTCGTTGGTGTTTTACCAATAACCCTGTACAAGCAGTTGAAATTAAATGAGGTTTATTTCTGTATGTAGATCTTTTAAAAATTGACGTGTAAAAGTACACGTCAATTTTTTGGTAAATATTTTATAACTAGATTGCGCTGGCATTTCCTAGCTGACTGATCCCTGAGAAGAAATCCCGAAACAAACCCAGAGGTCGTGGTCTCTTATAAAGTCCAAACATTATTTATTATTAGTATTAAAATTTTATGTGAGTCTAATAATACAGGGTCATATTATTAAACAATTCCGGTCACACAAAAAAAATAACTTACATTTACCATTCAACAGTGGAGATAGTTCACAAAGGCGTGATCAACGAAGTTCGAAACTCTACGATCTCGCCTGGTACCCTCGTTCGTGTGCGGCGAGGCAAGGAGGTTCCAGCAGACTTGGTACTGCTGTGCTCGGCCGGGGAGAAGGGGAAATGCTTCGTGACTACTGCAAACTTAGATGGAGAGACAAACTTGAAGACTTTGAGGGTACCCCCGCCATTAGTCGGCTTTACACCAGGTACGGTATCGGCTTTTATGTAACTGTGATTAATTTGTCATTTTTCATGATATTCATACAGCTTATGTGCTGTGTGCTCATTAGTTTAGTATGTTTATCGCGCGAAGCGACACGCGCTTTACTTTGGTGTTTAGCAAGTGTACAAACACGCTGTGAATGTGTGCGTGAAGACGAGTAGCGTCAGCACAGCACATAACACACACACACTCTTCCGACTTCTCCATTGTTTCGAACGATACTGAGAACTCCTGCGCTTACGCACACATTCACAGCGCGCTGTGAATGTGTGCGTGTGTACACTTGGTAAACACAAGTAAAGCGCGCGCCGCTTCGTGAGATAAAAATACTTGTAACTGTTGTGATGTGTTGTGTGTTATTTAAAGTACATTTATAAAAAAAAAAAAATTGCCTGAAAATTTGTAAAATTAGGTATTTAAAATCGTGTGATACTTTTTGATTTGTTGAATTTAAATACTTTTTTTGTAACAAAACTGTGTATTTGAATTCAGCTGACCGGACTTTTATATATGAAACGGTACCTCGGAACTTCTGTATACAGTAGCCATAATAAACCTATTAAGCTTTAAAATGTTTTATACACACCTAAAATACAATTAGATAAGTAATTTTATTACATGCGTGTTTTGTACATTTCGTCACCTTCTGATTGTGGCAATAAAGGTATTTGGAATCTTATACGTGCTTTTATTTGTGCGATCATTGCAGACTCACTTTTCTTTGTCATCCTTAATCGCTCACTTATGTTAGCTTAAGTTAAATAACAACAATTTTTCTCAAAAGACTGATCTCTTAACACATATTTTGAACAAAGATACATTAATCTGTCCATTAAAACATTATCTAAATACTCAAAACAACTGAGGACATTAGGAATTCATGAACCGTAGATCACTTTAAGGCGTGCTTGTACCGCAATTCATTAAATGCATTCAGTAGCGCCAAAAGTTTCAAAAATATCATTCCATTTATGTCAATCGTTTGAAAATGACAGATACAGAATGATGTTTTAAATACCTACGTTTAGATCTAAATGTATGTACCTATATAGTGATTTGTGGTGCAAGCGGGGCTAGGTCTTGATCACATTAAACTCGTGACGTCATCAATATCTCTGTTTAACACTCGTTGTATTACGTCGCGCGTCGTTGACGCGTCATTTTTGACGTCATCATTTCCATTGACGACGAATGACGATAGGACGGACATTGGCGGCGATTCCCTTGTTCACAATAATATATGAAGAAAACATATTGGGCTATGGGTTTGGGTGGCTATAGTGGATTGGTTACCCAGAACTATGAAAGGACTATGTCCCCTGCCTGATCAATGTTATCTGTAATACATGGATAAAATGGCAGGGGGTGACTTGCACACTTAATAATGGGCCCTCGAAAACGGTCGCTAGCACATAGTGACGTAGCGACAAGGAGGCAACACTTCCTGAAGTGCTTGAGGAGTGGAGAGTTATTCCACGGCTATCAGGACAATCCCGGAAGTACGGTCAAGATAGAATACTTCCTTCCTCCGAGCACGTTTGCTCTTGCGAATCTCCTCTAAAAATAAGAAAGAGGTGGGAGCTCGGTTCCTCGTCAGTGTTCACTCCAGCCGGCCAATAAAGGCAAGCCAGGGGTGAAGAACAAGGGCACGCCACAATTGCGGCGATAAGTCCCCTCTTTGAGGAGTGGTTGGAGAGGCGTCATGGCACCCTCACCTTCCGCCTGACGCAGGTCCTCATCGGGCACGGTTGCTTCGGGAGGTTCCTGTTCCGGATAAGGCGGGAGGAAACGCCCGGGTGTTACCACTGTGTGGATCGCCCGGAGGACACGGTGGAGCATACGGTGGAGGTCTGCCCGGCTTGGGCAGAGCACCGCCGCGTCCTCGCGGAGGCGATCGGCGGTGGCGATCTCTCGCGTCCGGCCCTGGTACAGGCCATGGTACGGAGCGAGAGTGCATGGGAAGCCGTCACCTCCTTCTGCGAAGCTGTAATGCTCGCGAAGGAGGAGGCTGAACGCGTGAGGGAGAGGCAATCTTTGCGCCCTCACGCCCCTAGTCGCCGCAGGAGACGCCCTGGGCGTCGGGAATCGATAGCCGATTCCCGGCCACCGTAGGCGCGGGCTTGCGGATGGCGAGCAACGGGTAGCTCGCCGTCCGGTAAGGACCAGGCTCGGGTCGACGGCGCGTTGTGTTCCACGCGCGCCTCAAAGAGATGTCAGCACTAGCTGAAGGGGTCCGCTAGGGCCGATGGCCGCCGGGGTTGCGGGTTGTTCGAAAGAGTTACCGTGGCCCTGGCACAGGCAACTGAAGGAACATGGGTGGGTTTTAGTCAGTAGAAGTCTGACACGCCCTCCCGCTCCACCCAGAGCGGGAGAAGTTATTTGATGATTTCCCATCCACAAAAAAAAAGGGGTGAAGAACAAGACTTCTCCAGGGAGATAGGGGTCGGTGGGGTCGCTACTGCCCAACAGCTCGCCACATGCTGCCCTACGGGTTTCTGTATCTCTCTTGGTCTGGCTCCTCATTCTAGACCTGTTCCGGCAAAGTAAACTCTACCGGCACAGATCTAAAGTTTTGAGCACGCAAGCCCCACCACGACGTCAACGTAGACAACGTAGATACAGCGGTGGGGTTTATTATTTTTATTATTACTTATTATTAGTTTAGTCCTGTCAAATTAAGATAAAGATACTCCATAGACAAGTTTAGAAGTGATTAAAAAATTGGCTACTAAACAACGATCTACAACAACAATCTACTACAGGCGCCGACTAATTTGACAGGACCAAACTATTATTTATCTTCTGTCTTTTTCTTAATAAAATAGAAAGAAAAAGATGCACTAACTTAAATTTAGTTAAGTTTGTGAACAAGGGAATCGGCGGGATCCATTATGGTTTTAGCATGTTCAGAGTTTAACTACGTTGACTGTACTTATAACAGTCCGGTATAGACTCGGCTATCACACACGCTAGAATGTTGCTGTAACTTATGAAGTTACGATACAAGTTATGAACCAAAAATTGTACCTTTTTGAGAAAAATAAGTAAACTATCTGATTCTATGTGCATTGAATGAATTGATGGCAGCTTATAGTAAGTCCGAAAAAACTCGACTTTTAAATAGAAAAAAAAATACAAATTGTTCTAGCTATATACACAATATTTTTTCCTTAGATATTCTCCCGCAAGGTATGCGGATAGAGGTGCCCAACCCAGAGGCAGATCTCTACACGTTCTACGGAAGGTTGGAGATCCCCTACCAGGACAGCCTGGTGCTCACCACTGACAACCTGATGCTGAGGGGATCCCGGGTCAAGAACACCGAGTGGGCTATTGGATGCGCTATTTATACGGGTAAGGTTAAACAACAAATTAGTTGAATGTGGCAGAAGGCAGCTGAATATAAGTATAGACTTTGGTGGAAAGTGTTCAAAACTCCGGGGGGCTTGTGGCTAAGTAATAGTTGCCGCACGGGGCAGTCTATGCTACGATTACCGCGGTTAGTCCGTGGATGGGTGACCATCATTACATACCGAGACGCCTCCGTGCCTCGGACAGCACGTTAAGCCGTTGGTACCGGCTGTGATTCGTGGATCTTTTACAGTCGTTACGGGTCGACAGAAGTCCGAAAGTCTGAGAACCTGTCTTACCAAGGGGCACCTATCGTATTACCCAGTAACTGGATTGTGGAAGTCAGATAGGCAGTCGCTCCATGTAAAATACTATTCTACTATGTACTACTCTACTATGTAGGTATTCAGCTGCATCCGGTTTCACTGGAGGCTGCCCCCAACATAGTTGAGAAAAGGCTGGCAGATTATGGTGATCACTTGTTTTTCTAAACTACCTGTATCATAATTTGCCTAGCCTTTTTTCAACTATGTTGGGGTCAGTTTCCAGTCTAACCGATTGCACCTAAATAATTGTATCTTAAATATTTAACAAAATATGTTACAGGCGAAGAAACGAAACTGGCTCTCAACTCAAAATACTCGGGGAACAAATTCTCGTCAAGTGAACTGGCGATCAACCGGTCCCTCCTGTACTTCATAGCTCTTTTAGTCGTCGAAATATTGGTATCGTTGGTCGCAAAGCTGTTGATCGAGCTCCATAATAAAGAGAGGGATCTATACCTTGGTCCTGGGAGCCCATTCCCGATCCCGTTAAGCTATATTCTTCAAGACCTGTTCTCGTTTCTGTTACTCTATTATTATATTATACCAATGTCGCTGTACGTCACTATAGAGCTGTATAAGTTTATTGGTAAGTGTGTTTTGTTTTTGTTTGTTTGTTTTATAAGATTTGTGTAGTCAAGGCGACAGCGTCAGGGTAGCCCACGAAATTTAAATTTTCTTACGTTTTTGCAATATGCAGATCAGTATTAGGTTACATGTTGACTAAAATAAGATTCGCGACCGTGAAAAATATGTATTTACAGAACTCAGAATAAATAAAAAACCAAGACATAGCGCTGCGAAGAATACAGTGAAGCATGCCCATACACCTCGTTGTATGCATTTATACCAAACTACAATTAAACTACACCTCATTACGTGCACACAATATGTTTACGAAACCCAAAACGTGAGGCCTCACGTCACTGTTGACCGCGCTATGTCTTGGTTTTTTATTTAGTCTGAGCAAGTCTGAGTTACAGAAGTATAATCATTAGAGTCATTAATAAAGTTCACTAACATAGAATTGGCCTCAAATGTCGTGATTTGATGATATATATATATATATAAAAAATGTAACAAAAACCCTGTTGTTCCTATTAGGGACGTATACATTTACCTACAAGCACAACATTGACGAAATTATAATCAATTTAAAAAAATCAAGCATTGGCTAGTCGAGAGGTGAAAATCCAATTATCAATTGTGCATAAAAATACCGTGTAAACCAACATTAAAAAAAATCATTCTTTAAAGTGATAAACAACAGCTGACTAGGTCACGAACTTGTGTAGAATAATACACACCGGCGCAGCGGCACCGATCAAAGGGTGTGGCGGGAACGTTTTATCTCTTTCTGGTTTCGCGTCATCGCTTCATGCAGAATTGCAGAGGTAAACATTACAAATATTAATAATTAAATCTTTATTTTAATTATTTTTCTTGAACAGTTTTTTAATATAAATGACTTGCTTTATTACGTATGTATACCGATTATTAAAACGTAGGTAGAAGGAACAACAGGGTTTTTGTTACATATTGTATATTTCATTAAATATGGTACATATTTTATTAACATCTTTATTTAAGGAGTTTGGTCAATCGGGTGATTTGAAGTTAGAGAGTTAAGCGGGTTGCAGACCGCAAACTAAGCTAAGTTAGTTTAGCTTAGCTCACATAGCTGGCGTAGTTTTTCATACTTGCATAGTTTGCGGTCTGCACACAAGTATGAAAAAATCCGGCCAAGTGAGAGTCGAACTCGCGCACGAAGGGTTCCGTACCATTATCTATAAAAATCACGTTTGTTGATTTGGGGCCCCCTTAAATATTAATTGTAATCTGTTTTTAGTCATTGTTGTTATAGCGGCAACAGAAATACATCATCTGTGAAAATTTCAACTGTCTAACTATCACGGTTCGTGAGATACAGCCTGGTGACAGACGGACAGCGGAGTCTTAGTAATAGGCTCCCGTTTTACCCTTTGGGTAAGGAACCCTAAAAACTACGCCAGCTATGTGAGCTAAGCTAAGCTAAACGAACTTAGCTTAGTTTTTGGTCTGCAACCCGCTTTATACTGATTATTTTAATGATTATAATTCTGTAAATACACATTTGTTACGGTCGCAAATCATATTTTGATCAACATAGAACCGCGTACCCACGGCACGCCTAGTCCCGTCACGGCCCGTGCCGAGCTTTCCACAGGCGATGACAGGCCACCGCAGGCCGACTGTTGCCACGGCCTGTCGCAGTCTGGCCTGTGAGAAAGCGGCCCGTGGGACCGCGGCATTACACTGACTTGCAAATTGAAAGAAACTGAAGAAAATTTTAATTTCGCTAGCTACCTTAGCGCATCCGCCTCAAGGAAAGAGTTTGGTGTGCGGCCCATAAATTACACTATTTGCCATACTTACGGATTAGAGGTGGTCTGTAACAGGTAAATGTAGAAACCTGTTTCACCTGTTCCAGTTCCAAGGAAATAACAGTTCCAAAATCCTGTTCCAAAATAACAGCCTGTTCCATTGCAACCACTCTCTTTGATTGCGACAGAAATAAGTACCTACCTAGTTTCATTCAGTACATCTTTCTGAAGTAAAAACCACCCTTCGTGCTTTTGCAGCTTGATTACATGCTTATATTGAAATTGAATTAATAAATAGTATTTTAGCTAGAATGAACATAAAAGGTATACTTGGCTTCTACTAGATGTTAAACGTCAACGGTCAATCTCATAAAACCGTGTCTCCAAATTCAGTTGTGAAATCTCCCGATACTTGATAAATTTTCCCCAAAGTTATATAGCATTTTCATTAAAAGCACAAATTTTGTGGTGAGTTTTGTAATAAATAAAGCTTAGAATAAATAAATAAAAGCATACGAGAAAATAAATAATAAAACAAAAATTTGCAATAACTGAGTTATTTTATATAATATGGCTACATTGGGTACTTTATACGTATTTTATAAACCTGTTCATAATTTTACCATGGTCTACTTAATTGAAAATATTGGGAATAAAAATATCCAATATATACCCACTTTTAAATTTTTTCCCGAACGTTTTCTAATAGCATTTTCTCGTTGGAAATAATACCTAACCTGGATACACTTTTAGCGAGGAACCACAGATTATATGACTTTCGTTGCACGTTTGGATATATATACAGGGTTATTGGTAAAACACCAACAAGTTCAGTACATTTTGACGAATTGTGTGTGCATCCGAATAGGTTAACAACAGTGACAGGCAGAGAACAGATGCTATCTCTTTTTATTACAATAAGTCAGAAGAGAAAAGAGCATGTTCCAGAGAACAGATGCTATCTCTTTCAATTACCATAAGTCAGCAGAGAAAAGAGCTTGTTCCAGAGAACAGATGCCATCTCTTTCAATTACCATAAGTCAGAAGAGAAAAGAGCTTGTTCCAAACTGTTCCAGGTCAGTTTCTTTTGTATCTCTCTCTTTCTACCAAAGTAAACATCCATAAGCTAGTTAGAGAACAGCATGTTACACAGGTAAACAGTTACACACACCAGTTACGGCAATGTTTTGGTCTGTTCTGTTGTAGCAGTTGTAGATTGTGGAACTTGTGGAACAGGCGAAACAGGCAGGAACAGCTTTTTTGGTTTTGGGATATCTGTTCCATGTTGTTACTTTTAGGAACCTGTTTTATTTAACTGTTTCGATAAATACGCCTCACTCCTATTACGGATACCATGTTGTAATTGCACGTAATAACCCATATAAGTATACAAGTTAGATACACTAAGGCGAGGATTCATAGATCGTACTTTGACTTCACTTGTTTAGAGAAGTCAGCGTTTTATATTAATATGACATTTTTTTTTTTGCAAAATTTGCAAAAAGCTTTTTAGCTTTTTTTAGCTTAAATACGATTATGACCATTATTTAATAATGGTCATAATCGTATTTAAGCTAATGTGAAAAAACTTTTTAAACGAATAAGAACCTTATTTTTATATAAATATTGTTCATATTGGTATGAAACGCTTACTTTACTTGGCGAAGTAAAGTCAAAGTCTGTGAATTTCGTCCTAAGACGAGCTGTTACAAAGTCAAATAATTTATTTAAAATAAGCACTTAAAAGGCACTTTTGAAAGCCAAAATTTACAAAAAAAAAAAAGAATTGATTCTAAGTACATTCTAGATTTCTAGTCGCCCCTTCCAAAAGGTTGTTTCGTATGGAGAAGAACGGGCAAGAAACTCCACCGTTATTCTTTTAAAATAGTTTTACAATATTTAGTATACATAAATTATGGGACAGATATATGCTAGATAGGTGCTCCCATATTTACAAACATTGTAAAAGTATACGATTTTCTTAAAATTTTAACATGTAATAAGTCTGAGTTAAAATAATGACAGAACGTAAAATCAATGCCATATAAAAATAATAAAAAAGACTTGACTGTTTGTCTCTTTTATTGCTTGCACGTAGAAAAAAAAATAGCGTGTAGTTTAAATATTAAAAACCATGCCATCAGATTACGCCTCATACATTCATACATAACACACTTTTCCTCAGGATCCTTATTCATAGCCTGGGACGAAGACCTCCGTTGTGAAGAGACCGGTAGACCCGCAGCAGCGAACACATCAGACTTGAACGAGGAGCTAGGGCAAGTGGAAGTACTGTTCTCAGACAAAACGGGCACTCTTACCAAGAACCTCATGGTGTTCAAATCATGCACCATCAAGGGACAAATGTATGAGGAAAAGGAATCCAAGCTCTATGATGTGGAGAAGTTTGATGAGCCTGTGGATGTGTTTCAGGTCAGTTTTTTGTAATTTATCTGTGGCTTAGCTATAAAATCTCAGTAGCTGCCCGAAGTTTTTTTTTTTTTTATTTGAGTTGGGTTTGCTCTTGACTTTAGTCTAGGTCAGAGGTGACAGAGACAAAGTCGACGATGGAGTGAGCTTACCCAGAAGAAGCCTGTTCACTCACCTTTGAAGAGTTTCTGGTTGTATGCGTTCGGGAACACAGACGCAGGTAGTGAGTTTCACTCTTTTGCCGTGCGAATTATGAAAGATGTTTGGAAGCGCTTAGTGCGAATTGGTGGAATGGGAACTAGGTATGGATGGTAACTTGCAGACTGTATTTGTGCCCGGTCGATGGCAATAGGCTCGTCCACGGGACTTCAACATAACTGGCAAAATGTGGATGTACTGCAGATCGACACTGCCTAACCCTTCGGGGCTTTTGACCCCGGTTTTTTTAGGGAGGGGTGGGGGGTGACGGGGCTTATTATGTAGTTATAATGGTTTTTTAAGAGTTCTTGTGAACAAAAGGAGCATTTTTGATCCTTTTTCCATTTCATTCAGTACTTCTTTCGGTTTGATAATATGGTCAGTTCTAAAAAAAAAAAATCTGCAATTTTAGTATAATTATATCTTGCACTCATTACTCCTCGGGGATGTTTGCCCAATCGCGTACAGATGGTTTCCATGCTATCTTCAGAAAAAAGGTTGCATCGCTTGTGAGGAGGATTCGGGGGAGTAGCAATAACATCCTGAAAGTCGTGGCTGAGGGACCCGAGAGCTCCTGTACTGAGGCATCTCATGCGGAACCATTGTCCGCATGAACTAACAAAAATGGTTCCTATGTTGTCCCAAATCAAACAATTTATTATTATTATTTCGCTTCTTAGGCAGTTCTTATTAACAAACTGGCACAATACCTAAACTTCTTAAGTGTTGTAGGTTCAAACTATTTTAACTACATTCAGATGATTTCTTTTGGCGCTGCCACTCCTTATTTCTGATAAATTCAGATTACGAAATATCAAAATACCTTTATTAGAAAAACTAAACTACATATGTCTGACGGCCGGCCATGGCAAGGGCGTCTCATGGTTAGTGCAATATAATTAGCTGATGTAATAGATAAGATAGATAAATACGGATGTTTCACACTGATCTTTTATCTTTATGTTCGAATTTCAGTGTGGCACCTATTTGAAAAGTACGGAATTACCCGTAAAATGTTTTTATCACTACTATAGACATCAGACTAGGTAAATCTTATCTTTGCTAATAAGCTGTTTTGAGCCTAATCGATAGATCAGTCCTGTGCAAAAGTTTATACCATATTAGGTAGGTAAGTAGTTAAACTATTAGGTATTTACCTATGAAATTGCCGTTTCTTTTGCAGAAAGTTAAAGTCATTTTTATATAAATGTTTTTATTTCTATCAATCAAAATAGGCACCCGTGCTATAGATGCATATTTGCCTGCGCAGTGGTAATTTTTCAATGCCCTTCTTGAAAAACTCAGGTGTACGGGAGCCAGTAGAAAGTAGAAGTCAGTCGGCGCAAGGTCTGGTGAGTACGGTGGATGACACAAAACTTCCAACCCTAGCTCTTGTAGCGTAGTGACCGTCTGTTGTGCCATATGAGGTCGAGCGTTGTCGTATAGGAGCAGCGGGGACGAGCGATTAACCAAAGCTGGTTGGAGATTTGCGAGCTTCTCCATCATTGTGTCTAGTTCCTCACAGTACACATCCGCAGTAATGCTGGTGCCATTTGGTAAGAAGCTGTGATGAATTATACCAGCACTAGACCACCAAATAGTGACCATGACTTTAATAGAGGTAAGTTTTCGTTTGGGGCCTAGCCTAGGCGCTGAACCAGGGTCTAACCAACATGATGACCGCTTACGATTATCAAAAAGAATCCATTTTTCAACGCAAGTGACAATGCTGTTTAAAAGCAAAGCAAGGCATACCTCAACGCGTTCGTCGAGTTGGCGATCGTTCAGTTCGTGCGGCACCCACTTATCAAGTTTTTTTACCTTGCCAATTTGACGCAAATTGACCAATATTGTTTTGATGCTAACGTTGAAAGCTGCTGCAAACTCAGCCGTAGATTGAGTATCGTCAGCTACCACTATCGCCTTTAATTCGTCGTTGCTGACTTTAGTTTTCGAGTGACCACGAGGTTCTTTTTTTAGATCAAAATTTCTATGTCGGAAGTTCAAACAAAGTCGTGTGTTCGTTTGTAGTGTTGACTCCGTACACGTGATTAATGTTGCGAGCCGTTTGTGCGGCATTGCTACCGCGACGGAACTTGTATTTCATAATTACTCATATTTTTCTCGTGTCCATATTGATGAAAAAGATACAAATGTAGTGAAAACAAAAGACTAATCACTAAACAAATGACTGAATTTTAAAATAGAATTCCATATTTTTTAAATAAAGTTCATTTGAATTTAAAATTTATTGCCAGCCATACATAAATTACGTTTCAAATGGCCGTATTGTAAAACGGCAACTTCATAGGTAAAGACCTATTATTTACATTGTCGTATAGCGTGATGTTAAAATAGCTTGCAACCTTCCTCAAGAATTGGGCTATCAAATATAAAAATATTTTTTTTAAATCAATTCCAATTTTAATTTTTCAATTCAATTCCAGAGATTACCCCCCATTACACAAACAAAATGTCAACAATCTCTCTAAAATATTAGTATTAGTGATTTAACTTGGATTTACTCACTATTTCGTTGCGGTCGCGGATTCTAGGTTAATATTAATTTAAATTCAATAGACAGAACTCATGCGTTGTCAATAAAACGGGGACATTAATAAATACCTGCTAATCGATAGTTACCCTATGAGTAGTTCAACCTTGATTAACAGTTGATGGTAAAACTATTAATTTAATTGTATCTTTAATTGCAGCATTGAACCCCCGGAGCTTGCGTAGTTCATACAAACGAAATACTAAAATAATTTGTAAATCAAACATATTCTAATGGTAGTGTGTATTTATTTCGATTGGATTACAGAATATCTAGATTCCCTATCTGTATGAACTACGCATGCTTCGTGGGCCTCTTAAGTCAATCCGCAATGTATGTCCACTAATGGCGCTCGTGGCTAAATGATAACATCCGGACGGGTCGATCGAAGGTTAAGCTACGCTTGCTGCGGTCGATTCGTGGATGAGTGTCCATCCATTACATATAGAGACCCCTTCGTGCCTCGGAAAGCACGTTAAGCCGTTGAGCCCGGCTGTCTATCGTAGATTTTTGACGGTCGTTACGGGTAGTTAGAAGCCTAAAAGTCTGACAACCAGTCTTACCACGGGGTATATTGTTACCCAGTAACTGGGTTGTGGAGGTTCCAATAGGCAGTCGCTCCATTTAAAATACTGGTATTCAGCTGCATCCGGTTTGACTGGAGTCCGACCCAACATAGTTGGAAAAAGGCTAGGCAGATTGATTGATCATATAACACGAATGAACGTGTATTCAGCAAAAGGAAGTATGTGGAACAGTTCAGAACAGCACTCGCTGTTCTGAAGTTTCTGCCTATCCATGAGAAAAGCCGTGAGATTATCTATGTAAAGAACACTCCGTTTCTATTTCAGACAGACATCAAATTCTTCTTCAAGATCCTCGCCCTTTGTCACTCGGTGCAAGTTTCAAGCGAAGACATGAAGAAGCTGAGCGCTCGACTCTCGGTCACCAGCAACTTACAGCTTATGAATATCTTTAAGAGAAAGAAAGCCAAGACAAGTACTGCATCTAATGGCACTAATGGAGTAATAGATAACGTTACTTGGAACACGATCATTAACGAAAATGGTAACAAAATGGATTACCAAGCCAGTAGTCCTGATGAGAAGGCTCTCGTAGAAGTCGCCGATAGGTTTGGAGTGACGTTTCTGGGTGAGGAAGGTAACGATCTGGTGGTGAAAGTGGGAGAACATACGGAAATGTATGAGCGTCTGCAGGTCATTGAGTTTACTTCGGAGAGGAAGAGGATGTCTGTTATTTTAAGGGATAAGGATGGGAAGGTTTGTTTTTTGTTTTTGTAATTTATGGGATACATTACTGTTCAAGTTTTAATCGAACACTCGGCGAAAATGCGTAATTGCATCGAACGCAATTATGAACATACGCTGGTTCACCAAAATATGGGCCAGTTCGCGTTCAGATCTCCCTACTTTCTACAGTTACTGTTTTTTAGGGTTCCGAACCCGAAGGGTGCCAAACAGAGCCCTATTACTAAGCCTCGGCTGTCCGTCTGTCTGTCAGCTGGCTGTATCTCATGAACTAACTGTAATAGGTAGACAGTTCAAATTTTCGCAGATTATGTTTTTCTATTGCCCCTACCAACAAATAATAAAAATAAAAAAAGTTAAAAATTAAAGGGAGGGTCCCTTTAATTTTTAACTTTTTTTATATCCCATACAAGAAAGGCATTTTCTCATTGTATATTGTACGGTGGTACGGAACCCTTCGTGTGCGAGTCCGACTCCGACTCGTACTTACACACAACTACACGTACGTACTTAAACACTGCGAAATATTTCGGCTATCACAGATTTCTACTATGAGACAAATATGTAACAAAATTCTATACCTACTACTTCATTTTACTATTTAATTTACTAGCATTCTTTTTTTTTAATAATACCTTATTATTTTGAGTATCAAACTATAGCTCTCAAATAAAGTTCTCTATCGTCATTAAAGTTCTCACTTTTCATATTTTTAGTATCGTCGTTTTTTTCGCCCAAAACTTCGCCACTTCCACTGCGTTGTCGGTGGCATCGCAGAGGAACTTTTTATAACACATACATAATTATTAAATAATATTCAATTTATACCTATCTTTTCGAATTAAGTAACATTCCACTTGGGGCCTTTTAATCACGCTTATGACGTAGGTCTTAATAGATCTTTCTAATCGTGTTCCCAGATCTGGCTGTTCTGCAAAGGAGCGGAGAGTTCTGTGTTCCCTCTATGCACTAACACTATTCTGATAGAAGAGACCGACCGAGATATCAACGCATTCGCTAACAAGGGTCTGAGAACTCTGGCCATTGCCTACCGGGAAGTGCCTGAAGAGGAGTATAAGAGAGTTGCGGATGGTAAGTCTAATTACCACTGGTTTTATAGATTAGCTAGCTGGCAGTAAGCTGGAGTTAGTGGGACAAAATACAATTAACTGAATAATTAACTAATGATATACTTTCGCAAGAGCTAGATTGACCAGACACTATACCGAAGACATCCCGGACGTCAGCTTGTACGAGATTAGGATGGCTTTAAAGCAGCTCAAAAAAAAAAAAAAACAAGGCGACGAAATTACAGCCAGAAATTGATGAAGGAATTACAACCGAACTCCTAAAGGCCCGTAGAAAACCCGTTCTTAAGGCCCTCCAGAAGCGATTTGATTCTATCATACTCGAGGACATCACACCACAGGCATGGAACAGAGGTGTGGTGATACTTTTCTTTTAAGAAGGGTGACAATGCCGTTCTTGAGAATTATAGGCCCATATCACTTCTGAGCCATGTCTACAAGCTGTTTTAAAGAGTCATCACGAACCGTCTCGCGAGCAGGTTTGACGACTTCCAGCCTCCTGAACAAGCCGGATTCCGTAAATGCTTTGGCACCGTAGATCACATACATATGTTGCGCCAAGTTATACAGAAGCCCGAAGTACACTCTTCGGGCCTGCCTCTCTGCTTAGCGTCTGTGGACTACGAGAAAGCCTTCAATTCAATCGAGACATGGGGTGTACTGCAGTCTCTTCAACGGTGCCAGATCCACAATCGGTACATCGAGGTGCTAGTGTCTGTACGAAAACGCCACTAGATCCCCGACCCCGATCTAGCCCGACTCCAGGACTATATTAGACCTCAAAAACCTATCCTTCTGCAGCGTGGTGTGAGACAGGGAGACGTTATCTCTCCGAACCTTCGGTTTGCCGACGATATAGTAGCCATGGCTGAGACTATGGAGAACTTCTGTACAATGCTCGTTTACCTCAGTAGAGCTGCCGAAAGAGTGGGTTTTAAAATGAACATGGATAAGACAAAGGTCATGTGAAATGCCCATGTAACACTCACTCTCATGAGGATTGGAGACGCTACACTCGAAGTTGTGAACGAGTGTGTTAACCTAGGACCTAGGACAAACTGTCCAGTTTTCGCCCCACATACTACTGTCTCAAGACGAAAATCTTTGACTAGTGCGTGTTGCCAGTGATGACATACGACACTGAAACGTGGTTGCTCACAATGGGCCTTATTCGAAGGCTAAAAGTCACCCAAAGGGCAATGGAGAGGGCTATGCTTGGAGTTTCCCTACGTGATCGAATCAGACATGAAGAGATCCGCAGGAGAACCAAGGTAACCGACATAGCCCGAAAAATTGCTAAACTTAAGTGCCAGTGGGCAGGGCACATTGCTCGCAGAACACATGGCCGATGGGGCAAAAAGGTTCTGGAGTGGCGACCGCGTACCAGAAGACGTGGCGTTGCAATGCCTCCCACAATGTGGACCGATGACCTTGTAAAGGCCGCAGGAATCCTCTGGATGCGAGAAACACAAAACCGGTCGAAGTGGCGATCCATGGGGGAGGCTTATGTCCAGCAGGGGACGTCTTTCGGCTGCAATAATGATGATGATGATTAAGATATTTTCGCAGCGGTACGCAAACACGCAAACCTAGCCCTGGAACACTCTGGGCCAGAAAAGACATTTAGATAGATATGATAGATAAACCATTTATTAGTACACACAAAAAAAAAAGAAAATCATAATTAGTCTGTATAGACTAATTATGATTTTCTTATATTTTTTTATTGGTACCTTGTTTTTTCTTTATATTCGAGTAATTTGTTATAATTTCTTTTGTGTGTACTAATAAATGGTTTATCTAAAAGTAACAAGTAGTTGTAGTAGTTGTTGTAGTATACGTGTTGTAGTAACGGATTTGTGGAACATGATATTTTACGCATTAACAAACAGAAATTATGTGAGACCATTTAACGTGTTTAAGCCGTTTTCCATAACAGATTTTCTTTAAACATTACAGCAATAAAGCGCTTAGACGGCAAGAGCGCAGACGCCTTACAACAAGTAACGCAACAATACAGAGTGTTAGAGAGACAACTGACGTTAGTTGGCGCCACCGGCATCGAGGACTGTCTGCAAGATGACGTGGCCGATACCCTCGCCTCGCTGCGAAGGGCCGGGATCAAGACCTGGGTGTTGACGGGAGATAAGGTAACGATTATTGTAGTATAATAGCATAGCTGGCAAATAACTAGAGCATGCGCGTAAAACGATAGTCATTTGAGGAACGAATGGGGAAAGGGGGCGCGTTTACATACGAATCAAATGTAAAGATATTTACTGCAAGTAATCGCAACAGTATAGTGTGCTGGAGAGACAATTGGACCGTGTTATGCAGAAAGCAGCCATGTCGGGAAAAGTACAAACAGAGTTATAAGCATTTTTCTGTCGATGGTTGCATTATGGATGTATGGACAAGGCTGCATTTGACGGCTCATATCTCCGTGATAAATAAAGATATCGACATGGCTGATTTTGCAAACAATCTTGTATGTCGAAATTAGTATGACTGTGTTTATAACTCATTTTTGGAAAAAGTACCATACAGCTTTCTGCATAACTAGGTCCAATTGTTCAATTAGAAAATCAGCGTCAGACAGCATCTGTCTGGCATTAATGCTAACCCGGATTGCATTGCACTTTTTTTTAATTATTTCATTCAATCCCAGGTAGAAACAGCGATAAACGTCGCCCAATCCTGCGCACATATCTCAGAGAACGACAGAAGAATGTTCTTAATAGGCGTTGAAGACGACACGACATTACAAGCTCACATCAACGAGTGCAGACGAATCATCAGCGAGCCGAGTTATAGAGACTTGACATTAGTGGTCGATGGGACCAGTATGTCTCAAGTATTGGACACGGCGTTTGCACCTGCGTTTGTCGATATAGCGATTAACTGTCATGCGGTCCTGTGTTGTAGACTGTCGCCTATACAGAAAGCTAAGGTATGTTAATAAGATTTAAGGACTTCCTGTATTTTCTTTAACTGTTTTTGTCCCTAATTAATAAAATAAAATAAGTTTTTAATAAAGCCTCAACCAAGGACCAGACAAACTGAACTGCTCGGATATTGGATGATCATTTCATTTTGCTGATTTTGGATGCGCTCGAAATAAATATTTGTGAGAATTGCACTGTATTCGTGAGAAAGCATCACAGAATTTTATTAAAACACAAATAATTTTAATTTGGCAGATAGTAAAATTAATAAAGAACAGTCCCGACCGGCCGATCACGGCAGCCATCGGCGACGGAGCCAACGACATCTCGATGATACAGGAGGCGCACGTTGGCTTCGGCATACTCGGCCGAGAGGGGCACCAGGCTGGCAGGTACACAGATAGATAACGTTTATGTGCACTAAGCACACGTAACAAATAGTACAACACACAAAACCACACTTCAACGATGACAACTTAAGTACATGAGTATTAAGAAAATACCTACAAGTTGTCAATATCAGAAAAAACACATTTTGAAGACACTATCAACACACACACACACACAAACACTGACACGATGACAGGCTCAAATCTGCAATGTCAAATTAAAATAGCTAGCGCAACTCATCACGTCTACGATACCCATAACTTCTGTGAAGTCTGCACAAAAAAATACTGATGTTTTAAAATGATATTTCAAGTATCTAC
The DNA here is from genome assembly GCA_948252095.1 of Dicycla oo. NCBI lineage: Eukaryota > Metazoa > Arthropoda > Insecta > Lepidoptera > Noctuidae > Dicycla > Dicycla oo. The sequence goes on along the minus strand of OX411713.1, from coordinate 30,130,120 downwards.
ACTACGTCGTTAACCCCAAAAAAATATCATCTTTATCAATGATCAATGAATGATGATGATGATGAATGACCTTTAGATGCGTTACCCGCGTTCAATATAGGCCAAGTAAAAAGGAGGCAATTGCCACGAGTTGAAGTAGTCACACACCATCCAGAGTCGCGGCATAAATTTTCCGCACACTACTTTTCGGTCAATGTTATCGCGTTCTCACTTGCTTGTTAGTCAACGGGCGTTGCGCTGGATGAAACAACAAGCTTTTCGATCATGCTCGTGTTGACGATAGACGGGCCGCCGGGAAGGGCCCTCTTAAGGCGCTTACAGACCAACGACACTCGCTGACGACAGTGGACGACGACGTAGTCGCCTAGTTGTGGCGTGTGTACTCGTAGTAGTTGTCAAATAGTCTCGGAGACTAGACGTATTCTTGCTCTTGTTAAACATTACTGCGTATTAATATGTTTTTTTTTTTGAAGAAGAATTATTGCTTTTGCTTTTGCTGCGTCGTCGTCAACAAAAAAGAAAAATGCGATCAGTGTGGGTGCACAATTTCCTATCATACAGGGAACACAAAGCTACATTCGTGTTTTTTAATTGAAGAAATTAATAAATCTACACTAATTTCGATGTCACTCATTTTACTCGTAATTTACGTGCCTATTCTAGACAATTTGTTGCCAAACTACTACACACGCCACAACTAGGCGACGACGTCGTCGTCCACGGTCGTCAGCGAGTGTCGTTGGTCTGTAAGCGCCCTTAAGGTAACGAACATATCTTGGATGTGACTGTACACTATTTCTCTTCAATGTTCTTTTTTTCTAAACATGTGTTATGTGGTATACAAACAATACATTAACCCCCAATTACACAAACGTAGCTCTGGCTCAGGAACCAGGGTAAAGTGCCATTCGCCTGATGAGGATAAGTTTTGGTTCCGAAGAGGTTAGGCGTGCAGGATTCGTTATCAGCTCAACGTTCGTTATAAGTCTACGAACCTCACTCTGCGCTTATTTCGCAGCAACCTTTATTTATAAATAAATAAAAGAATCTACTTGTCCATTTGGAGAATGAATTAATTTGGATTATGTCTATGAATTCCTGGCTATTTTAGTTAACTAATCTCCATTATTATTTTGCCTTATTTTGGTTGTCTGTCTTCCAACAGGTCTGCTGACTTTGCCATCACTAAGTTCTCCATGATCAAGAAAATATTACTAGTGATGGGACACTGGTACAACCAGAGACTAGCCACGCTAATACAATACTTTTTCTACAAGAATCTAGTCCTTGGGAATGTTATGGTAAGCTTAATTGTCATATTAAAAAAAAACAACATTACTGTTTTTTTTTTTTGTTAGCCTGGGCAAAAGCCTCCCATCACTCCATCCATATTCCGCGAGCCCGCGCGTCCTCGTTATTATAGGTCACATAAACTGCCTAGTACTAAACTCAGATTTTTAATTTGCTTGACCAAAATGACAGCTGCGATCGACCTTTTTGTCTCTTTGACATTTTAGTCAGGTTATGCTGTCATTTTAGTCTAGCAAATTTAAAATCAGAGTTTAGTTTGGTTGGTGGCAGTAGACATTCATAGATCCAGTAAAAAGGACCAAATGGCTCAAAGGACCAAATTTTTCAAAGAAGATCTTATTTATTTTTATATCTTTATACCGTTTTCAATATAACTATAGTTAAAATATTCAAAGTAATGTTGAAATCGGTAAATTTCTTTGAATGAATCCGCAGATCCTGTTTCAAATCCACACGGTATTCTCAACGCAGTCGATCTTCGACTCGATGTACCTGACGTTCTACAACTTGTTGTTTACGTCACTTCCGGTCCTGATCCTGGCTGTCACGGAACAGACCTGGCCCGCTGACACTTTGGCCAAGTATGTATAATATCATATTGTTATCGTTATATTAGGTCTTTACTTATGAAATTGCCGTTTAGTATGCAGAAAGTTAAAGTCATTTTTATATACTTAAATATTTTTTATTTATATCAATCAAAATATGCGATTCAACTAAGAATAGGATCGCGCTTGCTGCCAATTTCGCACGATAGCTGTCAAATTAGTACTGCCAGCAAAAAAAAAACTGTTAACAAAAAAAATGTTATATTTTTTATTCATAGATTTCATTATTATTTATGTTCATTTTTATAAAATGTTAATTCTTGAATTCCATAAATAGATAATTTTGGATAAATTAATAATATATAAAGCAGTATTAATTTAAAAAATTAACCAATATATACCTACTTAACTTTACGATTTTTTTGTTATCATTGTTGACTTTGTTTCTTCATATTTGATAAGTTTGTGCGTTAGAGTGAACTTTCAACTCAATATGAGTTCAAAGAGATGGGCGATGCTCCATCGTAGAGCACAAGAAATCGCTTTAAAAGTGCGCAAGTACTTGGAAAATGAAAAAAATGGTGCTAATGAACTTTTGCGCAATTTCACATTGAACTATTTATTTTTCTTTATTTCTTTATTTATTTTTTTGCACACCATACGCTTTGGTAATGAAGTTCGCGAGTATTGCGAAACAAAATGGCGTCTTGACAGTACTATTCTTATTTGGCACGCATCAATGGTGACCTCATGCACTAGGTTGTGGGTGCAAATCCGGGCAAGTTTTACTGACGTGGCTTTTTCAATTCATATGTAGTTTCTAAGTGTTACCCAGTAACCGAGTTGTGAAGTCAGATAAGCAGTCAGTCCATGTAAAATACTGGTATTCAGCTGCGTCTGGTCAGACTGGAAGCCGATCCCATAGTTGAGATAAGGCTAGGTAGATGATGATGTACTTTCTACGTTTATCTTGAATCTTGGCTTCGCACTAAGAGTTCTTTTGTTCCAGCAACCCAGCGCTGTACAAAGACATAAGAAAGAACAAGTTGATGTCGTGGCCATACTTCCTCGCTTGGTGTGTGTCTGCGACCTACCACTCGCTAGTCGTGTACTGGTTCGCGTACTTCGCTGTCAAGTACTCCATCATCAGCCTTGATGGCCGCCCTATAGATCTGTGGTAAGTGCACAAATGTAGGCCGAACGGTGGCTTTTTGTCAGTGACCGATTTTTATATAGCATCAGCTGAATTTAGTCTGTGGGAATACTGAGAGCTGGCCACCGACTACGACAACCTGAAAACACGTAAGCGTGAAATTTTTGCGACGTATTTTCGGTGTGATATGACATATGTAGATGATCTTAAAGGCATTGGAGACGTTAACATGCCGACATTCTGTCACGCAGTATCGGCAAATGTGTTGCTAGATTAAGGCATTAAATCTACCTGTCTGTTGTGTGTGTGTGTAAGAAAGAAAATTAATGTACACAGTCTGGCCATAAATACTGTTACAATTAAAAATAAGAAAGATTTAAGAGATTTGAATTTAAAATCTGTCATTTTTATACGATTGTTCATTGAGTTTTCTAATTTTGGCGCCAATACATTGTACAATATTTTGCGATATTCAAATGGAGTGGGGTGATAAAGAGAACCGAATCGCTGTGATTGCATTACACAAAGTTGGTATGGAGGCAAATGCAATTTTTAAAACTCTCCATACGCTTGGTATTAGTCAAATGTTTGTGTACCGGGCTATTAATAGGTACAATGAGACCTCTGTTTGTGACAGAAAAAGATCTGGCCGTTCATGTAGTGTTCGTACAAAAAAGATGGTCAAAGCAGTAAGGGAAAGAATTCGAAGAAATCCTGTCCGAAAGCAAAAGATTTTATCTCGGTAGATGAAGATACCCAGAGACCCAGAACCATGTATTTTAAAAGATGACTTAGGACTTGCAGCCTATAAGAGACGCACTGGCCATTTTTTAACTGATAATTTAAAAAATAATAGGGTGGTAAAATCGAAACAACTACTGAAGCGGTACGCAAAGGGAGGTCACAGAAAAATTTTGTTTACGGATGAGAAAATCTTTACAATTTACCAACATTTTAACAAAAAAAATGACCAGATTTATGCTCAAAGCTCTAAGGAAGCTTCCCAATTAGTCGACAGAGTGCAACTTGGGCATTATCCGACTTCAGTGATGGTTTGGTGGGGTGTTAGCTATGAAGGAGTGACTGAGCCATATTTTTGTGAAAAAGGTATGAAAACATCGGCACAAGTGTATCAAGATACCATTCTTGAGAAGGTAGTTAAGCCCCTTAACAACACCATGTTCAATAACCAAGTATGGTCCTTCCAACAAGACTCGGCGCCGGGTCATAAAGCTCGGTCCAAGCAGTCTTGGTTGGAAGTGAACGTTTCGGACTTCATCAGAGCAGAAGACTGGCCGTCGTCTAGTCCCGATCATAATCCGCTGGATTATGATTTATGGTCAGTTTTAGAGAGTACGGCTTGCTCTAAACGTCATGATAATTTGGAGTCCCTAAAACAATCCATACGATTGGCAGTGAAGAATTTTCCCATGGAAAAAGTGCGTGCTTCTATTGATAACTGGCCTCAACGTTTAAAGGACTGTATTGCAGCCAATGGAGACCACTTCGAATAAGCTTTTTATATTTTAAATTGTTTTATATTTATGTATTAAAGTAACACACTATAAAAGTAATAAATATTATTTGCAATAAAAAAAATGTTTTTCTTCGTGACAATATTTATGGCAAGACTAGGTATAGCCGGGTAGCGGGTGTAAGACAAGCGCTGGTGCTAAGGAAGCACACTATAACCACACAGATCGCACAAATTACAGTATTTTTTTTTTTTTGTGGATGGGAAATCATCAAATAACTTCTCCCGCTCTGGGTGGAGCGGAAGGGCGTGTCAGACTTTTACTGACTAAAACCCACCCGTGTTCCTTCAGTTGCCTATGCCAGGGCCACGGTATCTTTTTCAAACAACCCGCGACCCCAGCGGCACAAATTACAGTCTAACAAAACTTTTGAATCAGAGCGCGCACACATTCACTCACTGGAGGGTAGCTTACTTAAACTAACTAACGATTACAATTAAATCTTACTGGAGCTTACGCGGGCGCCCTCAGAAAATCCTGCTATTTTGATATTACAAACAGACACATTTTAATTATTTGTATAGATTGTCCGTGATTTTCGCGGTGTCGTATACTTTTTTATATTCATTGCCTACCTAACACATAATAGTAGCTGTGCCTTTGTACTATATCTTTCTTGTACATTTTAATAACCCATTGTTTGTGTGTGTACTGCTGAACAAAGAGTTTGGTGTACAGGCAAAAGTATTGATATATGTATTAATTACACTGCTAATATACGTTTGAATCGTGTGCGTTATAACTTTTAAGGTTAAGGTTACAGTAGTCAGTTATTCTTCCATACTATCGTCGTATGGAGTTTACTCCACTGTTTGGCAGCATACCTACATTAAGAATTATTGTCTCATCACTAGCCACGTACGGAATAATAATTTTAAAAAATGGTTTGAAAGTTATACGCGTCGAAACTTCCATATTTCAACACTAATTTGAACGCATCATTGGGCATAAATAAATAACTCCCGGTGTATAAAAATGACAAAATTGTAACCGGTACCCGGGATAGATAATTTATTCAAAAATTCAAACAACTGAATAAATACATCTAGTAGTTTTTTTCATAATATCTATACGCCCAAGACTGTTCATGAAATTTTACGCGTTCGTTTTCTCTAATCATCTATTTCACTGAATAAATAAATGTACGAATGATAAATGAAAACTAAATCAATGTGACGTTCCACGAAAAAAGGTATGGTTATGGTTATGGTGCTTTTAAGTTTCGGAGAGATTAAATGTTTCGTAAAAATATGTAAAAATAATTTTTTTTTTATTGCTTTTTCGTAAACCATAAGATGTAACATTTATTTTCCTATTTTTATTTCTTATAAATTGTAGTTAGCCCATAATGTGGCTTCAAAGTTTAGTAGGATAGGTACCTTATGGCCGTGTGTTATGAAAACTAAGAAAATAATACTTGCAATCATGTCGGGAAATGTTCCGCTTAGATGATTAAGTAAATTATATCGAAATAGAACAAATACGTTGAGTCTATTAATACAGTTTTTTTTTTATAAATGAAAATACTTTTTTCGTTTCATTGTACCCCACATATCTCTAAAAAAAGTATAGGTAAGAAGGAACTGATTATTTTGTGTTAAATTAATAAAACGATCATTTATTGTCCTGACATATTGTTTGTTACGTAATTTCCGTAAAGTACCTACCTTTTCTTAAATGTATGAAACAAGGACTTATTGTGATATAAGTAAGTTTAAGTGACTTAAAAAGTTAAAAATAATCTCTAAATGCGATATTATCAGTTTAATTATATGCTAATGAAAGAATATTGTTGCTTTGTGAACAAGAATTTATTTTGTTTGTTAAATTAAAACTTAAATCGTTAAGTTTTGTGATTTTGCATGAAAATATTAAAAGTCATTTTTACCTCTAATTCTTGTTTTTTTTTGTCTAAATGTTATCTAGTAATTGTTTTAATTGATCAGTAAAAAATCTGGCGTTCTCATCATAAAAATTCGTGAAAGTTAAGATTTTTTTTTTTAGAAATTGTTTAATAGGCATATTCATTAGCCTACTTCAAGGTTTTGATTTGTAATGTAGAATCGCAACGTTTTTTGAAGGACAGGAGCCCAAGGAATTAGTTTCCATAGCCTACTATGTAACTTACAACGACAACATTGTTTTTAAGGTGGCTAAACATAAATTGTTTGTTTTGTAAAATTACAGTTTCCAATACAATGTTTAAACAAATATATCTCCGTAACTGCACATCGTAGAAGCTTGATCTTTTTTGATATCGACAGCTTATTATGGTATAAGCCCCATAACTCCATACGCACCACAAGGTACCTTTACCCGTGGAACGTCAGTAATAAACATGCATATTAGCCACGCCCACCAACGAGTTCGAGCCATCGACTTGATCATGATGTAAAATATTTGACATTTGACAACTCAACAACCCCAATCTCTTCAAAGTGAGAGTGAACAGGCTTCTTCTGGGTAAGGTAACTCCATCGTCGACTTTGTCTCTGTCACCTCAGACCTAGACTAGAGTCAAGAGCAAAACCATCTCAAATTAAAAAAAAATAATCTCAACACAACATGTTTAATAATTAGTTGCTGTATACTATACTCTTTGTTGGACTGTACATTCCTAAGGCCCGCTTGCTCAAAAATCCCTAAATGCTTTAGCGCTAAACGTATTTTTGAAAACTTCGCTGTTTCTATCAATCGTTTGAAGATGACAGAGACAGAATGATGTTTTAAACTGGTTTTAAATACATATAATACATGTGATTCCCCTCAGGTGTTTCAGTGCAGCGACATTCCACCTCCTGACAGTGGTGGTGAACCTCAAGCTGTGGCTGCAAGCTCGCTACCACACGCTCATCTTCGTGGGCTCCGTCATAGGCTCCATACTGATCTACGTTGCTTTCAATACCGTCTACTCTTTACTTTATATGTAAGTATTATTATTAATCTTGTAACGCTTTAAATAATTTTCTTTTAATAATGTAACTTTGTCTAAAATGTACTTTACCTAATGTGTTACTTTACCTGGTGTGTTTGGTTTCCTATGCATTCCCTGCCCTAATTAGGAGTGTCGGAGGACGGACGCACGTACTTTGTAGCTATTTTGTTAACTAAGCTTTTTACTGTTGCTAGTCATGTAGTGCGATTACCTACGCTTTGGGTGTTAGTCAGGTCGAAACCTGTAATGTAAATTTAGTATTATACTGTGATTGTTACCTGTTGTAGTTGCCTTGTGAATAAATAAATCAGTTTTTTTTTATGGAAAATATGCTAAGTATATATATATAAAACTGGCAACTTTTATGTCACTCGCGATCATAAAATGAGGGAGCGACACGACACGATATTCAATACAGAGATTTTTGAAGTCCCTGTCACGACTCTTTAGCATTTCTTTCTTTCTGATTACCTCACTAATCGCAAGCAGAGAGTAAGGGTTGGTGATATGTGCAGTGATGACCTTGACATCACATATGGGGTACCACAGGGAAGTATCCTAGGCCCCACATTATTTTTGACGTATATTAACGAACTTTGTAACCTCGAACTGCGTGGTGGTAGGATCATCACCTTTGCGGACGACACAGCTCTGCTTTTTCACGCGGACTCATGGGAAGAAGTCTACTCAAATGCTCAGCTCGGTTTTGACATGGTTGCAGAGTGGTTAAACAATAATAAACTCACTCTTAACGTGTCTAAATCTATGTATATTCCTTTTTCCATAAAAAATCACGCGATTCCTTCTTATACAAATTTTTCAATAACATCACACACATGCTCTTTCCTGCAAGATAATTCTTGCACATGTCCTAATCTAAGAGAAACCACCGTTATCAAATATTTGGGAATTCAGATTGACAATCGTCTTAGTTTTCAGCCACATATAGACGCACTTACAGCGAGAACGCGAAAATTGATATTTGTTTTCAAGAACTTACGCCATGTGGCGGAAACTAAGACTATTGACACCGTATAGGTACTATGCACTAGTTCAATCAATCTTATCATATTGCATAACGGCATGGGGGGGAGCCCCTAAAACATCTTTGCTGAGATTAGAAAGAGCGCAGCGAGCTGTTCTTAATGTTGGTCATAAACTTCCCTATCTTTTTCCAACGAAAGAACTTTACCAGCAGTGCAAAGTACTGACTGTTCGCCAATTATTCATCTTAAGCACTATCATTCGTAGGCATACTCAACTTCCATACAATCCTTTTGAAATCCTTAATAAGAGACGCAAACACACAGTCTGTAAGTCACGGTCCTTCAAAACCAGCTTCAGCCGTAGATTCTTTTGTTTCCTAGGAGATTACCTATACAATAAAGTCAATAAAGCCATTTCCATCTACCCCTTATCCATATACAATTGTAAAACTAAAGTCCAAAATTGGCTTCAATCTCATGATTATGAAGATACAGAGAGACTCTTAGAAGTCATCTCATAAAAAGCAGCTTGACATGTCCTTTATATGCCATTTTAGGAGACCAGTTTTGAATATCACACACTCACTACACACTCACTCACCCACACCAACACACCCTACTTTGCTGTCTAGTTAATTATTTGTTTTTTCCTTGTCTTAAATTGTTTTAACTGCCATCCCAACATAATCATCTATTTATATTACTGTGACTTGTCCGTGTAGTTTGGAGGCCTGGAAACCTGTAACACAGGTATTCCTAGTACAGGCTCCAGTCTCCACAACATCAATGTATGTTTGTATACACAAATTATGTATTGTACCTACAAATTTTTCATTATGTGGTGGAGAAAATAAACGTTATTATTATTATATTATTATATTTACCAAAAAAATAACAAAAAAAAAAATTAAATCGACTTCAAAAAGAAACGAACACAAAATTATGAAATAACTTTAATTTCGGAAGTCGGTGTCTTGGGATCTGTATTTTAGTTTTTTACCACCGACTTCCAAATTTAAAGTTATTTCATAATTTTGAGTTCGTTTCTTTTTGAAGTCGATTTAATTTATTTAAATTAGTTTTTATTTCGTAATTTTTAGTTTTTAGTAAAAACTGGAATATTTATTTGTAATAAGTATTTAATAGTTTTGTTATAAATATTGCACTAGAATTTGACCAAGGTTTTGAGATGTTTTCCTTTTGACACCACACCCGTAGCTCGTATCAATAAGCCTGGCCGTCACACTTACACGTCCATTATCTTGAAAACTACTGAATCGATTTTGATGAAACCTTCATGCCCTGAGTTGAAGTAAATGTAAGCCAACAAAAAAAATATTCACGATCCGATTAATAGTTTCGTAGAAATACGTGGACAAACATACACATCTATAAAATTTTGTATATTTGTTTGGAAGCCATCATCATAATATGTGAATATCTCGCAGTTCCAATAATATTACATACATTATTTAGGGCACAGTGAAAGTTTCATTGAAATCGGTTCAGTACTTTTCTAGATAATAGACCAATACGAATAATAGAATAATAAGTGTGACGGCCTGGCTTACTGATACGAGCTACGGGTGTGGTGTCAAAGGGAAAACATCTCAAAACCTTGGTCAAATTCTAGTGCAATATTTATAACAAAACTATAAAATACTTATTTCAAACAAATATTCCAATTTTTACTAAAAACAAAAAAATACGAAATAAAAAATAATTAAAAAAAATAAATCGACTTCAAAAAGAAACGAATTCAAAATTATGAAATAACTTTAATTTTGGAAATCGGTGGTAAAAAAACTAAAATACTGATCCCAAGACACCGACTTCCAAAATTAAAGTTATTTCATAATTTTGAATTTGTTTCTTTTTGATTATAATCTGTTTACACAATTTACATTGTCCGCCCGTGTCACATTTAATAAAAAAATGTCCAAATGTTTGATTTGGTTGCACACACAAACACTACACATACCTGAACATGCTACAACAATTTTTGTAACATCCTAGAACCTTTTTCTTTTCTTTTTTAATTATGTCTCAACATTGTAGATAATAACTAATGGGAAGTTGCGAAGTAACCCCATCACAAGTATCCTCATAACTTACCGGGGCTGCCTCAATTTTATGCTGTAGAACAATTGTTTGAGAAACAATAAAAACTTCTTTTTTTTGTTGGCGGGGTCATATAAAAAGTATTTTAAAATAATAGGTCACCCTCACAGAACAGTTAGAACTCTTCCTATTGCAGTAATACAATTACAAAGAATGAAAGAAAACGAAATCAAAGAATGCTAACATGTCTGAAATAAAAAGATTTCATTTATTAACATACTCGATATCCGACAATAAAATAAACAAAATATTATCACGATATCACCTACCTTCATATTTCATACAATACCGCTTTTGAATAATGTCACTCGAAACTAATCTCATTCAATGTGTGTAAGTAATAATTCATAAGTAATCTTAATTTGTTGAAGTTCGGTACGGAACGTTTCGGTTGACGGTTTAAGTTGATACGATTTTGGCGCATACGATTCGATCTGGGCGAAGATCGCATCCTTTTGAATCGATTAAAAAATCGGTAGATCGTATGGCCATGAATCGATCTTCTGGAAGATCTGAACGTCAAACGAAACGTACCGTACAGTTATTTATTTATTTAACAAATATGGAGGACTAACAGCTACATTAAAACAATATAGTAATGGAATAATAAACAGTGAGCCAATAATAAGTCCTCACGTTTAGAAACGGGAAAAAAATTTAAGCGAACACATACATAATATAAAAAGAAAACAGTTCAAATACCAAAAATACACATCTTTACACAATAGATTACCTCCATTATAGTCTATGTTGAATACAAATTTAATATAACAGATAATCGCATAAATAAGGCAACATTAAACACAATGAGATAGACAATGGTCAAAGAATTACAACTTTGTACAGTTTAATTTAATGTTAACAGTTTAATTTATTTTTTGAAAAGAAGTCAAGGCTTAGGCGTCTTCTGACTGTGACCACACTGGTGGTAAGGGGATCATGATCGCGCTGCTTACACTGGTTGTTAAAGGTTCTGCATGCACGCACAATACATGAGTTTTGCCTATAATTTGTTGAGCTAAACGGCACCCGTAATGGCGGATTAAGCCGAGTTTTAGACGGAACGTTTCAAGTTAATTTTGGATAAGAGATCTATTGGTCTAGTGATCTGTGGTTCTGGGTTCTTTTCCGAAGTCGGGCAGTGGTATGGGGTTTTTCCATCTGGAATTTCTCAGTAGCAGCCCTGACTCTGGATTTGTGCCCGGTTGATGGCAATAGGCTCGCCTCCTATTACATGGTACTTAAACATATGTAACTGGCGAATTGTAGGTCTACTATAGGTGCACCTCTGCCTAACCCTTCGTGATGTTGTGTTAAGGCTTCTGCCCGCGACTTCGTCCACGTGAAATTATAATCTACGACTCTCGGCAATACTGTAGCTTCCCATTCGTGAAAGAATTTTCGGAATCGGATCAGTAGGTTACGATTCCAAAGATTACCCCCTACATAAAAACAAACAGATTTTAATATAGTTTCCTATTTCAGATTTATTATCCCTTGATATTTTTAAATTCTAGCCAAATTGACGGCGACGTCCTCGGGACGTACATTCGCCTGTTATCCGCGCCATCGTTCTGGTTCCTCAACGTAGCGGTGGTGATAGCTTGCCTGGTGCCCGACTATGTGGTGAGGACCGTGTCCGAGCGACTGGGCAGACGGAACGTGCAGACACGACCCACCACACATAACGTATTCATCACCAGACTATGAAGATCACTATAGTGGTGCCTATTGAACTAATTGTGCGGAAATCATGTGTGGCTCAGCGCAGTGTTGACGGTTTTAGGATGACATTGAGTAATAAACTTTATTATGTGTGTCTTAAAGTGAATGATTTGTCGCCTTTATGATTTTGGAAAAAGTGGCATCAGTGGAACAGTGTATGTTCACAGTGACATTTAAAGAAATGTATATATTTTTTTTAATGAAGATGTTCCTAACGTTAATACAGAGTAATATTTACACATTGACAAATTTACGTAACGAAGTATACGGTGTTTATGGATGAAATAGACAACCAAATACGTGAATTGTATGTAAGTTAGAACAAGATAGGTGTATTTGAGAAACGTATGTGATAAATACAGGGTGTAGTTTAGACAAGTCTATTGTACAAATTATATTAGTAGCTTCATGTATTAGCATCATGGGTACTTAAATAGTAATATATTTTATTTATAAGCAACAAGTGTAAACGGTTGCGCCAGAAAGATACCTCTGAAGTTGCAAACAGTACCAGTTTGTACATCTACGAGCAGATTTTTCAGTAGTCAGATAATTTTTATCTGAAGAATAATTTTCTATAACAAAGCTGTCAAACAACCATATTTGTTCAACAAATAAAAGTTATCTATTGAAAAATTTGCCGTATACCGAACTAAGTCTGTTCTTCTAAACACGTAAATATATTTTGATACGTCACTCGTTGCAGCGTCAGAGGTTTTTAGTTTGGTACAATCTGTATCTAGGTATTTATCAGTCAATATAGGTTTAGGAAGGCTTTATATTTAAATAATGTATAGTAAAAATAAACTATGCAGTAATACGCCTTGAGTAAGTGTTTTAACTTGTAATAATTATATCTGGTATAGATTGGTGAAACGTAACAATAAAAAATACTTTTTAGCAAAAAATAAAACCGACTTCCAAAACAAAACACTACAAAGTGAAAAATAACTTTAATTTCGGTAGTCGGTATCTTGGGTTTTGTATTTTCGTTTTTTGCCACCGACTTCCGAAATTAAAGTTATTTTTCACTTTGTAGTGTTTTGTTTTGGAAGTCGGTTTTATTTTTTGCTAAAAAGTTTTTATTTTTCACTTTTTAGTTGTGGAACCTACCCCACACTAATTTGAATACATACTCGTAATATAAATGAGCACAATAATTGTAGATCTAGCCATGTAAATAACAGTGATAGGAAGTTATTAAAACACCATCACATCATCCACATAAAATAAGTGGGAAATATAGGTACGCATTATTGAAGCTAACTCAAAAACTCGCCAAGCAAAGTTAATAAAATTTATATGGGACCACCTCGGAAGTATACCCTATCAAACAAAAAAAGAATTTTCTAAATCGGTCCATCCGTCTTTGAGTAATCGCGTAACAAACATACAAAAAAAAAAAACATACAGACGAATTGAGAACCTCCTCCTTTTGGAAGTCGGTTAAAAATAAGCTGTCCAAAATCCAATGCAACATGAAATGTAAAGGCGCTCCCTCACCGGGAGCATTCGCCTGTAATGTAACCTTTGCCTGCGACCTAGCCGTGTTACTTCTACCTGTTTAATTATATGTAATAATGTACAATATTAATACACATAGTTAAACAATTATCTCTCTCTACACTACCTAGCAGTTGACCCTAACCGTTTCAGTGGGATCTTGGATTGTTACATTACAGGCGAATGCTCCCGGTTAGGGAGCGCCTTTAGAGGCGAATTTGCTTCAACGTGTTTCATTTTCATGTTAGGCACGTTTCACTAATCTGTGCCCGGCATTATAATGTACCATCGACAAAAGCCAGGCCTTTCCAATTTTGAAACAATTTAACTAGCAAATTTTCTGTGCCGTTCAGACTTTCTATTGCTTTACGAGAACAAAGGACCTTAGGGGCAGGGTTTCTCCAATAAATCAGCGAGTATACAAAAAGCAACTTTAAGGTGTAAAGGCGTTCGTTTTGTCGATAGTACGTATTTTGCGTTATTAAAAAGATGTGATAGGAAACCAATTTTCGAAATAGTTGTGAAGTAAAGTGCGAAGTGCATTTAACCTGTATACATATTTTTTTATTCATGTAGATAAGATTCTTGGCTTTTTACATAATAATATTTACTACTTGACGTGCACAGAATAACAAAGGGTCCAGGATTATCCAATAGCAACTCGTTTTGAACGTGGATTTCGTGGCACCTTACTACATACTACGTGTCCGCAACTTCTTGAAAATGTGACGTAGTCAGATTTTACTGAGACCGTATCACCGACTTGAATATTGTCACGAATAAGCCTGATAAAGTAGTGATAGATAAATTAGCGATCCGCGTAATGATTGTCGATGTTACCATTCCACATGACGATATCTCGTGAAAGATTAACCAATCAAAAAATCAAATTATCTCGACTAAACACACGAGGTTTTCGCACATGGGGATTGCTAAATGACGTATTGGTCAATATCACCGACCAACATCTCATGACGCTCTCGTAAGGTGGCTGGATCAATGACCTGATACAGAAAGCAGGTCTCTCGACACGGCACGCATGTGAGTAGGTCCCCGTGTCTGGAACCCCAACCACCGGTAGAGTAGATCCTGTTGCTGCCGGTGGATGCCGACTTTTTATACAGGGTGACTGATAATTATTGACCGATACTAAACACATGATTGTACTCATAATAAAAAATCAACTTTTACTACTGTAACGGAACGTTACATGAATAATTATGTTTTGCTAAATGACAATATATTACAAATTAATGCTTTGTTCTTTGTTTGTGTACGACTTGGAACGCGCCGGGTACGTGCAGTGCGGGGCAGGTGTTCGCATAGAACGAATGATGTGAAGGTAATTGCGCCCGCGCAGCTGACGCGAGTCCAGGCAGTCGCTTCTAGGTTGATGGGAAACTTCACGTATCGCTTTGTATCCTGTCGAGCGCCCTAGCAGTCACGACAATTATTTAAATTTTAATCATTTGCAAAAGTACTTCAAGTTAAAAGTGCCAATAAGTGATTAGTGATAGTTTCTTTTCGTCTAGTTCTGTACGGACCGAAGATCATTTTAACGCTTCGCCACTGGTGTGCTGAGGGGAGATGAGCGGGATTTTGCCTGCAACTACAGGGGAGTACCTATCCCTGCAGGAGTGTCAGCAGACGTCCGCAACCCACGACCTACAAATATTTTGTGTGCCTCCGGCTTAACTGGTTTGGTTGTTTTAAATTAAACACTTTTTAAGGTACACACCCGTTTATTATTCAGACGCCAGATATTAGGTGGGAATCAAACGGGCGAAGGCTACACTGCGAGACCAAACCTTAAAAAGGCGAAAAAAAATCAGCTGTTCCCTACATTTTGAAGCGAACATAAATGTAGGAAACAGCTGATTTTTTCCCCAGTACCACTAGTACTCCTTTTTTCCCTAGTGACCACTCACCCTATATAATATTTAAATAATTATATTTATTTTGTAGAAATGTTTAAAGATACCTATGGTTAATATTTTAAGTTTAATTTTATAAGTAAAAGTGTATAAGATTTTCTTGTACAAATAATTTATTGTAACAAGCAGTGCATTTGTTATTCACATTTGCACTCTATTTTTCTCTTATGACAAACACAGACCAACGTACGATAGAATAAGGTTTATCTCGCGTATGGAACATTATACCTAGCTAGCTCTATGTTAAATAATAATATTTGACCAATAACTGAAAATAGAGGTATTGATTTTTATAACTTTGCGTTTTATTGGAATACTTATCACAATAGTTAACATTTGTTGGGCACCGTTGATGAGATTTAATGTATAGCATAATACAGTTATAACAACTTTTTGACTTATAAATTATTACCAGCGTATTATAACCGTGCGACTTGACAAAAAATCGAGTTTTTTTTTAAAATAAACACTCCAAATGAAACTGGTGTAGTTTAGGAGAACACCGCGGTCACACAGACGGACACGAGAAGCGACTCTAATTTTTAATACGAGGGCGGGTCAATAAGTCCGTGACTTTTTGAATTTCTGACCTCTTTACTGAAAAAGCAACACTACTCCTGTCAACAGGCATCTGTCAGTTGACTCCTGTCAAAATTTGAACTTGCTGCGTCAGTTAGTTTGTGTTTGACAGCTATCTTTATCAGACTACTCAGTAATTTGAGGAAAAAATGGAAAAAAGTGAATTTCGTGTGCTTATTAAGCATTATTTTTTGCGAAAAAAAAACCATTACCGAGACCAAGGCTAAGCTTGATAAATACTATGGGGACTCTGCACCATCGATTTCAATGGTAAAAAAGTGGTTTACTGAATTTCGTTGTGGCCGTACAAGCACTTAAGATGCCGAACGTCCTGGACGCCCAGTTGAGGTCTCTTCACCCGAAACAATCGAAAAAATTCAAGATATGGTGTTGGCCGACCGAAGATTGAAAGTGCAAGAGATTGTGGAAGCCGTAGGGATCTCGCATGGCTCAGTGGTTTCAGTCTTGAATGATCACTTGGGCATGAGAAAGCTTTCCGCAAGATGGGTGCCGCGTTTGCTCGCAGTCGACCACAAACGCAATCGTGTAACAACTTCACAGGAAGGTTTGGCGTTGTTTAATCGCAATATGGAGGAGTTTTTGCGCCGTTTTGTAACCGTGGACGAAACATGGATCCATCACAACACACCAGAGACCAAACAACAGTCAAAACAGTGGGTTTCTAAGGGTGAATCGGCGCCAAAGAAGGCCAAGGTGGGTTTGTCAGCCAATAAAGTTATGGCGACTGTTTTTTTGGGATGCACGCGGGATAATCCACATTGACTACCTTCAAAAGGGAAGAACAATCAATGGGGAATATTATGCCAACTTATTGGACCGATTCAATGACGATTTGAAAAAAAACCGACCTCATTTGGCCAAGAAAAAAGTTCTTTTCCACCAAGACAATGCAAGGGTGCACACATGTGCAGTTGCCATGGCAAAAATCCATGAATTGGGCTATGAATTGCTCCCTCATCCGCCCTATTCTCCAGATTTGGCTCCGAGTGACTACTTCTTGTTCCCAAACCTGAAGAAATGGCTTGGTGGAAAAAGATTTGACTCCAATGATGAAGTCATCTCGCAAACAAAGGCCTATTTTGAGGACCTCGACAAATCATATTTTTTGGAAGGGATAAAAAAATTGGAGAAGCGTTGGACAAAGTGTATAGAGCTCAAGGGAGACTACGTTGAAAAATAAAATGATTTATTTATCAAAAAATCTGTGTTTTATTCCAAAAGTCACGGACTTATTGACCCGCCCTCGTATGTTTAGATGTTTCATCTCCAGACTCTGCAGTAACAGAACACGATACGCGCCGTTTTTTCTTTTTGTCGTCAGCTTTATTTACAGCTTCTTGCAATATTGAGTAAATCATGCCAAGTTGAACTTTTTTTAAGATTTTTTCGTCGTGGAACCCGTGATTGTGTGTGAATGATCTGAAACACAAAATAAAGTTATTAACCTCTGGAACGTCGGACGACACAAAATACTTTCGAAGTCCACAGATATAAAATATATATAAACGTAAAATACCATCAACCAATGGCGACCGCAGGCTTATATTGGGTTGGCTAATAAGTAATGAGCGACATACAACTATTTTATTTGTATACCTTTCGCCATCGATCTGGCAAAGAGTGAATGGCGTCCGCATAGAACTTCGTTGGTTTTGAATTGAAGAAGTCATCTATGTATTGTTTCAAGTGTGGTTTCATCGTCAAAGCTTTTTTCCCGTAAATTATTACTAAGTGATCGGAACAAGCTGAAATCAGTTGGTGCTAAGTCCGGCGAATATGGTGGGTGGGGTATTATTTCCCAATTAAGCTCCAATAGTTTTAGCCTGGTACTCTTAGCAATATGCGGCCGGGCATTGTCGTGCAGGAAAAATATTTTGTCGTGTTGTGGACGTTTGCGACGGATGACAAGCTTCAGTTTTTCGAGTTGATCACAATATACTGTTGCTGTAATCGTTGTATTAGTAGGAAGGAATTCCCAGCTTATTACTCCATGTATATCCCACCAGACAGAAAGCATTACCTTGCGAGGATGAAGATCACCTTTTGACGTTGGTTTTCCCTGTTCTTTACATCCCAGCTACTGGCGCTTGCGTGTGTGATAAACATAGAGAACCCACTTTTCATCTCCAGTGACAAGATGATCTAACCAATTAAATGTGCGGCGGAAAGATAAAAGTTGTACACAAATCTCAGCTCGGTAGGTCAGCTGATCTTTACTTAATTGATGGGGTACCCAAACACTATATTTGTCTTTCGCAAACCATGTAAATGATTTTCTATGGTGTCATGAGAGCCCTCGAGCTGAACAGCCAAATCGCGTGTAGTTCTTCGATTAATAGTTTTAATTTATCGATATCTATTTCCACGGGGCGCCCAGACCTTGGTTGATCGGTTAAGGAAAAATCGTTATTGCGGAACCGTTGGAACCAGCGGCAGCGCTTTGCTGTTGCTTCGGAGACTGCATCGTGAGCTATCCTTTGACATATATTACGTGAAGCTTCTGCAGCAGAATGCCCAGATTGAAACTCATATAATAAATAATGTCGTACGTGGGTAAAACCGTATCACTCATTTCTTTGTGAACTTTAACGCACTAACAGCCAAAGTATCAATAACGCGCATGAGCGCGACTCGCTCTTTATATACCCTCTGCTACAGAACGTTCTCAAACCTTTCCGAAAATTCTAGAAATTATAAACTAAAACGCTCATTACTTATTAGCCAACCCGATAGTAATTGTGAACCTGTGGGGGTTCGGTTGACATTCGAGTACAAATTGACATGAACCTATGCGTTTTATGGCAAAAAACGCCGACGCTAGAAAGGTTGAGTAGAAGATCGCAATTGCACGCGGGATTGGCCCGCATCCATGGCATAGTTTGCTTTATTGTATTTAAATATTGAAAAACAATAAAGATTCTATGTGGGGGCGGAAGCAATCCCCGTGAGTGACGAAATACGCATGACAGCAACATTTTAGCCGATTACGACAAAACCAAAGGAGGCTTATACGAAAACATGATTTAAAAAATCGATATCGATGTTTGTGTCCCTTTCAGTTGGCGTTTTTGTCGTAGTTAGGTTTCTTTTTAGTTTTTAACTTTCTTTTTACAGGTAGGTACCGTAGTTCTGAGCGATATGTATCATCATCACTGGCAGCCTTGTTCCACTCACTGCTGAGTATAGCCCAACTCCCTTTAGTGCCATGCTTCTCTGCCAGTGGCGTTCACAGAGATTTCAGACAGGGTATGCACAGCTAAAAAAAAACTTACCAGTTTCAGCTTGTTACTGTCGGTGGCCCAACGACTAGGACTACCTACCCTACCTGAGTTTTACCACAGCAGCCACAGTTTGTTTGCGACCACTATGAATATCTAAATAAGTGACACTTATATGATATGCAAAGTGGAATTTAAAAAGGCCGTGGGATGTTTATTTTGTTTTCTTTGCGCAAATGAATTTAAATTCAAAATAAATAACTACTACTTTAATGTTAACTGATTACTTTCTACAAGTTAGATAATGTTTATAAATCAAATCGACGCGCCTATCTTATTTTCAGATAGTTTTGCAAAACGTCGTCGTAGAAACTGCTACATCGTTTTACTAAAAGTTCTTTTCCAATTGCAATCATAGACAATCTGTGAGTCTGTTTTGGCCCTGTGTGTTGCGTAAATATGTATGAATTCGTTTTAGACTAAAAAATGATCGTTCGGTCGAAGCGCTACTGAATTTTGATTTAATTACCGACGCAACACTAGAAATTAAATCATTTTGGGTCCTATTCGATAACCCCGTGAATGAGCTACCCGATATTGATTGTAAGTGGGTTTCCAAATTTCCATCATATTTAGCTAACAAATCTACAATTTCTAGAAAATTGCCTTTATTAACACATTCACTGCTGAATTATTTGGCAAACTTGCTCCAAGTGCTGCTTTATGATACACTAAACCCTGTGCGGCAAACACTCATGCGCGCCCAAAAAATACTTCGTGTGGTGCTATGAGCGCGCAGGCGCGATTGAAGAAACTCTACCCAGTAGCCGCACTGGGGCACATATGTGCGCCGTTACAAACTTAATCCAAGTGCGGCGAGACGCCTAGGTGTGTTTGAAAAATTTCCCATTTTTTATGAGTCATAAAACAATTACGCCAAGAACAATAGAGATGCACAAAAAACCCACAGGTGCGGCGCGCCGCATTCGAAGGAAGTACATAAATTGTATGGACACGCATATGCGCCGGTAGCACATGGTGAACGTTCGAAAATCGCACATGCGTGTCTGCCGCACAGAACGTGTTAAAAGACAAGCTGGATTCGTCATGATCACGGAATGCTAAATTCTTGTTTACCAAAAAAAAAAAAAACTACATCAATTAACCGTTTGAAAATATTTCTATTTCTCTCAACTTTCACGTTGTGCCTTTCAATATCTAACTTAAACTGGCTATTCAAACTAGTCTCTATTCTACCTTTATCAAAAGTTTGGAACTTCAAGCAGGATTTCAGATGTTTTTCTAAAGAATCGTGTTTAGCAGCCAGCCGCTTTGTGAAAATTATTTAGATCTGAATATCCGTTATAGGTTCAAACATTATTTTTATCTTGGTTTGGGAAACAGTACAATATGTTTGTGAGTACATACACAACCTGTTATAAATATCATAAAACTTTTCATGAAAGTAACGAATAGCTGCATTACCTTTTTTTTGAGTTGAATTCAATCCGGGTACACACCTGCCCTTTGCAATCATTTTAAATTTTTCCTCGAAAGATAACGTCGAAAACGCGGCAGATTTTAATTTATTTAAACACTCTTCGCTAGCACAGGACTCACAGGTATAATTTTCCATTTTTTACAATAAACTTACTAAATAATTACTTAGATAATCAATCACTTGCGCTGAGAATAACAAAATTAACAAACAAACAATACGGCGACAAACTTTGCAATTACGTTCCGAACTAATACGAACGAATGAATTAGTCGGTCATTTGGCCAATCCGACTAAAAAAAGTCGACCCTTTGCAATCGACAATTAGGCGGTCCTTTTACGGCTTCTCAATTTGGACGGTTTGCAATATAAGCAGTGCTTCTAAAACTCGAACACACGCACACGTTTTCACGCACACAGACACACTTTTGCTGTGTACTACACGACTCGCGAAATCATGCGTTGTATGAAAAATAAGCACGGCGTAGTAATACTTTTGCCCGCTGGAATAGCTGGCGCTTAAATCGCGCTGTAAAAACGGGAAGCGAATGTCGGTTCTTGTGAATGGCGAATAAGTTAGATTAATATTTTTTTGAACTATAGTTATTTATCATTTAAAATTAGAGGGGCATGTATGTATGGCACTACAGGGTATGTAGTGCTTATTTGCATGTATGGAGTGCACGCCACTGTTCTCTGCTATACAGTGCGAGTCTTTATAATGTGCACATATCGAAATGAGGGAAATTATGCTTCTTTTTATCGACGGAAAGAATATTAAAAAAAATCTAAAATAACGTTCAAGCCTTCGTTTCTTGCTCTTGACACCGATACCTAAAACCAATCGTTTAAATAGGTAATATAAGATGTACTGCCGCAATCGAGTAGAATAACTTGTAGTCCTGTTTTATTATTATAACGAAACCCAAGTATTTTCGGAATTCGTGTTATGTTTTTTTTTCGCAGATATAGACTAGACACATCAATCAAATGTCATAGTTATTTGACATTTCGCATATTGCTGATCCACCATGATTATTTTGTGATGAAATTATAGAAAATTAACATTAAAAAACGGGTACTATATTGTATAGCGATATTTACATTTAGTGTACATAGTGCTAGCCCAGGCTTCATACATTTCTGGAACATCTCCTTAAGCATAGTTTCCCTCATTTCGATATCTGCACATTATAAAGACTCACTGTATGTATGTTACGTAAAAATAGAACTTCTCACCTTCCTGTAACTTGGTCGTTTTCGTTTGTACAAATGTTGGCACGACACTTCCGGTCACTTGAGTAGTCGACACAGCGCCAGAGTCTTTTACGATTTTTTTTACCAAAATATCTCAGGTGGTATATGAATCTGTTGTGGATTACTTGCAGACCTCCCTGATTTGACACTGTGTACTGCATCTTTTGACTCACTATAACAATAAAATTGTCTTCAGATAGACTAAAAGTAAAAATAGAAAGATGAAAATGGTTTTTGCGGGATCCTGCCGTTTTCCCGAAAAGATTTTGAAAAAATTTCATTATCCAGCAATGATTTTTAATACCAATGCAATATTTGGAATGATTTTAGTACGCACATTTTCATTTGGTCAAATATTGACTCTGCAGAATTACCAAGGATAATGTAATTAAGGCATTTGGTCTTTAATGGAATTATTTATTACAGCAAACAATCTTTAGACAATAAACATTTCGCACCTTCGGTAAGACAAGGCCACAACTGCACTTTTATGATTTTACAGGAGAGCTACTTTAAGATTTTTTTTTTACATTAAATACCATATTATTCTGCTCATACCATCTTTCCACCTTGA
This sequence comes from Dicycla oo, assembly GCA_948252095.1. Classification (NCBI taxonomy): domain Eukaryota; kingdom Metazoa; phylum Arthropoda; class Insecta; order Lepidoptera; family Noctuidae; genus Dicycla; species Dicycla oo. The sequence goes on along the minus strand of OX411713.1, from coordinate 30,107,222 downwards.
AATGATTGATCTTTGCATGAAATAAGCCCTACACTTTTGTGATTTCAGATAAAAGGGTATTTTTAAAGCAGTTTGGCATATTTAACCGACTGTATGAAATTTTGACATTTATGGCCTTGTCTTACGGATGGTGCGATTTAGTGAAACGATTTGTTATGAAAAAAAAAATATAAAGGCAAAAATAAGATTTTTTGGGAAGTATATAATTTAAAAAATAGGTTTTAGTGACAGAAACGAATCGCTGTAAATCCGACTCCACGCAGTCTTCTCTGCCCTGCCCTAGAGTGTAATTTAGAATCGCGTAGGCGCGTAGGGGCGAGGCGGCCCGTAGGCTGAGGAGCAGGAGGCTGCGAGCGAGCTGTCGCGGCTGAGGCTGGCCATCAATTGAAATCATGTATGTGTATACTTGTTTTGTTTATTTAAGCCAGTCTTCATTACTTATTTTCGGCCAGTCGTCATTGTAGCGGTCAATCTATCCATTATAAACTCCAGTCGTGCGTCGGAGCTGACGCACACTTTTTTCTCTTTTATTGTGTGGTCATAAAAGCACAACGATTTTTTCTTTTTGACAAAATGCATTTCTTTATTTTGTTAAACGGTGTAAATAAAGAGTATTGTTTGTTTGTGGCAAGATTTATCTTTACAAGCACTACCATTGTTGGGTAATGCAAACGCAACGTTGCATTGAACAATTCATTCGGTTTTAGTTCTGTAATCCTATACCAAAAAGGCATGTAATAAATTGAACCTCAAATAATTCCCATTTTGGTTTCCTAAAAATATTATTGAACATGAATGAATGAATTAAATGCACCGACACCAGCGTGGTTTGACCAAACTAGATTACTAGAATGAATCCAAAGATTTACACTAGCCCCCTTTTTTTTGTGGATGGGAAATCATCAAATAACTTCTCCCGCTCTGGGTGGAGCGGGAGGGCGTGTCAGACTTCTACTGACTAAAGGGCAGAGCACACCAAATGCGTGGCGTGACGTGACGCGTGCACGCACCAGTTGTAATGTATGAAACAGTAAGACAGATGCCAGACCAGATGCGTGACGTGTGCACGTGCGTGGCCCACGCACGCAGAGCCGCATCTACTCACAAACCGAGTCCGCGCGCCTGTGTAGCGGAACGGCAACGTCGCACACGCGCCTGCAGTGATGACGTTGTATTATATGGCGCTCCCTGTTAGATGCCAGACCGGGCACGCACGAATACGCATTGGTCATTGCTGCACGTGCGCCCTGTGCCAGGGCCACGGCAACTCTCTCGAACAACCCGCAACCCCGGCGGGCATCAGCCCTAGCGGACCCCTTCAGCTAGTGCTGACATCTCTTTGAGGCGCGCGTGGAACAACACGCGCCGCCGACCCGGGCCTGGTCCTTACAGGACGGCGAGCTACCCATTGCTCGACATCCGCAAGCCCGCGCCTACGGTGTACACTAGCCCCTGGAGCCTGATGTTTGATGGGGCTACAAAGACCATTGCATATCAAGGAGTAGATCGGGGTGCGCGATAATGGTAGGGAAGACGTGCCCTTAGGATATGGAAGGATTATTTGAGTCGTACCGGATATGTATCCTAATTCCTAGAGTTGTTTACCTGCTGTAAAGGAATCGTTGAGAGACGGGTGACATTTATCAATGGCCTTAAAATATTATTTAACACTTAACTAAAAATAAAATAATGAATATAATGAATCTCTTTTTGTGAACATCAAATAATTCTTAGTACCTATTCTAAAAATTCAACATAGCCGAGTAACTGCGACCAACTTGAATGTGTGGCTTTAAAGTGATGTTAATGCTTGAGGTAAGCATCATTACCCCACGAAGGAGTTAGGACGTGATGAGGTTTCAAGCATAGCTGAATATTAATTAAAACAACAATTTTTTATTGTTAATTAAGTTTTTTATTGCTTTCTTTTATCTATTCTCTTATTTTATTGAATGCTTCAGATTTTAGTGATGCTTCTTGAAATTTCGAGTATATACCGATATGTAATTTCTTTAGAATGTTCTTATCGTGGAATGGATGATTGTGTCTGCATGTTCTGAAAAAAATAGGTAAAATAAGTAAATTCAGGTTTATCCAAGCAGCAAATCTCTTTAAATGTCGCTTCTTCTTTTCGAGTCTATTGAATGTAATAAATATCGCCGAGTGTTAAGATAGTGGTCAAAAGCGAGACAAGTAAGAATAATAAAAGATATAAAGTACTTAAACATATTTTTAAAAACGAGCTTTTATTTTATTTTTATTTTTTATATTTAGCCAACCAACAATTGTATATATCCCTTTAAGACCGGGAAAAAAAGTCTTGCGTAGCTTGTTTTCGATCTTATATTCTAAGTACCCATGTCCAAAGTCATCCTAGAAAAATAATAAAAAAAATCCCGCCCCCTCCCCCCCTGAGAAAACGCCATGTCACGATAGTGCGATATCGGCGCGAAAATATTTTTGTAAAGTTGAACGCACGATCGTATAAGAGCGTCGTTAAAGGGAACTGTTACATGTTAAAATAAAGATTATTTATATCAAAGTTTAGTATTACAATTTCTTAAGTTAGCACCGCATGCGCCATAAAATAATAAATGTTAAAAGTTATAGTCTAAAATTTAAATCAGTTTCCAAAACAGTATTAAAGTCATAATTAAATACAAAAATAAAACAAAATCAAATTCACAATTAAAATGTCATGAAAGCAATAAAAATAACACAAAACAAAAATAACATAAAATCAATTTACAGCCAATCACAAAAAGGAATTGCAGTACACTATTAAATTTTATTCTGTGGAACTTGCCAAATGAGTCAAAATGCACGTCAGTAAGATCGCTTTATTTGTTTAGCTGTTTATAGATCCGAGGGACAATAGAACTTGTGCCGAGGACTGTTCTACGCGGGGTACAAGGGAGTAATGGGGGTATGAGGGAGTCTAGCCGGAGCACGAAATCGGAACTTGCTTAGCAGTCAATTTTATTCCGGAGAATTCTAAAAAGAAAAATGGAATCCGCGATTCTTCTGCGCTTTCCTAATGACACCATCTTAAAATGTGCGAGTCTAGCTCCATACGAACGTTTCCTTCTGGCGATTCCGCTGGCATAAGCTAGATGCCACATAAATCGTTTCTGTATCCGCTGTAATCTCAGATTGTGCGTTGCATAGTGATTTCTCCAGATTGTGCTGCAGTATTCCAAGATACTTCGAACAATACTGTTGTACAGCAACATTTTGGTACCAGTACGTTTGAAACCGGCAACATTCCTAACAACGAAACCCAGCATTCTAGAAGCCTTTTTGATGATTTTTTCTACATGAGGTACGAAAGTCAGCGCATTATCAAAAATAACACCCAAGTCCCGTATTGGATTCACCTCTTGGATAACATTAGAGCCCACACGGTACACACTAGCTGTTAATTTCTTTTTCCGGGTGTACTTACGTGGTAACATTTTTTAACATTTAATACCATTTCATTACCGTTACACTATTGAAGTAACGAGTCCACATCGCTCTGAAGTAGTTAAGAGTCGTCGCTAAACTCAATTATTCTGGAGAATTTGAGATCATCTGCGTACATGTAACATTACATCATCATCTGCGTACTGAGGATTTGAGGCAGTGTGCGGTATCGTTAGCGAACACTTTAAAGTGAATCGGACGGACATGCGAGCCTTGAGGTACCCCTGAGGTGGTCCCATAGGTTTCAGATTGGAATCCATTGAGTGCGACATAGAAGAATCGATTTTCAAGATAAGATTTTAGCCAGGTATGCAGTGTGCCAGTAATTCCGTACGCAGAAAGCTTTGACAGCAGTATATGGTGAGGACCTCGGTCAAAAGCTTTACTGAAGTTAGTGTACATTACGTCGACCTGCTTGCCGCAGTCGATTGCATCCGTTAACATCTCTGAGAAGGTCGCAAGGCCGCGAAACAATGTTGGGACTCACTCAAATAAGAGTTTAAAGTGCGAATGGATGTAGGGGCAATTAGGGAATCGAAAACCTTAGCGAAAGTTGATAAGACAGAGATGGGTCTATAGTTATTAATATTGTCTTTCTCATCACTTTTATAAATCGGCACAACATTCGCTTTTTTTCATGAGTCTGGAAACACACCTGAGTTGAGAGACATTAAAAATAGTTACCAAAGGGGACACCAAGAAGGTGATGTACTTAGCAATAAAGATCGGCGGGATACCATCAGGCCCAGCGCCTTTACGAATATCTAATCCCTCGAGTTTATTGAAAACGCTCTCATGACTAAACATAGGTGCCGTTAGTGGAAGGCTGTTATTTTTCATGTTATGAAGAAAGAGACTGGTTCGTTTCGGGACAAAGGTTTTGCATTGCTAAAAGCCGAGGAAAAATGTGAAGCAAACATTTCACATATTTGGAGACCATCTGATGTTACCATGGTTCCATTAGTCATTGTGGCGATGAAAGAACTAGAGCCACCTCTTTTTATTGAACTAAAAGTACTAAATAAAACTTACGTAACCATAGAACTTTAATATTCTCTTAAAACCTTGAGGCGTGAACGTCCTTCTTACACTTAAAGATAAGCCTCAAGCTTTTAAGAAAATATTAAAGTTCTATGTTTACGTTAGTTTTATTTAGTGCTTTTAGTTCAATAAGCTAATAATAGCTAATAAGCTAATAATAGCTTGTTTTTATAAAGTTTTTTTACTTATATATGTCGGAGAAGCACTATTCTCTACGACGTCTTTAGTGTTCACGTCGGGTCTAGTGGGCGTCATTGGGATATGCGAGCACAAAACACTATTTACACTTCCACACGACTTTATTAAGGTTCTACAATTTAAATCACTAGGTAATTTTAACTATAAAGGAGCAGCAGGTTCGCGACACCGTTCTCACTTCACCCCTTATGATCCACCTCGATCAACCACCGTTACAAGAATGAGCCATTGCTCCACCGAACGTTCAGATGGCGCCTCGACTCCACTCTAGGTCTATTCCTTTGCTCTGATTGGACGTTATACCATGCAATGACTTTTAATAAATTTGTTTGGTTTTACACAATATTAAAATGTAATAAATCAAATCAAATTAAATTAAGACATAACAAGTTATTATCAATGAATCTTATAATTTATAAATCGTACTCAACCGATCCGACCGTTTCTTCCTCCGACATATATGTATTTTTATCGTATTCTTCAAACTCTTTCATTTGATACCCATATCATGGAAGTGCACAAAAATATAATTAGTCCGCCGTCTTGGGCCGTCCGCCATATTGGATTTAGAATGATGTCACGGTAAGCTACAGTCTATAAATCATACAGTCGTCCAACGAAGACGTCTAGGCAGGGCAATCGTGCGGGGCGTGAGGGGCGAGACGGGGGAGGGGCGCTCCCGAACTGCGTACGCTACCGTGTTAGTAGTTCGGGAGACAACTTTCAGGGCTATCGTGTGTCAATTTATTATTGTTTTAATTTATCTATAATAATTAAAATGGTACATACGTGTGTTGTGAAAGATTGCAAGTCGACATCTTACATCAATATAGAACTGCGATTTCATCAATTTCCGCGCACGGATGAAAGGTAAACAATTAAATATTGTTTATTTGATAGAAAGAAAATACTTGAAAGTATCTCGAGCCCTGGTTTTACTTGGAAGCCCTGGTACTCTTCGATTTTGCAAGTATGACCCACCGTTATTAATATAATGTCTAAATATTTTCCATTTTGCCATGTCATGTCAAAGTGTTAACAAAATGGCGGAAGTAAAAACAAAAAAGTATTCATTCTTTGAATAAAGTTAAATGGGTATCAACTTCGAGATTTCTCGGGGTATTCATGAAAATGGTATCCATTTTGAAATGCAAAATGGCGGACAGTTTCTTAGATGAGCGGCTGGTTCACAAAAACTATATTTTTGATAATTGTAAATTATTGTTTATAATAATAATAATAATGTTGATGACGATGTTGGTCTAAAATAAATTAATAAATATTGTTTACTTGAGACAGCCCTAGCTGTTGCGACAATGCCTACACGTTGTCGGCATTTACCACGAGATCAAAGGCGTCGTCCTACTGTATCTTTTTATACTGTGCTATTACTATGCATTGTCATACAAACTAAACGTGTAAAATTTCATCTCAATCGGTTGAGGATAACTGCTTTAAAATTTAGTTGCAAGATTTGAGGCGATACATATAAACATTGCAAGTTAAATAAAAGCTTGTAAAAAAAAATATGATTGATAGGCTCGCGTTCGTCATTCACTTAATGGTAGGTAAGTGTGAATCACATATGACATTTTAAAACTCTTAAAAAATATGCTTTTTGCTGTATGTGGGTCGTTTTTCTTTTTCACGGACATTGACATGTCCCATAAGAAAAAAAAATCGTTTTTTTTTCACAAAAACGTTTTTGACAATACATGCATTTTACAAAATAATTGTGATATAATATTCAAAAAGGAGCTCATGGCTAAGTAATAACAGCCGCGAGGGTAGATCCATCAGGTTAAGCTACGCTTTCCGGGGTCGGTCCGTGGATGGGTGAACATCTTTACATACCGAGACTCCTCCGTGCCGCGGAAAGCACGTTAAGCCACTGGTCCTGGCTGTCATTCGGGGACCTTCGACAGTCGTTACGGGTAGTCAGAAGCCCGTAAGTCTGACAACCAGTCTTACCAAGAGGTTTCGTATTACTGTGTTATGGAGGTCAGATCGCAGTCGCTCCGAGTAAGATACTGGTATTCAGCTGCATCCGGTCAGATTGGAAGCCGATCCCCACATAGTTGGGAAAAGGCTAGGCAAATTGATTCCAAAAGTGTGACGGAGGTGTTGTCGGTAGAAAAGAACGTCCCATGTACTTACGTATGTCTTCGTACACTTAGGACTCTGTCATGAATGTCTATGTGTGTGTGTTTGTGTATATGTATTATGCGTGTTTGTGTTTGTTTGGCGCATAGTATATTTAACTAACAAGGGGACGGCACGACCTTGGGGAAACGGATTTGGATGAAATTAAAAATTGTTATGTCCAGAGCAGGTATACATTTTGCGCTACACTCGATAGTTTAAAGCATATAGGTGTACCGACTTATAATTTTTAATTTATACATATTTATATGATAAATAATTTACATAGTTTATTTAATAAATTATTTATATAGTTTATATAATAAAAAAAGGAAAAAAAAGTCCACGAGCTAGACTCGAACCTGCACAGGCGGGAGTGCGAGTCTAGAGCATTACCGCTTACGCCACGGTACGCTCGACCGGAATAAAATGTAACTTATAGATACAGTACGGGCTGAACTTTGTATGCGTTTTTCTCAGCTCCTACTGGGCATTGGACGGAAATATTTTACAGTGGTAGTACCCACATGGTATACTACCACTACACGAAATTTCATCCAAATCCGTTTCCCCAAGGTCGTGCCGTCCCCTTGTAAATAGTGTTCTATCTAATGCTATATAGAAAAAAATATACTCACTGCTCGGTAACTTCGTCGTTGGAATTCGTAAAAATAGTCGCTGAACAACGGTTTTTATTGTAGTCAATGCAACGCCAGGATCTTTTACGTTTTTTACTGATATATCTAAGCTGGTACATATATCTGTTGTAGATTGTCTGTAGACCTCCTTGGTTGGATACTGTGTACTGTACTTTTGAACTCACTGTAACAATAAAACAATGTTTTTAAATATACAGACACAACCTCTTTTCACGACCGACGACGCTAAGGATCAGTTCTCACCGAGACGTGAACTTCGTGATGCTGCGTGCACTTTTTAAGATAGCGACACAATATCGAACTTATTTTGTATCATTTCAGTGCGAGCGTACACGCATGTCTAAGTATGCTGCGCATCTAATTGCGATCATTAAAAGCGCGCAGGATCGCGTCGCTCCGCTTCACTTTTAAGTGTGAATTGACCCTAATACCCACTACAATATATTTTTCAATGTCTCGAGTTTAAATCTTCAGACTGAGGCAAATTCCTATAAAACAGTTTTGTATCGTTTGGCGCCTGCGCAGGATTCGCCTCAGTATGAGTCCATCTTAAAGCAGAGCTGGCAACATTTTATGGATTTAAGAATAAGCTATAGGTAATCATTTAATGTATTTTATTTAGATTAATTAATAACCAATATATACAATACGACCCAGAATTAACGCACACCACCAAACACCCCAATAAGAATATCATTAATTTGTTATAATCGACGTAAAAAAATGCGTTGTCATCATAGTATTTTTTCCATTTACTACGCTGACTTTGGGAGCCTCTGAGTTTGAAGCAAATATTACGAAAATTGAGGAAAATATTGATAAATTCCTTTTGAATTATGAAAATGTAATTTTTACGAAGACGTTTTCCACGATAATATAAATAAATAACTGCTGCAACTTCTTCGACGTCAATCTTTTGCAATATTTCAAGAAGCACTGACCATTGCGGTGGACCGCAACAGAACCGAGACGATATGGCTAGCCGGTAGTGCATTAAATGCCTAAGGGTCTAGCGTACTAGGTACTTCGTCCATTTTGGATTGTTTTGACTGAACAGCGTAAGTGTGACTGTGGTAATTTATGTAGTTTTAATTATTTTTGGGATAAAAAATTACCTACATTAGAAATGAGAGTAATCGATTCAGTAAATAATTCTGCACAAATTACTTTCACAATGTGCATTAATTCAGTTACACATTGTATACAGGGTTGCTGAGACATCGACGCGTAAACTGTAACCATGAATAGACCCTAGCAGATGGGACGCCTGGCAGATGTGAAACATCGAAAATATGTTGTGTGTATGTATGAGCACTAACGAGCGCGTGGGGACGCGTCGCCACGCCAACAGCCGGTCTGACCCGCCACGCATTAGATGTTTCACATCAAAATTTCAACGCAGGGAAGTTCAAAATCATGTATTGAATCCAAGGTAACAGGTTGCGCGACGATGTCCCTGCCAACCTGTATATTATAAACATAAAAAAAAACACTTACCTAAAACAGTTTGGTACTGTTTTAGTCCGTCCCACTCCACTTTTGTGAAGAACACAACAATGAAATACAACTGTCTTGCTCATACACTGAACAATAACATAGGTTAGACTGAATTATACACATCACTTGTCTTAGATAAAAGCGAAATAATTACACTTTTTTGCCGCTAAGCAATACTCTACGCTCAAAGAAGGACTCATGTTTGTAAGGTACCTATCTATTTTATTAAAATTATAAAAATAATAATAATTTATACTAATAATAAAGCTGAAGTTTGTTTTTTGTTTTTATCTTTGAACGTGCTAATCTCTGGAACCGCCAGTCGGATTCATTGATATGTAAAAAACCCAAGATACACAATCAGCGTCTCAAAACCGTTAGCAAAACAATAGCGCACAATTTTGAATTGTGCGCTCATTCCAATCATCATCATCACATTCCAATATACAGGGTTATTGGTAAAACACCAACAACCTCTTAAGGGGTCATTTTACTCATCATTATGAACAACTGTTACTATGGGACCAAAGGAGTCAGGAAACTGACATGGGTATTTAAAAACCTGAGGCATGTAGCGGATAGCGATCTCCTCCGGACAGTTTATTATGCATTGGCACAATCGGTTATTGGTTACTGTATTGGGGTTTGGGGAGGTGCATGTAAAACGCATCTCTTATGCCTGGAAAGGGTGCAACGGTCCTTGCTTAAAACAATGTCATTCAAACCATACAGATTTCCCACTAAGACATTATACGAATTGTGCCGGGTATTTACAGTAAGACAACTTTTTATTTTCCAGATTATTACTAAAAAACACGTATCTACCCCATATGATCCAGGTAAACTTCTAAATAAGCGAACCACGCCAAACGTAATTGAATCTGTTAAATGTCGCACGGCTTTTGCAAGACGACAAAACGCTTATTTTTCTGTATATTTATACAACAAAATTAATAGAATTTTAAATTTTTATCCGCTAACACTACTAGAGTGTAAACTTAAAGTAAAAAACTGGCTCTTTACTCTTGATTATGAGGATGTAGAGAAAATAATAAATAATTAATTTATTCCTACAAAGGAACACATACATATAACATACCTTTCTTTCATACACCCACTCATACACATACACGTACGGGAACCCACCCACACGCACACGCACTCACCTCCCTTACACACATAGCACGATAGAATAATTTAAGAATAAATTATATTTTTCAATTTTTTTTTCATATTTTTCATTTCTGTTATTATTTGGTTTTTTATGTTTTTACTTCTTTAAATTGTATTTTGTAGCTCACACATTTTTTGTCTATTCTTATGTTGACATCAATATCTAAGCCAAATAAAATGGGAGAGGGCGCTGACTCCTGACATACAGGTACACCTAGTTCAGGAGTCAGAGGCTTCAAACAAGTTTCTGTAACATAATTATGTCAATAAAGAATTATTATTATTATTATTATTTGATATTTCTCGGGACACTGGGGTCCCGGACCTTTCGAAGGCGTACGAGGAGCCGAAGCCAACTCGCAGAGGCCCCTTAGATAATTTTAAATGATGAGGAGGCACCAACCGAGGATTGATTATCCCTGTATGCACTATGCAAGTGCACCCAACCCCCGGTTGGTACAGGACTATTGTTGTACGTGGAAACAAAACATATTGGGCTATGGGTTTGGGTGGCTAAAGTGGATTGGGTAACTTGAACTATGGAAGAACTATGTCCCCTGCCTGACCAATGTTATATATTCGTATTATACACGGATAAAATGGCAGGGGGTGACTTGCACACTCAATAATGGGCCCCCGGAGACGGCCGCTAGCACATAGTGACGTAGCGAGAAGGGGGGCAACACTTCCTGAGGTGCTTGAGGAGTGGAGAGGTATTCCACGGCTATCAGGACAATCCCGGAAGTACGGTCAAGATCCCTACCAGCATCTTACTGGAATACTTCCTTCCTCCGAGCACGTTTGCTCTTGCGAATCTCCACTCAAGCCGGCCAATAAAGGCAAGAAAGAGGTGGGAGCTCTGTTCCTCGTCAGTGTTCACTCCAGCCGGCCAATAAAGGCAAGCCAGAGATGAGGACAAGATTTCTCCCGGGAGATAGGGTCCATGGGGTCGCTACTGCCCATCAGCTCGCCACATGCTGCCCTGCGGGTTTTTGTATCTCTCTTGGTCTGGCTCCTCATCCTAGACCCGTTCCGGCAAACTACCTGCACAGACCTAAAGTTTGGAGCACGCAAGCCCCACCACGACGTCAACGTAGAGATACAGCGCTATATTCTATTATTATTATTATTATTATAAACCTGAAATCGCGAAAAAAATATCAGCTGTTCAGTACATTTAAATTCGCTGATTTTTTTTCGCGATTTCAGGTTTGGTTTAGTTGTTCATAATGATGAGTACAATGACCCCTTAAGAGGTTGTTGGTGTTTTACCAATAACCCTGTAGTACCGCATCGCTCGCGTCACTGCACGTCGTTAAAAATGCCAGTGTTCAATGAAAAATTGTAAAAATATTACGTCAAGCACGTTAATAAAGTGTGGGATATCGTACTTTCGGTAAGTAAAAGAGTATAATAAATGGCCAGGGTGCTTACTCTTGATTCCAATTCCGACCGATCGACATTGGAATTTTAACGTTTCGTACTCTTGAATTCGACGCTAGCGCCAGATTGTTATTGAATTGCGTGTCCATTAGGAGGAACTAAGTGGAATCGGGATCGGGTTTGGCGTGCGGTAAACGCTACTCTTGAGTTCATTTTGACAGCTGTGTATTGCGTTAATATTGCGTTGGAATTGTTTGCTGATTGTGATTTTTCCAATAACAAAAGTGTAACTTTTTAGAAATTGTTTTGCGTTTTAAGTGGTTTTCCGTAAATAATAAGTGTAAAATATGGCACGATTAGCATTAATATACAATGTTTTACATAATTCCCATAAAAAACAATTGAAACAAAGACGAGATGAGCGTCGGATGATGCGTTATACGGACAAAGCTTTTTCTATGAATGAAGACGAATTTAAAGCAAATTATAGAGTGAATAAGGATTTGTTTGAGGAGATCTACCAATACTAAAAATATACATTAATTTCAATGAAATTACTGTAGGTATATACTGATTATTAATACCTACTTCATTATTTTGAATTACCTTTAGCTATGCCTGGGTTTTGCTTCAAGAATTCTACCAAACCTTCTAATTGGGCGTAACTAAGACGATTTGCCATTGTAACTCAAATGCGAAAACTTTTATTATGTACAACATATTATAATTTAAAACATAGACCAAGAAAATAACTAACAAAAATACTTCATTAATTAAAATTTTAAAAACATAAGGGACTTTAAATAATAACATAAGTAGGTATGATTTTATATTTTTTACTTACCACTTAACTGTATACACTAACACTTAACTGTATTAGTTAATTATTTTACTAACAAGGAACCAAACGCGAACCAGTTACTGTTCTAAACAAACTTCAAGTTTCTAAACAAACTACATTTCGAATTCACTATTCACTTAAAATTCCTAAGACCACTTGACTTTATTTTTGAAATTGGAGAACTTATACGCCGTCTTTTTTTTATATAGTGAAGGCAACGATACTAGCGCACGCAGCCTAAGTCATCGTTAATTTTATGATTTTAATCATTTTCTTATGCCCAAATGAATTTAATATGTAACAATTAATTAATTAAACAACTATTTATATCATATTTATTTATTAGCCTTGTGATTTAAAGGATAAAACATTTTAAAGTCCTATTACCCGTTTATCGTAATGAGTTGAACAACACTATTGCGGCCTGTAAAATAGCTAACTTCACGCGTAACAAAACAATCGCGGGGCAATCCCAATTTCAATCCAATGTTGACAAAATTGTTTTCAAGAGTACCGAATCACGTGACTGCAAAATTGATATTGGAATCCGATTGGCTTTAGATTGGAATTAAAATTAGTTTGAAGAGTAAGCCCCCACGGCGAGTTAATTTATTCAACAAGCTAGATGACAGATGAAAATCGACTAGCACGTTCCTCGTACCCTATTTTCCTCAAAATATGAATATTTCAGCGAAATACTAAGAACGTAATTATAATTCAATTTGATTTTGATTGTCAAAACAGTTTGTCTTTCTAGACCATTATTTTCGTACGTCTATTGGTTAAGCAAAAAAAAAATACTATAATATTTTTCTTTTTACAATTTGAAACACAAGTGACATATCGCGCACTAATTCGCGTTCAATGGCTTTACTTTTACGCAATTATTTCTCAAAAATTATTTTCAAAATTATGATATTTTTAGCTCACAACCATCCTACAATACAAATTTTCATATTTTTCTAACTGTTAGGTATTATTCATCATCGTTTTACTACTTTTCATTTTAAAGCTTTCCAAACATTTATTTTAGTTTAGCGTCCATGAAGTAGTGCATTTTTTCGTCTACGGTGGCCTGTAATAAATAAGGAACTTCAGAGACGTGCTTAGGTCAAAAGTAAAATAAATGGATGGATAGAGCTAACCCAGCCAGGAATGGTTGGAATGGTTAGTGTTTTCCAATAAGTACGGCACATCTAGTTTTAGAAAAAGTACAGCTTGTACTGCTTCGTGTCTGTCACACAATGTGTGCCAGTCTCTTTCTAAAGTGCAGTCCACACTGAGAACGAAGCTAAGTTCGGTTAGCTTCGCTCATGTAGCTACCGCGTCTTTTCATACCTCGATTCATAGTTCGTGGTTTGAACCAAAGTATGCAAACACGGTTAAGGAAAACATCGTGAGGAAACCGCATGTTCTAGAACGTAACATTCGAAGACATGTGACATCTACCATTTTAACCCGCATAGAGCTCGCGTGGTGGATTACAACCCACTTCCTCTCGTAGAGAGGATACCTGTGTCCCAGCAGTGGGAATATTATAGGCTGACTAGCTTTTGCCCGCGGCTTCGCCTGCGTGGTTGTCGGAAATTAACTCACGGGAACGCACTACCGGGATCCATGTCCTAATCCAGGTCATAGTCTACCCATGCGCCACATCTAAATCCGTTCAGCGGTTTTAGCGTGAAAGCGTAACAAAAAAACAAACTCACTTTGGCATTTATACTCGTAGTATTATGAAAAACCGGTCTATCGACACTAGACTCACAAAATGTATTAACTACTTAAAAAAAAAAACTCTTAATACACTACTAAAGTGTTTATAATAATATAATTCAATCATACTTCTCTATTTGTCGTCATCTCGGTACTCACTCCTTTTTTGGCCATATCATCTTTCACACAGTCCATCCATCGTTTCTTTGGTCTTCCCCTACCTGTATAGCCATCCACATTCATACTCAAAACTTTCCTGACGACATTTTCCTCATTCCTCCGCATCACATGACAACCGCATTCCACACAACTTTTCAGTCACCGGTGTCACTTTCATACTTCCTCTTACATACTCATTTCTTATTCTATCCATTCGCGTAACACCACACATCCCTCTTAGCATTCCCATCTCAGCTGCATGCAATTGCCTTTCATTCATTCTTTTTGTGGCCCAATATTCTGATCCATACAAGACAACAGGTCTAACCATTGTTTTATAAATCATCCCCTTGGGAGTCGCAGATTGTTCCCGTGACCTGCCGCCATTTCATCCTTAGAGAATATAACACTGGAGTAGGCATACGCGCAATATTCTGAACAAAAAGTCTGTCACTTTTAGCGGGGGACGCGGTGATATCGATATTCACTCGGAATTTTGCTTGAATCCATTAATTAAAACAGTTGATGCATAAAATAGTTACAATTTTAATAATAACAACTATTATATAAAAGTAACACAATTTTTATGTTATTGTACCAAATTATGAAAAACCATGAAAACGACACCCATGACGAAAAATTTGCAAATTATCTTTGGTGCCATCTTGAATTTGAATTTTGACCCCATTTTTGTCAGCGCCCTCGAAAACTATGAAAATGACACCCATGTCAAAAATAATTTAAAAAAAAAAGTACAATAAATAATCGCTTGCACACACACACTCATATATAGAAAGATACTGAGATAGAGAGAAAGTCGCATAGAGGGGGCATGACGCAAATTCCGTACCTACATGACGATTTCTACCAGTTAACTCCTGCCTCAAGTCGTGCTAAAAAATACATTTTATTACAACAAAAATTATTTATCGATATACTTATTGTATCAATTCTGGTTTCAAACGTAGTCGCCAACATTTTTGCTAAAAGACATAATCGCATGTCAAGTGCATGTCAGTTTTGATGATTTGATGCATATTTTCGTAATGCAAATACAAATATTTTGAACCTTATGAACATAAAAACGAGGTGTACTGAGACATGATGACGTCACAAAAGCAATGTGAGCAAAACTACTTGATTCATGCCGTCCGTCACGTTGAATCGTGGTTGAATCGAATGAAATATCGAAATGTATTTATGAGGTTAAGATTTTGAATTTCAATAAAAACTTGACTAAATATTAAAAAAAAAAATACTTACCTAGGGAAGATCATTCAGTCTTAATTTAAGTTTGACGTATTTAAACGCTTTTTACAAGTTTTAACAGCACAATCGGGCATTTTCACGGAGCACTGAATGAGAACCGCGCGTCACAAAAACGATTAACGATGAGCGTTCGAATCGATTTGAAAGTAGTTTTTATGAACGTACTACAAAACTGAAGTACAGACGCCAGCAGGTCAAGCTACCCGAAACTGTCAAACTTTCCCAATCAACCTTGAACCTAATGCTTTAGCGATAAAGTTGAAAATCTATTAAACAAATTTGACAGATTGTAGTAGCTTGATGTGCTGGCGTCTGTACAAGAACAGTATTTTTTGACACAGAGGAAAGTGTTCGTAAGGCGTCTCCAGTGTTATATTCTCTAAGATTTCATCCATCTAGTGTTAATTCTGTGCTTAACAGTCCGATCTACTTCGCCATCGCTTTGCACGAGTGAACCAAAATACCGGAAGTCGGAGCAGACCCGGAGAAGCGTGCCATCAAGCGCTATGGCCCAAGAACTGGAGAGATCGCCGAAATCGCAGAACATTTACTCGGTTTTGGTTATGCTGATTTTCAAGCCGACATTCTCCAGTTTCCGTTGCCATTTCTTGAATCAGTTCTGGATCTCAGGTACATCTTCACCGACAAGAACGATGTCGTCGGCAAATAGCATGCACCACGGGTGCCTCTTCCTGTATGTCCGACGTCAGAGCGTCCATAATCAACAGGAAAATGTAAGGACTTAAAGCCGACCCCTGGTGCAAGCCTACCGCCACACTGAACTCGTCGGTGTTGTCAGCAGCCGACCGGACGTAGGTACAAGATTGACTGTACAGACGCCAGCAGGTCAACCTACCCGAAACTGTCAGATTTTCCCAATCAACCTTGAACCTAATGCTTTAGCAATAAAGTCGAAAATCTATTAAAGAAATCTGACAGATTGTAGTAGCTTGATGTGCTGGCGTCTGTACATAGCACGAATTTCACAATAATCACGTGACAACGTATAAGCAAAATTTCAGGATGATCGGTTTCGTGGTTTAGGCGTGAAAAGGTAACAAACAAACAAACTTACTTTCGCATTTATAATATTAGTTAGGATTATGCTTACGAGCGAAGCTAAACGAACTTAGCTTCGTTCTCAGTGTGGCCTGCGCTTAAAACTCAATCTGTCTCATTTACAAAACGATTTCTATCTTTTGCCCAAGTTTAAACCTACGAGACAGTTTTGTACTGAGGACTTTCTTTGTCGGAATAAATTTCAAAATACAAAAACTGGCTCGATTATTATTTTGATTAATATTTTGAATAAAAGAAATCATGTCATTTATTAAAACTAAGCTGAGACTCAGCACTTTTTGAACAAAAGTTAGGCCGCGTACGTACTGTACATGTGCATAGTGCTATACTCACATAAGGTTTTCCTTGTCTCCTTAGAAGTCGAGCTTATAACAGATGTTCCAAGTCCATTATTCGAGTCGTTTCGTGTTCCAGTGGTGTCAAGTGTAGTTTCGCCAACTGCAGTCGATTCATGTTGTATGTCTATGGGTGAATCTTGTGTGTCTATGGGTGAATCTTTTATGTCTAGGGTTGAATCTTGTATGTCCATGGCTGAATATTCGTCCGTTTCATCAACATATATTCTGTAGAATAAAAAGAAAAATATCACAAAAAAAACTTTTTGGGACTAGATCACAAGGTGTTTTGTTTTTATAAGAAACAAATCCAAACAAACCAGCGCAGCGACACAGATTAATACTGATGGGACACACCACAAAATCATTTAGATAATAAGCGACTCTTGCTACGACACAATAAAGTGCATTTCAGGTCGCACTACGCTTATTACCTACAGTTATATTCACCTACAAGTTGCTCTCTTTTTGTCACATAACTCTTATACCTTCTGACCACGTTAGGGTGGTCACCTTTTAAAGAATAATTAATTTGTATATTTAACTAGCTGACCCGGCGAACTTCGTACCGCCTAACAGTCGATTCTTTAATTTTTTTTTTTTAATACTTATTCTGCTATATTCAGGACTACTACTATTCAGAAATACTAACGTCACTCAATTGTTTTGCCTTCCCGGAACCTCTCCACTAACACTTAAACTTTATGGTATGGTATTAAAGTTCAAATTGACTTTTAAGTATTATTACGAATCGATTATATGGGAGTATAGAAAAGTGTTGTTTTAGACCTTTTCAGGCAATTTTTTATTTTTTTCTCTCCGTAAGAACCATCCTCGTACTTCAAGGAATATTCTAAAAAAAGAATTAGCAAAATCGGTTCAGCTGCTCTCCAGATTTGCGCTTAGCAACACATTCAGCGATTCATTTTTATATTATAGATTACCAATTAAGTGCATATTACACTACTTTCGTGAACAAATGACGATTCAATTAAACCTAGGCTCGGTACTTACTTAGTAGTAGGTGTAGGTGTTCGAATTCTTAGAAATACAATAGAAACCGGCGTCACGTCACCTTTTTTTTGTGTGGATGGGAAATCATCAAATAACTTCTCCCGCTCATCGTGTCAGACTTCTACTGACTAAAACCCACCCGTGTTCCTTCAGTTGCCTGTGCCAGGGCCACGGTAACTCTTTCGAACAACCCGCAACCCTGGCGGGCATCGGCCCTAGCGGACCCCTTCAGCTAGTGCTGACATCTCTTTGAGGCGCGCGTGGAACACAACGCGCCGTCGACCCGGGCCTGGTCCTTACCGGACGGCGAGCAACCCATTGCTCGCCATCCGCAAGCCCGTGCTTACGGTGGTCGGGAATCGGCTATCGATTCCCGACGCCCAGGGCGTCTCCTGCGGCGACTAGGGGCGTGAGGGCGCAAAGATTGCCTCTCCCTCACGCGTTCAGCCTCTTCCTTCGCGAGCATTACTGCTTCGCAGAAGGAGGTGACGGCTTCCCATGCACTCTCGCTCCGTACCATGGCCTGTATCAGGGCGGGACGCGAGAGATCGCCGCCGCCGATCGCCTCCGCGAGGACGCGGCGGTGCTCTGCCCATATCAATTTACACAAAATTTGAACATGCAATATTCAACGATACAATATTTTTACACGATAGCTAGATAAGTCAACTGTATGATTTAATAATAATTTGCGGGTAGATGTCGATATCTTTCATACTTTAACAACGAGATATTGACACTTTTTTTTTCTCTTTGAGGCGCGCGTGGAACACAACGCGCCGTCGACCCGGGCCTGGTCCTTAACGGACGGCGAGCTACCCATTGCTCGCCATCTGCAAACCCGCGCCTACGGTGGCCGGAAATCGGCTATCGATTCCCGACGCCTAGGGCGTCTCCTGGGGCGACTAGGGGCGTGAGGGCACAAAGATTGCCTCTCCCTCACGCGTTCAGCCTCCTCCTTCGCGAGCATTACTGCTTCGCAGAAGGAGGTGACGGCTTCCCATGCACTCTCGCTCCGTACCATGGCCTGTACCTACTAGGGCCGGACGCGACAGATCGCCGCCGCCGATCGCCTCCGCGAGGACGCGGCGGTGCTCTGCCCAAGCCAGGCAAACCTCCACCGTGTCCTCCGGGCGATCCACACAATGGTAACACCCGGGCGTTTCCTCCCGTCTTATCCGGAACAGGAACCTCCTGAAGCAACCGTGTCCGGTGAGGACCTGCGTCAGGCGGAAGGTGAGGATGCCGCGACGACTCTCCAACCACTCCTCAAAGAGGGGACTTATCGCCGCAATTGTGGCGTGCCCAGAAATTGACACTTGTGATGTGGATTTTGTAATCGACGTCTATTCGCCTTTTAAAGTGATTGATTGAAGGTGTTTCACGGGTGAAATTTTAGATAGGCATACAGAAGCGCAGTGATATATACACTCGCGAGCAAAAGTATGGAATCACTTACTTGGAATTGATTCCGCGCAATCTTGAGTACTTAATAACTAGTTAAGAATAATAAAAATGGTACAATTTTAAAGGTTTATCTGTTAACTTTAAATTGATACCAAATTCATTCAAATCACGCCACTATTTAAGAAGCTATCCCGGATTACGTGAAGAAGTAATAAAAAAAATATGTTTCAATTGTTTGTTACGTCGCGAGTTGCGGCCTATTGAAAGAACGTGTTATCGGATTTTCTTTATCAGTCGGCTTTCACACGTTGACCGGTACACATCTCCGCTACTTTAGACCCTTGAACTTGGAAGACAATGGATACTACACCTACAGAAGCAGCACTAATCGTCGCCCTATTGCAAGAACGGCTCAGCCAGCGGGCTGCCGCACGTCAGCTCCACATAAGCCAGGCCTGTGTTTCAAAAGTTTATAAATAAACGCTTTCGGGAGACTGGTGGCTTTATCCCGAGACCAAGATCTGGACGGCAACGTTGCACATCGGAGAGGGATGACCGTTTTATCGTGTAACCTCTCTCCGAAATCGACATTTGACTGGTGTCGACGTCCAACAGGAGCTCCGAAATGTTCGTGGGGTAGCTGCCAGCGAGTGGACAGTTCGTCGAAGACTTAAGCAAGCTAATTTGACTCCAAAAAGGCCTGCCACAGGCCTAAAACTGATGGCAGGTCACCGACAAGCACGCCTTCAATTTGCTCGCTTCCATCTTGATTGGGAGGTTGAGCAAAAACCAGAATCGTCCTGCCAGCGGCGACGTGGAAGTAGTTTGTCGCTATGGACCTTGCCCCCGCGCCGCGCCGAGAACAAAGGAATTCCTTTCTGGGTGCCTAATATGTCGCTTGCTTTAATACGTGCGTGGTGATAAACTGCAGCTGGCCAGAAATCTGATTTGATGCGTTCATTTTTAGTTTATTTTCTATTATAATTAAGAATTAAGACATGTAACAATTAATGTTACAAGGCGAGTCCTGTTCTTCGACGAATGCAGAATGTGTTTGCACGGCAGCGACCGAAGGGGTCGGGTCTACAGGCGACCTGGGGAACGATTTGCACAGTGATGTTTCGCTGAGACAGTGGCTTACGGGGGCGGTTCTTGTATGATGTGGGCTGGCATTTCCTTCGACGGTAAAACAGAGCTTGTTTTCGTGCCTGGCGGGGGACGAGGAGGCGGTCTAACTTCAGACCGCTACATTTCCGATATTCTGCTGGAACATGTCGTTCCTTATGCGGGATATGTCGGTGATGACTTCCTCCTTATGCACGATAACGCTCGTCGTCACACTTCCCGTGCCACAAATGAATACCTCGAAGAAGTCGGTATCGCCACATTGGACTGGCCAGCACTCAGCCCGGACTTGAATCCCATTGAGCACGTGTGGGATGAACTGAAGAGGAGGGTTCGTTCCAGAAATCCTGCTTCTTCAAGTGTGATTGAGCTGAAATCGGCTTTGATAGAGGAGGGGGAAGGTATCCCGCAAGAATCGATTCAGAAGCTGATTAGGTCAATGAAGAACCGTCTTCGAGCAGTTATTAGGGCGAGGGGAGGGAACACAAAATATTGAAACTTAATTTTAAGGCCAAATATTTTTTTTATTAATTAATTTTTGTTGTTTTCTTCATTTATTATTTTTCCATTATCCTTATGTTTTCCTAACTCCTTCACTCAATCCAGGATAGCTCCTTAAATACTGGTGTGATTTAAATGAATTTTGTATCAATTTAAAGTTAACAGTTTAACCTTTAAAATGGTAACATTTTTATTATTCTTAACTAATTGAGTCATATAGATGCAAAGGCAGCATCATCCAATTTTTTAATAATAGGAACTTTGAATGCAGTCTGTTAGTGTAAAATCAGCATAATTGGTTGATATATTTAGTTTTTAGCAAAAGAAGCAATATCCCGTATAAAATGACCGTTAAAATCTTAGGTTTGTAGCAAAAACAGCATTATCCACTTGAGTAATGCCAAAGACAGCAACATCCGATTCGGCCAATCAGGTGTCTGTATTTGGCCACCATGACACTTTATTTAGTATGGCGATTATCGTTTTGTTGTTCTTTGGTCTGTTAGTTATTTTTGTAAATTTAAACAGAATTAAGTATATTTTTACCAGTAAAAGGTGAAAAACAACACGATGGAGTGTTTTCCTACCCCATGTGACAAAAAGTCAAGTAGAAAAAAGCAAGCTGACCCCGATAAATGGAAGAGAAATGAAGCTAAAAAAACGCGGTAAGTTAGAGTGTGATTCAACGTTTTTGATCCTTTAAATATTTTTTAAATGACACAAAAAGGAAGAGCTTTATTATATATTTTTTGTAATTAAGGTGCGCTCTGTGAATCTAATTTGATTGGAGGAATATGATGTAGGTACTACAAATGGAATTGAAGTTGTTATTGTAGAATTTAATTTAATTGTTTTAGGTATTCTGCGAAGACTCTTCCAATAAGGTTGCTATGTCGGCACAAGAAAGGTTTTGGCTGTATGACACTAACTATGTCTGACTTGAAGCTATTTTTTGATAATTTTTATGCAGACCCAGACAAACAAAAACAGGATGCGTATATTTTAAAACATTGCACGCCTTGCAAGGTATCGCGTCGCCGTCCTACTACATCAAAATATGCAAATAAAAATTTTCAAACAAAATTTTACATTTACAGCAAAATGCTAAAGAAAAAAGTGAAAGTGTGTCAACGATATTTTCTAACAGTATTACAAATCACAAAGTACAGAGTTCAATCTGTAATGAAGGAATATTATAAAACTGGAAAGCTATTAGCTGAAAAACGAGGAGGTGATCGTACTTCAATGAAATATGCGGCGAAAAGAGAAGCTATCATGAATTTTATCAACACGATACCATGCCAAGAACCACATTATTGTAGAGGAAACACTAGAAGGTTGTATTTGCCGTCAGAATTATCAATAAATAAGTTACACAAAGAATATAATTCGAAAGTTGATGATGACCTGAAAGTGAAGAAGTCTTATTTCAGGCATGTATTCAATACAAAATATAACCTTTCGTTTGGTACTCCGCGTACCGACGTTTGTGCAACTTGTATAAAATTCAACGAACAAATGAAAAGTGAGAAAGACACTAGTAAAAAAAATAATTTAATGGTAGCCCAAAGGCTACATAAATTAAGAGCGAAAGCTTTTTTCGAAAAAGTTAAAGAAGAAAAAGAAACGCTAAAAACCTTCTCGTACGACTGTCAAAAAAATCTTAACCTGCTAAAAGTGCCCGATCAGGTGGCGTATTACCTAAGAAATGTGTATTTATACAATTTTACGATAGTAGAGGGGTCTTCAAAAAGCAAATTGCTTCCCGAAAATGTGTTCGCTTACTGTTGGGCCGAAAATTTGTACCCCAAAGCTGCAAATGAAATTGCATCAGCTCTTTACCACAGGCTGACAAATTCAGACCTGTCATCCATAGAAACAGTAAGACTTGTCGCAGATGGATGCGCAGGTCAAAATAAAAATACTATCATGTTAGGAATGTTGTCGAAATGGTTGACTGAAGCTCCGCAAAACGTCAAGAAAGTTGAGCTTGTTTTTCCTGTTGTCGGACATTCGTATATACCGCCTGACAGGGTCTTTGCCCAAATTGAAAAAGAAGTGAGAAAACATGAAGTGATTAGCGGCCCTCAAAAATATATCGAAATAATTTCGAAATTTAGTACCGTTAACGCATTAGGAACTGACTTTGAAGTATTCGATTGGAAGACAGCTTCACAGGAAGTCTTTAAACCTGTCGGTAGCTGGCATTTTAGATTCAAGAATTGCAAACGTTACATTTTAAAGCGTTCTAAAAGGGCTGGAAACGTTATGATTGAGGGACATCTACACTACAAAACAGATGATGGAGTTTTGAAAAACGTTTGTCAAAGGAATAAAACAACATCCATGATAAATCCAAGAAAGATTAATGCTTCCAATAACATAACGGATAGTAAGAAAAAAGATTTATTAACATTGCTTAGAAGCCATTGGGGAGACGATTGGCAGCAAAATGGAGACTTGTCATTCTTTGTAGCGTTACTAGAAAGTAACAACCAAGATGAAGATGACGAAAATGAAGACAGAGAAACTGATTTAGAGTGTGAAGAATATCAGGAAGTAGATGATTTGCATGTTTAATAATATAATTTTAATAAATTTAATTATAGGTAGCTACTTAAGTACGCTAAATAAAGAAACAATTTATAATTAAGTAGGTAGTTTTATTTTATTCCTTACCTCTTCTCAGTATATGTGGGTAGTCATTAGACAGAATTCCGTCTATTATTCTGAGTTACCAACCCAGAAAGAAGTTATTATTATAAAACTACTTTACTGTGCCAATATGTATCTAATAGGTAACGATTTTATTTCCTGCCCAATAAAAAATCCACTGATTTTTAATTCAGAATAATGGTTTAAGTTTATAATTTCATTTATTGGTATGGTGTCCCTTAGATACAGTAAACTCCTGACGTAGACACCTGTTGTATGTACTTTGCACCAAAAGTATCAAGATTATTCAGTCTGATTATGATCAAAAATCTGTGGTTGCAAATGCAGCAACATCCCAGAGATTTGGCTGCAAAGGTAGCAATATTCACGAGTTGGGCGCAGAAACAGAAACATCCAAACCAAATGTCTAGTTTTTAGAAAAAATACGATATTACTGTAATATCCTAAATTGTTTTTGTATTAATCACATGATTCTCTAAATTTTTATGTTAAAAATAGAACCATAATAGTTATATTACTGCTTTAAAACAAAAAATTCGTTTACTGCCATTTTTGTAAAACTGGATGTTGCTACCTTTGCATCTATATGACTCAATTATTAAGTACACAAAATCGCGAGGAATAAATTCCAAGTAAGTGATTCCATACTTTTGCTCGCGAGTGTAGTTATAGTTAGCACAGGTTTAGTTAGAAGGTAAGTTCGAAAGTTGGGTATGTATTACTTATACATGTTTGTTTTTCTTTTGTTTATACTTTTAATTATGCATATGTTAAGACATTAGAAAATGTATCCGCGTGTATCCGAGCTGAAACATTTTTTTTCTTATTCACTGACTTGTGCTTTATAGGAATCAGTTGTATTCCCGTGCACCGATTTGCCCATGTCATACAAAGTTTTTTTTTTCGTTAGGTGGACAAAAATGAAGAAACTCGCTATTTTTGAAGTTTGGCGTAATACTTCCTCAGGAAACTGGAAACAATACCTAACACTCCTCTAAAGGCTGCAGAAATTGCCTGACTAGAGAACTCGGATGAAGAAGAAGATCTCAACTACTCGGTGGAAGAAGAAAATATAAATGACTCGGATGATGATAGTATCTAAAACAAACCTTTTCAAATAATTATATGTATATACAATCAACTGATATTATTTTTTATTTGTTTTATGTTTATTTTCTACCGATAATACGCAATTAAATTTAGAAAATAAATTGAGTATAATTTTCTTTATTAAAAAAAAAACAAGTTTTTTTTTTATATACAAGTATTCAAGTGCTTAGCTGACACACCCTTCAGTATGTCCAAAGTTTCAGTTTAATATATTGACTATACTCCGAGATGGAAAAATAAATATGACGTATTGAATTAAGTGACGCTAGATACGACATATTTCACACTGAACGGCGGGGCGCGGCAGACCTACTGAATTGGCCCAGTGAGATGCGCCCGCCGCGTACTTGTAGTCAAAAATTTATTTTTCCGTAGCTATGCCGTTTTATTCCATTTTGGAGTGCAAAAATGATAGTAGGAGAAAAACTCTTTATAATGGAGGTGTTTCGTATCATCGGTAAGTACGATTTTATTTTTTTTCTAATAAAATCTTAGTTAATTTCAATTTACTAATGATGTAATAGAACCTCTAGTTAAAATCAACCTTATACGATTAAAATACAGTTTCTTTTGGATTGATTGTATTCACTGGCATTCCCTATTGCGTTCTCGAAAGCACTTCGTTACTCAATTAGTGATGTGGTCGGGTCGGATGTTAGTTTTATCGATAAAAGAAAATAGTGCCGATTTTCTTGTCACAAATGTCAAATCAAATCAAATCGTTTATTTGTGATGCATGGGTTACATACAGGTGTTCATTACATAAATATAAAAACAATAATGTTCATTCCATGATCAGCCACTTGGGCATACAAATTATTAAATAATACAAAGAAAATATGATTATAAAATACAATACAAAAAACACAAATAAATACAAATACTAATGTCATTGAGGATTAAATGTAAATAATATTATTGCTTTTAGTTATGACACACACAAGACAATCAAACATAATAAATTATCGTCAAGGGGCATGAAACATTTAAAAAATTCTAGTCGATAAAAATTCATCAACAGAGTAATAACAATTTTCTATAAGAAATTGGAACAATTTATTTTTAAAGTTATGAATATTGCCACATTCTTTTATGTCATTAGGAATTTTATTGTAGATCTTTGTGGCCATAGCAAACACACTTTTCCGAAAGAGGGTAGTTCTATACTGTCTGGTAAGGTTATTATACAAGTGACTTCTATTGCGCAATTTAAGCTCTAATGTAAATAGTGATGAATGATGTCTAATAAACAAAGCCATTTCAAAAATATATAAAGATGGCACGGTAAGTAATTTTAATTTTTTTAAATATTCTTTGCAGCTGTGTTGTGTGTCTCTAAACTAGACTAAAAATCACCTAAATTTAGTTTATTCCTGTCAAACGACGATTGACTAAAGTGACACAACTTAATTATTTTATAGTTTGACAGCAGTAAGTTGGCACTAAACTATTTAATTGAGTGAAAATGGAATTTTTGCTATTCTGAATTTGATGTTTTTCACCTTATTGATTATCAAACTAAATGTCTTTTTTTAATCGCGATTAAAAGTTTTCATTATTTTTTTCGTTTAGGAGTAAAAGCCAAAAAATAAACGACACCTCAACTGGAGGAACTTTTTACTTTTTGTATGGAAAATATGAAAAACCGAAGCCAAAATAAAAACTTTGTAAATCTTGGAATCACTTACCATATGCAAGTACAAGTATTTGACTATATATTTTTTTAATTACACTCACCGGCACGGAATCTTGGCCAAGCGCGTATTTCGCGATAACAAGAGCTTTAAGTGTTTCCTATGATTATTTATTATGAAGGTAGGTCTAAAAAATGTTTACCTTTAGTTCAAGAGGGTAATTTATCATGTTTGAGTGCAATATGACGTTATTTTTAAGTTTTGTTGAACCCGGTCATCTGAGCGACTAAGTTGCTGTTTTAAATTTGTGTTTTGTGAAAGTTTATTGTTAGGTTATTAAATTATTGTGATATCGTACTGTTACTTCAATAACTAAAGGTGATTTAATTCCAATAAATGCCATTAACACCATCACAGGTTGCACAAGCTGTAGCATTGATCGAACAAGGGCTGACACAGCGAGAAGTTGCTGTTATACTGAATGTACCACGTTCATCGATGCAGTATGCGCTGAAACGATACCAGGAGACAGGCCGGTACTCCCGCAGACCAGGCAGCGGAGGCGTCAGATGCACATCAGCCCGGGATGACCGCTTTATTGTCCTGGAAATTTTGAGAAACCGCTACCTCACCGCTGTTGAGATACGCCAGCGACTCCAGTTCACAAGAGGTGTCAATGTTAGTGAACGTACAGTGAGAAGACGAATGGAGGAAGTGAATTTACAAGCTCGTAGACCAGCACGCGGCCCAGAACTTCTCAGAAGTCACCGAGTAGCTCGACTTCGATTCGCACGAGAACACGTCAACTGGACCCATGAGCAGTGGGCTCGAGTACTGTTCACAGATGAGTGTCGAATCGCTTTACGAGCTCCAGATGGTCGGGAGCGAGTGTGGAGAAGAAGAGGAGAGCGGTTTTTACCCATTACCACCACACAAACTGTTAGTTTTCATGGAGGCTCTATAATGGTTTGGGGAGGAATAAGTTCCGATGCACGTACGGAGTTAGTTATCGTCGATAACCGATTAACGGCAACACGATACATCGAGGAGATTCTTCAGGAACACGTGTTACCATATTCAGGGTTTATTGGATTTGACGAATTCCTCCTAATGCACGATAACGCGCACCCACACGTTGCACATTGCGTGGAGGAATACCTTACAGAGGTTGGTATTCAAAAATTGCAGTGGCCAGCTCGTAGTCCAGACTTAAATCCAATAGAGCATATCTGGGACAAGCTTAAAAGAAAAATAAAGTCCTCCTCCAACCCGCCTGAAACTCTGAATCAGCTTCGAAATGCGGCACTGACCGCTTGGGAAAGCATACCACAAGTTGAGATCAGAAACATCATCCAAAGTATGCCAGAACGAATGCAAGCTGTTATCGGGGCTAGGGGAGGAAACACCCGATATTAAAATGCAAACACAACGAAGACTTTTTGGTTATTTTTCATTTTGTGTTCTTTTTAAATTGACAGTGTTAAAACCAATAATTTTGTGAAACTGCTTATTTTTTTAAAGATTACTGCTGGTGCATCATTTCTTCAATAACTGAGTTACAAAACCATAAAAAACCCTAATTTAGTGCATAAACCCATAATATAGTGAAAATTAAATATTTAAATAGAAATTATCGGCAAGTTATTGGTGGCCAAGTTTCCGTGCCGGTGAGTGTATTATATCTTTAAAATCATGAAAAACAATAAACCGTAAAATAGTTCTTGCTTATACTACGTTATTTTTGTTTTGAAACATCACAGCGACTGTACTATTTATGCAGTAAATACATTGCTCCTTAACTACTACTTAAGTATGTCGCTAAGTGACTGGACAAGCAATGTAAAAATAACAAAACGATACTTTATTTATGCGGATGGTCACGTAGTACGGTCGCTGTGTCCTGCGACGGGTTAGTGATGCGATTGTGCAGATCCACTACCGTAGGCTTATCGACAACAATGTCGATTGGCAAATGAATACAATATTGCTTTTATAGTTTCTACAATTTGTCAACCGTTCTAATCCAGTTAGAAGATCGATGTGAAATAATGTTTTTATTTGAACAATTTTACAGCATAATAAATGCGTAACCAACGTTCGCAAAGTTAATTAAATTTTAGGTTAATATTTGCTTTGCCACATTCTTTTATAATATTAAGTTTACATTATATTTTTTATTACAACAGTCATGGAAAAATATATAGGGTGACTGGTAATTAGTGACCGATACTTAAACACATGATTGTACTCATGATAACAAACAACTTTTAATATGGGATCAAACCTGGTCAGTGAGTAAACATCATAGCAGGGTTCAAAACCTACTGATTCAATACGCTTTGACAGCGTAACTAACGTAACCAGATTTTTTATTGTTTTAACTTTTTCATTTACTTAATGATATTTTATTTAGCTACATATTGTTTATTTTGTAGACATCGTTTTTTATTCAGGACCCCAAAAAAATTTTAATACAAAAATAAATGGAAGAATCGATAACTTTCCGATTTAGTCAATCACTAGCGTATATGTAAAATACATTGCTTTTGTACAGCACAACGATAGAGACCGTTGTTTTTGTGTAAGTTGTACGGTGCACGGTAAATGCACGCTGTGTTTGATGGGATAAGGTTTATAATTAATTGTGCCATACGTTCTGATTTATGAAATACGGGTGTGTGCGCGACTGCGTATCAGTGCAGTTCACTGCATGTGTAGTAGTTGGCCAGTGGTAGGGACAAAGTGGAGAAAAAGGGTTTTCATACATTTTCAACTACTGGGCACATCTCCTTTTTTCTTATATCTATGATTTTTATCGAAACAAGTTTTAAGGATCAAATATCTGTGCTTACTTTACAGGCATTTTTACAGGCAATAGAATGACGGTAACAAGCCTTTATGTATGATTTCCCAAATAGAACATGCAGAAGAAAACTGTGAGGCCCATAATATTGACAGTGTAGTCAAGAAGATGGCATTATTCTCTTGCCTTTATAATTTATTTGGGGTCAGTGCAACGTCTTTTCTTCCACACTTCTCTATTAGTCGTCATCTCGGGAGACATTTCCTTTTCTAGTCATATCATCTTCTTCACATTCCATCAATCGTTTCTTTGGTCTTCCTTCAAGGAAATGTATTCCTTCGAATTTTATTTGGAGTACATTATGAATGTGTGGACTGCCTCGTTGGTCTAGCGGTTGCAAGGGCTACTGCTGAGTAAAAGGTCCTGGTTTAGATTCCCGGGTTGGGCAGTGTTATTAGATTTTTCCCATCTGGAATTTCTCAGTAGCAGCCCATAGTCTGGATTTGTGCCCAGTTGATGGCAACAGACTCGCCCCCTATTACATGGGACTTAAACATAACTGGCGAAATGTGGGTGTACTAAAGGTACACCTCTACCGAACCCTTCAGGGAATAAATGCATTATGTTTTGTTACATTATGAATGTATGTCAGTATGCGCCATGAGCCGCATGTCCTGCCCATACACACAAGCACACACAAGCACACGGATGGCTGCATCAGCGACACTGTCATTTTTAGGATCTCACAAGGTCTCAGTGCTTATTCTGCAGATTCTTTCTGGAAAATAAATCATCTTAGGTAAACACAAAACAATTTGCTCTTACCTGCACATAGGTACTGGTACTTGTGGTGTTGTTTTCGTCTTTTCTTTGGGTTGTGCTCCTATCTTTTTTTCCTTGAGAGCTCTTAGCCTTTCAGAAATACTTTTTGCTCTTAGTGGACTAGGATTGGCTTTTATAGTTGAATCAGAATCTTCAGTTTGTTTATCATCCTTGAAAGAAGAACAAAGGTGGTTAAATAGACTTATATACTTTTTTATTTGTATGCAGATTGCCTTTTTTTTTCTTTATAAACACTGATAAAGACTTTTTAAATAGTATTTAAAGTGAACAGATTACAAACAAAAAATTCAGTCAGAGAATGCAATCTCGATCTCGAGACATCACAAGCCTTTTTTTGAGATTCAATCTTGTGGGAAGTAAATCTCATTCTTGAACCTCTTTCGAGATCTCGAACAATATGGTCTCGTTCGAGACTGAGTGCAAGCATCTGAGCACACAATGCAAACAATGCAATAAACCTTGTTCAATATAATAAAAATCTGCAATCTGCATAGCCTTTTCCCAACTATGTTGGGGTCGGCTTCCAGTCTAACCGGATGCAACTGAATACCAGTATTTTACATGGAGCGACTGCCTATCTGACCTCCACAACCCAGTTACTGGGTAATACGATACCCCTTGGTAAGACTGGTTGTCAGACTTTCGGGCTTCTGACAACCCGTAACGACTGTCAAAGATCCAGGAATGACAGCCGGGACCAATGGCTTAACGTGCTTTCCGAGGCACGGAGGAGTCTCGGTATGAAAAGATGGTCACCCATCCACAGACCAACCCCGGCAAGCGTAGCTTAACCTGATGGATCGACCCGTGTGGCTGTTATTACTTAGCCACGAGCTCCTTCTTGTTCAATATAATAGCTGGATGGATTTATAGTGTGCGTGATTTGTTACGATAAGTATGCATAGTGCAAATGATTATTACTTAAATAAACATTGAATTTTTTTTTTATGGTTCAATTAGTGTTTTTTAATTTACAAAATACACCATGATTACTAAGAATATTATTTGATTAATAAGTTCAAGAATTTTTAATTAAAAAATACGCATTATTTCTAAAATTTGGTGAAATTTTGAATGGTCAATCTCAACAGACTAAGCACGCGAGATCTCGAGCTGGCTTCTCGACTTAGATTGCATTCCCTATTTACAATAAGTAGTGCTTTCAGACTGTAGTTAGGATATCTTAGTACCTGGGCTACAAATCTCTGCTCTGCTGAAAATAAACAAAACGAAATTTCCCAAATATGAGACCTAGCTAGTGCAATTTTTCACCCCAGTAAACCCCTATATGCAACTATCATCGAGATTGTTAGAGCCGTTTTTGAGAATGTGATTAAATATATGTATACATACAAATATAGCTCATGGATAATTAAATAACTTACCATTTCTCTAAGTCCTCTGATATGGAGTGCTTTTCCAGCAGTTATCAGCTCAGGCAGCCTGTGTTTAGGCACTCGGACTTCCCCTGTGTATGTGTACTCCAAAATAGCACTTAGTGTAGTGTAGGAAATGTTCTGAAATATCCAAATTAAACTTTAACACTGAGGGGACACTATATGGCTATAGTAGTAATTTAATAACAATAAAATTGTGTCTTATTTACTGTCCCACAAAGTGTTAAATATCATGTACCCACTTTTAATAGAATTTATTTCGTTGTGGATTGATCTGGCAGATATCTGTCATCATTATCTAAGCACAAGAATCTTTTGGTATCACAATAAAATTATTGCTACTTACATTTAGAAATATTATTGGATGTGGACACTGTGCTGTTGATAGCAGGTCCTTGATGTATGGGCTAACTAGAGACAGGACCATCTGATGCACTTTGACATGGTGTCCATCTGCAGCCAAAGTCATGTCAACAAACTCTCCACGCTGAAATATAATTAAGTAAAACATCTCAGGTCATAATTTTAGGAAAAGCAGGAAAAATTAATGACAAATCAACAAGTGTCCACTTTGCTTGGTATTAATAACGAGGCTTATTTTGTTTTAATTTGGTTTCTTTGAATTGCAGGTGCAGACACAATATTATTATGTAAGTTAATATTAAGTTTTTCACTTTTTTATGTGAAAACTCAACCAAAGGTGCTCACCTGCTGCAGTTGGCTCAATCCATTACAAATGCTCTTCTGATGAGCGTCCCACGATAGCGATAGCTGTTCACTTACTTCAGTTTGCGCCATGTTTTACTTTGATTTGTTTATGTAGACCATTAGATAAGTTTAATACTTCGATATGTAAAAGAAAAACAAAGATGTGCAAATCCAAGCGAGAGAAGACAGATTCAGTGTTGCAAAAGTGTAAATTTGTAAAATTAAAAATCATTGAATTTGCCAGCTAAAAATCGGGAGATTTTTATTCGGAATATAACAAAGGTGTTTTATGTTAATAATAGGGTATTAGTGTTCTGTGTTAATAATACACTCATTTATTCAATTACATTAATTTGTTCAATTAGGTAGGTATGTATACAATCATTTATTCAAGATTGATAGGTATATTGTATATTTTCCGTCTTCGTACCACCTCTTACTAGCTGTTTTTGTGAACATTTTCTCATCTATATTAAAAATTAAAATGGTAGTAACTTTGATTGTATTCTCCTATACATTTTTTGTGTGTAAAAGACATTTTCATAAAAATAGATGAAATTATTATTTCCACATTTGCAGATGAGTGTGGCAAACTCAAAACTTTGAAAACTAAAGAACACACGTTTTCAAACATGCGTGAGCCATCACCACATTTCATGCGACTCACGCTTGTCCAAAATTATTCTGTTTTTTCACTGAGCTACTCTATGTTGCCGATTTTCTTGTTCAATAACTAAACTAACATTAGTGAATCGCTATCTTTTACTAAAAGGCAGCGCGAGAAAAGGACGGCTATAGCTATGAACTAAGTTAGAGATGTCAAACTAGTTTACGCCTTGCGCTTCACCGTGGTTTTAGTGGACATGTTTTTACGTGTCGTCTGAATTTGAATGGAAATATTAGTTCCAACTAAACTTGACAGCTGTAATTTACGTCCGTCTCTTTCTTGTTTAATTAGAGAGAAAAAGTTAGCAATAGCTTAAATTAAGTTTAGTTTGGGCACAACAGAATCGGCACCAATTTCTTTCGTATTACGAAGCAAACGCCATTATGTGTCAAGACAATAATGAACTCTATTTTAAGGTGTTTCAGTGCAATATGCTTTAACATACCATGAAGTTGAATGGCCGTATTCGACGAGGTGCGAGGAATTTTGGGAAGTCCCCACCCTTTGATTTGGTGTTACAGGTTTATTTTAGTGTTGACGTATTAAGAATATTATTTTCCGTTTTTTTTTATGAATATTATTTTACATTAGTTGAAAAATTAAAAATTCGGGAGACAGGATTGCTAAATCGGGATATCGGGAGACAATGACCAAAATGAGTAGATCTCCTGAGAAATCGGGAACTTTTGCAACGCTGGCTGGACAGATTACCACCACTTATTACCTCTACTAAGTACCACAGATTCTAAGTACTTTAAATTAGTAGTAGACATGAGAATGAGACGTATTTACCAGAACAGGTATGCGCACTAGGTATTTTTTTGGACTAAGCCGCACCTAGTACGACGAGCAAAGTACGAAGTTCATCGAGTATTTTCTATCAAAGCGAGAATTTTATGAATAGTGACTATCATTTGTACCTACGATATATGATGTGTATAGAGTTTTACAATGTCAACCCTCAAACATCACACAATTTTCGTGATTAAAATACCCGGTTTTACGAAAAAGTATCCAGATTTATCATTTGCTGGATTTTGATGTGACGTCTTATAAATCGATGAACGCCGGCTGCACGCACGAAAAAGCATAGTTCATTGTCACGTTCCGCCTGAGCCCCTGTCACGTTTCGAAGAGAGCGCGGAACAAGCGAGCGACATTAGCATTATCACGTAAAATTTTCCTCCGTAAACTTTAATTTTTAATAGGATTATTGAAGTATTTAGTGAAGTACAGTCACGAGCACCAATATGAATACACATAATAAATTCCAAAATTGTTTTTCTCGTGTAATAACGATTATAACTTTGAGACATGACCATAATAGTATGGGTTCTAAAATGTTATGTTTGTAACAAAATGAAATTTTAATCAATAGGTGCAGTAGGAAAAAATCAATTTTAAAAGTTGCTCAGTGTATACATATTAGTGCTCATGACTGTACGTTAATAGCGTACGGCTATCAAGTATCGAATAGGTATCTACCTATTCCAGTCTTTTGAGTCTATTCATATCATAAACCTAATAAAATAAAAACATAAACCTAATAAAATGCAGGTAAAATTCAATCCCTTGAACTTACTAAGTTGATATGATATAAATGTAGGTATGACTTATTGATGTATGAACGTAAACGAGGCAAAAGGAGTATGTAAGGATCGTAGCAGGTGGCGTTCTGTAGTTTCTGCCTACCCCCATGGCAAGAAGGCGTGAATTTATATATGTATGTGTATGTAAGTACTAAGTTATTTAGTTCACAAAATCTTTATCAAAAATTATTTTTTTAATAAGAATTTACTTAAAGTTTAATTTAACTTAAAGTCACTTGACATAAGCAATTCAGCATTGACGGACGTACAATACATCCCACTATACACGCGTCTATCTGAATTTGAGTAAATACTTCATAAGTATTCGGAACTTGTATTTGTACTAAGTATTTTTCGATACTCATACTAGGTGGACCTAATACGGCATACCTGTAGTCTACCTACTTGACATTAGCAATTCAATGACATTCCCTTGATAATGTTATGTTGACGAAAAAAGTTACTTATTTGATGCGAAAGTATGCTTGTAAAGATAATACTATCCTACCCTACCGTAGACGAGAATAGCATTCCGTCTACGTATCCTACCATGTTAGGAAATGGAACGCGACGTTTTTTTTTTATTTCTATTTCTATCAGGCAAAGGAAGTAATTACCTATCTAATATTACTTTAGTGCGGATTTCACCAATGAAACTGAACTCGATCAGCACACCTAAGCAGAGTTCAAGAGCTGTCAGTGTCAATATTCCAAAAATAATGACAGTGACAGCTCTTAAATGTAGTTTAGTGCTGACCGCGTTTAGTTTCAATTGGTGAAATCCGCACTTGGAAAACAAATATTTATAAACGAAAGCCGAAAGTCTAAAATGCAATAAAATGTTTGAGTTCGAGCTAATATAGATAGAGCTATCTAATATGTTGTATTTTTATAAAAAAAGGTAAAAAAAGGTATTTTAAAACTTTTATTTTATAGAAACGCCTTTTTGCGTCAAAGTATTGTCTTCGTAAGTTTCGAGCACATCAGCCAGATGTTCGTTGTCCCTTGGTTTCTTGAACTGCCTTCTTTTTTGAGCTGTTTTCTTTCGTTTCGGCACGACCGGTTTTCGTTGGCCATGGTCTTGCATAGATTTGATACCTTGTTTCTCTAAATATTCTTCAATTTTCGCGTCATCCATTGCATCGACTGCAGTTGCGCGCCATAATTTTACGAATTCCTCATCAACCTGAAGACAAAAAGCATAGGCGTAGCGTTTAGGCGTCTCTTTAGAGCAGCACCCTAATTGCATAACACACTTTCAATCACAATACTTCAGATTTTGAAGGAAATTCCTAATCCATTTCTTCAAATGTTTGAAAAATTCGTCTGCTGACAACGTAAATGACGCAATGAATTTTGTTGATTAGTCAAAACGAAAGGCATTCCAATCGTGTGTTATCGACGGTGAAGTGACAAGAAATTGTAACTGCCGAAGTTAACAATTTACACTAAGTGGAAAAAACGTAAGTTGAATTGATTGAGTGAAATTTAAAAAGTGCTCGAGCATGATAGATTAAATGATGGATTTGTATTAAATCAAATGGATGGAGGCCAGCAGTTTATGGGCACTTACGGTCGGGCCATTTGGATTAAATCAAATACTCGTAGATGGCCAGGCCTTTTTATTTGCCATGGCCCACGGTTTTCGCACTCACGGACAAATGGCGCGATGCCAAACGGAGTTAGCTATGGCCTATGGATTACGGCGCGCACGGAAAATCCGTGGATTGACGTCGCGCCATAATTCAGATTGAAGAATCGACAATCACGATCAAAATTTTGATGAGTCACGCCATTTAGCGCGATGGACTGACCGTGAGTGCACAGGTTAGAATTGGCGCAGATTGTTACTATAAACTCTTTGAACTTGAAGTTGGGGTAAATCGTTGAATAACTGGCTGCTTTCAATATGGCCACTACCACTATCCACTTCAACAAGTGTCGGGTGTAGTTATGTTTTGTATATTTGTGTTGTCAATAACTTATACTTGGGAAACAATGTTTATAAGATGATTTCTAGATAAGACTTTCTGTTTAGTTCAATGAGTATGCTTCTCTTTGAACATTCAACTTACATCCAGTGTTGCAGTTTTGTCATTATAAAACAATATTTTCTTCTTATCAGTAGAGCGATTTATATACAGAATTTCTTGAGCTAAACTTTTCAGTGCCCTCTCACAATGAGGCAGAGACTCTTGCACATCTTCCAACAATACACCTCCAAGACCTTTGAGATCTTGTTGTTTTAGTAATCTGGAAGGATAAATTAAGTAATAATATTAAAATGTTTATAGTTAACTACACGCATATTAAAAAACTAGCTTTTGCCCGCGGCATCGCCCGCGTGGATGTCGGAAAATATCCCACGGGAACGTACTACCGGGATTAAAAGCACCCATGTGTTCATTCACTGCATTCGTTCGACTGCTGTCAGACAGGCATGATCACGCAGGTCCCCGCGGCCCTGTGCCCGTGCCGCTCCCCGCACCGCGCTGACGCGATGGCTAGGGAGGGAGCGAGACAAAGCACTGGATGTGTAGATGTGTTGCAATATCTTTAGGTACGCATGGTGATGCCTGCAGATTCATTTTTTATGTTATTTAATATATCATATATTATATCATCTATAATTTGTTTTTATTCATATAATATGTTTGGTTGTAGCTTTGTAAGAATAATTGCGTTATAATATTCAAAGTACTGTTTGTTTTATTTTATTTATTTATTTACTAATTCATGTACAGATCCTACGTCTTTTTCGGGTGACCACTGAAAATCAGCGCTGTGCTGTGGGCCCCCCATAGCACAGAATCATGCTGAGTGGAAGCCTTCTTGTCAGCCATGGCGTGCCAGCAGCTGCCGACTTTTGTTTTGTGCTCGTAATTTGGGTGTTTTAGTTTTCTTTTTGTAAAACTCGAGTTAATTATATTTTTATAGTGTTTCTGTGACAAATAAACATATTTTTCTTTCTTTCTTTTCAATCCAGGTAAACAATGTATTCATTCCGTATTATATTGATTTCATATAGGCTCCCAGTGTGCATGATTTTTTCAGACATCTTCAACAATCAGGGCCTTAGCACATCTCCGCCGCGAAACCGCATGATGTTTCGCTATGTTCCGCTACTCGAGTAGCGGAACATCATGCGAGTCCGTTAAATTGTAGCACTGAGGTTTCTCTGGTATGGTTTTGCGGCAGAGGTGTGCTAAGGGCGTCCTCGTCATATTTCAGCCATTTTCCCATGAAACACTCCGTCCATTTATGTAAACCGTACGAAAATCCGTTTGGTAGTTTTTGAGATTATCGCGTTCAGACATTACAGACGCGGCGGCCCCGACTTTGTTTAGTTAAAATTATGCCGGTCACGCTTTATTAAAAAATACCTTTTTACCGAGTGGACCGATTTTAATGAATAAAGACTAAACTTCACCTCAAGATACGAACTATGACTACATTTCCAATCCCTTAAAAAGAGGTACCTACACAAAATTTTTAATCTTATTGTTTTTTAAATCAACCTCTATTTTACCCCCTTAGGGGATGACTTTTCAAAAACGCTGAACCACATAATTCTTTATTTCCTACCAAAAGCATAAATTTGAATTTTCATATCCTAAATCCTGGGTTTCCCATTAAACTTTCATCCCCTATAATATAGGGGATGAAAGTTTAAGTATGGGAAAATAATTCTACAGGGGGTTATACATATTGTGTATAACCCCTGTAGAATTATTTTTGAGACAAAGTGGCCCATGTCCTTCGCCAGGACGACATCTATCGGCTTGCTAAATTTTATCGAAATCCGTACAGTGGTTTAGGCGTGAAAAGGTAACAGACAGACAGACAGACAGACAGGCGGCAGGCAGACAGTCAGACAGACAGACAGACAGACAGTTACTTTAAATTTTTTTATATTAGTATGGATACAGGGTTATTTTTTAACAGGCATCACTATCTACCAATTAGAGAATTGTAAACTCTAGAAGAACTTTTAACTTTATAATTAGTTCGATCTCTAACCCCACGTCTTAAGGGGGAAGCGTCAGGGTAGCCCGCGAAATTTTTTTTTTTTTTTTACGTTTTTTGTGATCAAATTATAATTTGTGGTCCTAACAAGTATCTATTTACATAATTAGAATCATTAAAGTGATCAATGCAACTCTAAGACCAATCTCAAAAAATGACTATTCCATGAAATCTTGACATTTTAGGATTATACTAACTTAAGGAGTTGTATTACTGATTCTATTGTATATAATTCTGTAACAACATATTTGTTACGGCCGCAAATCATACTTTATTTAACATACAACTTAATACTAACTTGCAAATTGCAAAAAACGTAAGATAATTTGAATTTCGCGGGCTACCCTGATGCTTCCTCCTTAACACGTTCTGTGCGGCCAACGCGCATGCGCGATTTTCGAACGTTCGCCATGTGCTGGCGGCGCTTATGCGCGTCCATACAATTTATATAACTTCATTCGAATGCGGCGCGCCGCACCTGTGGGTTTTTTGTGCATCTCTATTGTTCTTGGCGTAATTGTTTTATGACTCATAAAACTCGAAAATTTTCAAACACACATAAGCGTCTCGCCGCACTTGGGACAAGTTTGTAACGTCGCACATATGCGCCCAGCCGCACTGGGTAGAGTTTCTTCAACCGCGCATGCGCGCTCATAGCACCACACGAAGTATTTTTTGGGCGCGCATGAGCGTTTGCCGCACAGGGTTTAGTGTATCATAAAGCAGCATTTGGAGCAAATTCGCCAAATAATTCAGCAGTTAATGTGTTAAGGCGAAAGCGTCAGGATGGCCAAATATTGCAATTTATGGTAATAAGTTGCGTGTCCATGTCTCTGCCATCTTGTATAATGTGAAAAAAACATCAGTGACTGAATATTAATGCAATATTTTTACCTTAGTAAAGACTTCTTATCTTTAATTTTATACACAGGCTTAAAGATATACTTTGAATCTGGAGTGCATTCTATTTTAGGATTGTTTTGAAGTGCTTCTGTTTGTAGCCACTGAAAAAAAAAAAGTATTATTAATTAAATAAATTGTGCTTTGATGTGGAGTTATGAGCACCAGCTTGCATTACCAATATTACCTATTATTAATTTTGTTTGTTGCCGTTTCTTTAAAGATCTTACACAGAGAAATACTGTTCTCTTTAATTTTAAACCAACAATACTAGTTAAAAATATTTTGCCTTAAGAGAAAGAATTGCCAACCTGTTTGACTTTATTCCCAACATCCAACTGGTTTGTTTCATCCAGGACTTCGTCAAGAGTCAACGGATGGTCATCTCCTTCTTGATGACGTGCTCTCATGTGCCTGACAATGCGAGCGAGCACACCAAACCGATATGATGAGCTCCCAGACATTGTTTTATAGCTAGAAATATCATACTTGAATTATTTCCTACGACTTAAGTTAGGGGAACGAATTGAAGCATGTTATTTCAATGGCCCTGAGGTGTATTTCAATCTTTTTCACAGTGTATAAGTAATAAAATGTAGTAACTTACTTGTTAGCATCAAGCTTCGGTCCAGAGCTGACCGAGCTTGATGATTTAGATTTCTTCTTGCTGTCATCTTTGAATTGAGAATCATCTCTCTTTTTCTTTTCGATACTGAAAAATAATCATTAGCTATTTAATGTACAGAATTAGGTAACATAGTTAGTATTAATACAAGGCAAAAACAACAATAACATTGAAACTGCATTTAATTATATTTATACGTACGTGACTTAATGGCTCAATACAGTGTAAGACCAAATAAAAACTTAGCAATCATTCCCATTAGATTTTCTAAAGTTATCATGTAAATTGGCAATTGTGATTGTTGGTACCAGCGTGTGTGAGCGAGAGAAAGTACGCGCCTGACGTGACAGCGCGACGCGGGCAGTGCCCGCGAGCTAACGGTGTCCACCACAAGCATGTAACGTACCTTGGCGTAGCAAGTGCCTTTTTCTTAAACGCTTCACGCTCCCGGAGTAGAGCGGGATCCATTATTCCTGCAGCAGCTTTCTAATACAATTTAAAACGTAAGTGCCTCAATTTGTCATGTTTTAGTCAATAATAATAAAGTTTATCTTTCACTTTTGCTTCGATTCAATGTATTGATAATTGTCAAAGTCAATCTCATTTGACAGTAATTTGACATAACATCAGCTGTCAACTTGATATTTTTGTTATACGGAATCAAAGCTTTTTGGCATAAATCTTTCATTTCTCAAAACGTTCAATCATTGTAGCCTTTAGCAAAACTCTAAGAATAGTAAGTATTCGAAAGCATTGAAGATATTGCTGATTACAAGATTTTGCCGCCTGCTACAGTACAATACTGACCAAACAGTATAATAATTAAATAGGGAGATACGTACTGATTCCATGATGGTAGTAATTTAATGACATTGGATGTCAATAATTAAAAAGAAAGATTTTTTGAGTATAGTTTTTGAATTGATTTACATCATCATTTCAGCCGTATACACAGAATAGCATTCTCTGTCTACGATTTCAGCGGTTCAGCCTATTACTTTAGTATCTATGGTTCAGCCACAGATGATCGTTAGGAAGTGTTCTCTGCAGATGACATAAATACAAAATACAAGCAATATGATGATAATGATGATGTATGATTATAGCAAGCTACAGCCGAAAGACATCCGCTGTTGGACGTAGGTCTCCCCCAAGCACCACCACTTCGATCTGTTAGCAAAAAACTATTTAAAATTATTTAAGCAATTTGACATTGGATGTCAATACCACAGAGTATTTTTATATAGTCAAAGAAAGATTTTCTGAATATAGTTTTTCTCTAAAACATCATTTCAGCCGAAATACGTCCACCATAGATTATACTTCTAGATAACGTCTATTGCTGAACATAGGTTTCTCCCAAGCAACGCCACTTCCACCGGTTCTGTGCTTCCCGCATCGTATCTACTTCTCATCTCCCTAATATTATAAAGGCGAAAGTTTGTGAGTGTGTGTGTTTGTATGTTTGTTACTTCTTCACGCTCAAACGGCTGGACCAATTTTGATGAAATTTAGTATGGACGTAGCTGAAACCCTGGACGTACACATAGGCTACTTTTTATCCCGAAAAAATATAGTGGTCCGTCGTACCGCGGGTAACACCGCGGGGTGCGGCTAGTGCAACAATAATATGCAATTAAAATGTTAAAAAGCCAATAAATTATCCTAACGGTTACCTATATAGAATAACCTCAGGCAGGAATAACCCAAAGGCTGCAGGCAGTTTGCAATAAAATTAAACAAGTTTCGTCGCACGCTTCGCATGGGCGGGAAAATCGTGTGTTCGCCAACATATGCCACTGTTTGCCACTGGCCACTGTCCCAGCCATCGCGGAGTAGTGTGGACGTAGTCGCTCTTGAGGTGCGTATTCGATACTTTATTTGCGTTTACGAACTTTTCGGTTATGTACTATGAAGTGCTTTTCAATTTAAATCTTTATTGCATATCTCATGTGTGTACATACAAGATCTGAATAATATTTACAAAGTTGAGTTTCTTTTAAAATTAGGTTGCTTTAGTCAACGCTTTAATCATCCCCTCATTCTATACTTAATTATAAAATTTTACGAGATTAGGATAGGTAGGAACCGTACTTAAATAAAAAGATTTTGTTGAGCTTCTTTCATTTTCGGTTTTCTTCGTAAGTATGTATATGTATATACTTAGTATACCGAACTAAGTTAAGTTGTACAGTAGGTATACCTAACTAAGTTACTCAAATTAATTCATTAGGCACTTACGTTTTAATGTCAAAATACCATTTCTGGCAATAAAACCTGATTTATTGATTTAATTCAAGAATTAATTAGAAATGAGGAAAAAACTGATGTTTATTTTGATTTTGATACTAAACAGCTTGTCGGATTTCAAGTTAAAAAAAAAACGGAAAGAATAAACGTAGGTAGATATGTTTTTCTATCGTAAAAATATTGCATGTTTATAGTCACTCCATCGTCATACCTAAAGGCTGGCAAATAAAAAACTTTGTTACAAATGTTCTAATTAGTCTCAACTCAATAATATCCATTTACAATTACAATTTGTAATTGAAGCTGGCTGGTACCTACATATTTCGTAGAGCGCCTGTCATATCTGTACTGTACCGTGGCATTTATTTGTGCTGCCAATTTTTTGCGACTTCATACTATTAGTATTAGTCGCCCTAGATTGCTGTTATACTTTTACTTTTGCTCACGATAACATAAGGTCATAAGCTCTTATCAATTCTTTGATTGGAGTTTTTAACGTACGGTAACTACTGTCTATTTAGGATTTATAAGAACAAGGCTTGTTTAAAGTCTGTTCCAAAAGTATCTGATGAATTTGTCAACAAAACCTGCACCCTAATTGCGTAACACACTATCGATCGGAATCTGAATCATTTTGAAGCAAACTGCTAATACTTTGCTTCATATGTTCGAAAAATTTGTCTGCTCGACAACGTAAATAAAGCAATGAATGTTGTTGAACTTAATGCAATTCCGATTGACAGTGTGTTACGCAATTAGGGTGCTATTCAGATTAAATTCTTACGCTTGTTTTGCTTACTATGTCTGTATTTAGAAGGTTTCAACTTTCATCATCACGACTTTTCCCAACAATTCGCTGCTTTGCATGAATACCCGCACAAACCAAAATTTTGAAATTACTGGTTTATAACACAGCCAAATGCAAAATAGTCTCCGATGACGGCCGTTACGGCTGCTTTCATAGGATAGGTACCAAAGCTTTAATGATAACATTATAATTAAATTTGTATTTTAAGTATCCATATTCGTATTTCATAATAAAAAATAGCGGGGTGTACAGACCGTATTTATCACCCGAACCTTAATCAATAAGACATCCACGCAACAATGTGGACTATGACTTATCTTATCTGTGTACATCTCGATTGCTCATTGCTGAGGCAATTGGAAGCCGAGGCCTTGCAGACTCTGGATAGTGGGACCACTAGACATCTCGAAAATATGCTTCTATCTTATATTTATAAATACAATAAATACCTCGTGGGTCTTGTAGTCCCAAGGGCGATTACTGAGTTTGGTGTCCTAGGTTCGATTTCCTGGTCGAGGAAAGGGTTGTTGGGTTTTACAAGAAGCATTTCTCAGTAGGGTAAGTGCCAGGTATGTGGCAATAGGCTTGTCCCATGTGGCGAAATGTACGTATACATAAGTACTTTACACATTTGCCTTATCCTTCAGAGAATTCAGACGTGATTAAATGTTACTAGCTGACCCAACACGACGTTAACCAAACCCTCATTATGGACCCTGTCCAAATTTTCAAAAAATTTGACTAGAAATTTACATAGAAAAAAGGACGTTCTGTTTTCCAAAATTTGAAAATTTTCCGGTTTTCCAATTTTGCTTTCCAAAAATCTTAATTTGGACTATAAACATTTTAAAACAAAAACATAGCCAAATCGGTCGATCAGTTTCTACATAATTATTTAATTTTTATTTAGGTATATAGACATTCATAGTATTCTTAGTTTATATGACGAGTCTTCCACCACCAACTGATCACATCGCTCAATAATTTTGAAGCAGAAACTTTAAATATAGTTTAATTAATTAAGAATCGTTAATTGATTAATGTACCTACTTAGGTGTGACTGTTTGCAAGCAATTTATGTCGTTAATTGGAGTTTTGTATTAGTTCTTATCAGCA
The DNA here is from genome assembly GCA_948252095.1 of Dicycla oo. NCBI lineage: Eukaryota > Metazoa > Arthropoda > Insecta > Lepidoptera > Noctuidae > Dicycla > Dicycla oo. Next base: position 30,063,068 of record OX411713.1, on the reverse strand, counting down.
TATGAAATAGTCATTCTTTTCGGTCGGCTTGAGCCATGAAAGCAAGTTCAAGGCAAGTTCAATGATTTTTCTTAAAATAAAATATATTTTGACTGTGGTCCCTGTCCTGGTACATAATGAGGATCATTAAATTAGCACGGTGAGTGCTACGAATGCTGTGACGTACACGATATTATTGACCCTTATTTCTTTGATTGGCCCCCAAGAAGACCCAATCAGCAAATCCTTCGTTTTACCCGACTACGGCAAGGCCATTACAAACTGTTGTAAGATTTGGGAGATAAACTGTCCTACCTAATTTTTTTTCTTCTTTTCAGATTAAGATGTGGCTTCAAAGATATTGTTTGTGCACTATTTACGCAGCGCTATTATCAATAATATGGTAAGTATCACTACATATTTTATAACAAAGTCCCCCGCCGCGTCTGTCTGTCTGTATGCTCGCGATGATCTCAAAAACTACTCTGAACGGATTTTAATGTGGTTTTCATCAATATATTGTTTTGTGATTACTTGTTGAAATATGACGATGATTGTTGAAGATGTCGGAAAAAATAGGCATATAATTATGCTCTACTACCCGTGCGAAGCCGGGACGGGTCGCTAGTTATTTTTAAAACATACTAAAGTAGTAGATAGAGATAGATAGATGTTATCTTAAATGGGGTGATGCTCATCTATATCACTGATAGCGTGTAAATAGGTACAGACGCCAGCACATCAAGCTATCCGAAACTGTAAAATTTTCCCAATCAACCTTGAACCTAACGCTTTAGCGATAAAGTTGAAAATCTATTAAATAAATTTGTTAGATTGTAGTAGCTTGATGTGCTGGCGTCTGTACATATCTTATGAACACTGTTGGGCCTTTTGTTGGTTTATACAGTGTGAGTATTTATAATGTACACATATCTAAATGAAATTATGCATAATTTGATCCATGGAATTTTTTTTTAATCTAAAAAAATGTATTAAATTGTCTCTACCTGCTGAAAAATGTTGTATGTACGTAGCACTCGTAGCAGTGAGCAAGCAAAAATACCACGTTCATACGTATAACTCAATCACAACACTTCCTATCAACAGAAAGACTGTTGATAGGAAATGTTGTGATTGAATTACAAATGTTCTATTTTTACTTTTAGAAAGCTAATACGATGTAGAATAATTTAAAGTAATAAAAAAGTAATGGGTTTTATTGAGAAATTTTACAATTTTATTGTAAATATTGATGTAAAAATACCTGAATTTTGTTAAAGAAAAAAAAAAACACCTTAATTCTCTATTGAGGGCTGCTTTTCATTTTTTTTTTTAATGAGGACGCCCTGTTATTATCCAATCATTACGCATTATGTCTGCGTGGGTTTCGATCTTTTCCATAACAACAACACAGTAACACGGCCCCATTTCCACGCCTTTAAGTGTTGTTTTTTTTTCTATTTATTTTATATTTTATACATATCGAAGAAAATGCTATGATTGTTACTTCAGAAGTAGTTATTTGTAATTTTATCTATAGCTTATCTGTTTCAATTTGTAATCGATCGTCTCAGTGAATGAATATTCTCGTCTCGTTATTGGAACTAGTTCGTTTCCTGTATTACAGGTAAAGATATCACGATCATGTAAACCCTAATATTGCGTAACACACTATCAATCGGAATTCGGAATTGGCTTCATTCTGACAGTTCAACAACATTCATTGCGTTATTTACGTAGTTGAGAAGACAAATTTAAGGAACATATGAAGCAAAGGATTAGCAATTTGCTTCAAATCAGTAATAAAAAAAATAAGTTTATGAATTTATGGATACGAAGATATGTAAACACAAATGACCTTGGGTTTATGACTTGAATCACGTATTCATTTAATTACCAGACTTGAATCCTTTCCAAATGTTGCCTATTACAAAGGTGAGATGTCAAATGTTACACATCCTATGCGACTACTGTTCTCTGGCTCGCTCGTTTTTGTTTTTTTTATTTTTTCGACAACATGTAACAAAGAGTCGGAGTATTTAGGCTACTTTCGACACTGTATGTACCTAATTTCGACCTCCATCACGCGATAGATTTTACCACCAAGATATTTACAGCGTAGTCCAGTTTGAAAGTGTGAAAACACTAAATTAATTTTGAACAGTCTTTTCGCAACTATTAATAAATTCAGGCCTAATTTCAGCTATTCGAACTCTACCTACTTGTATGTTTGCTACACTTGATCATTATTATAATTTATGACGTTGAGGATAAAGGCACCAGTAGACAGGCGCGACGCACAGTGAGACGCGATACTGGTAGGTCTAGTGCAAAAAATATCCAAATAATGGGTAAAATATGTTACTTTTGGCTTCGGCAAGTGTCTTTTTACACACGATATGTTTTAAATACGTTGAGCGCTAAACGTATTTAGTGATTAGTCGTGCAAGCTGGCTTTATTTTGTGCATTCACTCAAGTGAGGTTCGATCGATATGAACGCTATTTAGTTACAAAATATGCCACCACGGTTTTGAAAGTATCCTATCACTTCCGTTGTCAGGTCGGGCCCCAAACATATAAACGTTCCCGGGATATCCTGAGCTGTTCGGGATTATTTATGGCACTTAGGATGGTGGGATAGCACCGACCTACTCCATAAAAGTCTGTTTAAAATGATCCACCCACAACTCATTCAATCATTAGATACTGTTATGTGCCCAGTAATTTCAATGTCACCCTTGTGGGAGGATTTATTGAAGTAGATTGTTAAAACAGGCAGATTGTTAAGTAGGCTAAGTATTTAAAAAAAAAAAAATGCTAACTGAAGGAAAACACGATTGGGTTAGATTTTCTCGATATAATTTAATTCCGAAAACTTTGTTATATTTTTTCTGTAATTCTAAAATCCTAAGTAATTTCACTGCAAAATTGCATTCAAAATGTGCGTATTAGGTAATTGAAAACTCTGGCTGAAAATATTTTTGATAGATACTTAGCTTAATTTATTTTTAAACAATTTTTATTTGGTTTGGCGCTTTTATTTTGGTTCCAGCGCATTGTTGCGCTCTCTTTTTTTTGCACGTGGAAGTAATTGACTCTGTCACTTTCTTATTACCGCTCAGTTAGCTTTTAACATAGGTATCGCCTTAATTGCTCCGCTGTATTTACGTAATACTCGTAGTAGGTAGGTACGGCGGTGGCGTTAATTTGAAAAAGTAATTTGTACCCCCTGAAATCATACCAAAACTAGTTTTTCCTTAGTGCATAAGAGATCTGAGGGTCAGCTGCTCCATAGTGGGTTAGTCCAAAGATAGAGCAAGTCAAAGTTGTAAAAAAATATATACCGCGCTGAAATCTTATGGTACGGTTTTTGGAATCATCTTCAACCCAAAAAAATAGTCAATAGTCAGTAGTCAATAGTCAGCTGCATGGTAGTAGGGGGAATATTATATGTATATGTCAGACGCGAAAATGAATTTGTTTGTAGCGATGGCACATCAGGGCTAAATTCGAAACTTTGAGTAGTAAGCGGTCAAAGGAACCATAACCTCCTCAATTTTAAAGGAAAATAAAACTGCAGTTTTTGTTTTTTGAAAAGCTTCAGCCTAAACCGTAAATCGAACCCGATTCCTCTTATGTATTTTTATACTGAGCGAGAGTTGCTGACAAGGATCAAACACTGCAAAGGAATACTTTGTGTAAATTCAAAGGAAATGTAATTTTTTTTTGCAATTTTTATGTTTTAAAAATTACGTATAAATTCAAAAAATTCCATTTCCTTTGATTTATCACATTGTATTTGTTTACAGCATTTGATCCATACTAGCTAAACTATCGGTTAGTGCAATAAAAAAGTGCTGTTTTTGTAAAAAAAAAACGGGTTTGATTCCTGGCTGTGGCAGCTTTTTTAAAAAACCAAAAATGCAGCTTTGTATTCCTTCAAAATGAAGATGATTGTTCCTTTGACCACTTTGCCCTATTACCCAAAGACTCGAATTTAGCCTGATATGCCATTACAACAATTATGTTCATTTACGCGACTGACATAAACATATTCCCCCACTTCTATGCAGCTGACTATTTTTTTTTTGGCTAGAAGATGATTCCAAAAATTGTCCAATAAGGTTTTGATGCGTTATGAAATTACTTTTTTTTTAAGTTTTTTGACAACTTTGACATGCTGTAACTTTGGATTCCCCTTGGACGCAGCGGCTGACACTCACATTCATGATTAGTGACTATTAAACGACTACTAGAAATGAAATTTATTCGGTATAAAATAGGTCGCAAAAATCGAGCAGTACCTCCCCTACTATAAGGCAGGCACTGCCCGAAAGTCTGACAACCAGTCTTACCAAGGGGTATCGTATTATCCAGTAACTGGGTTGTGGAGGTCAGATAGGCAGTCCCTCAATGTAAAACACTACTAAACCTACATTTAAAGCACAAATAATAAAAACTATAAGCAAAGGCAAATAGCAAACACCTAGGCTCTATAATCAACTACAAAAGTAAATAGTCACAAAATTTTATACTTAACTTTAGATACTTAAGGTAATGTCTTTTGAACTTTATTATTTCTTAGTAGTCCGTTCGCATGTTTTATACTCATTCTAGTTAAATAGGGGAACATATTATTAGCCATACAATATTGTAATACATTATTCTGTAACATATTATAGAGTATGTATCGCCGTTGGTTACTTAAATAAATAAAAAAAAAACATGTATTCAGCTGCATCCGGTTAGACTGAAGCCGACCCCAATATACGTAAGATGATGATTTACGTAAGGCAGGTGGTGTCTTATATCATATTAAAATAGATGAACGGGAAACAGACATTGCAAATAACAAGCAAATTCGCATTATGAATATTTTTCGCCTTCTTTACCTACAGTGCTATTTTTATTTTAAAACTGTTAGGTACCTACAACTAGGCAAATAAATATTCGCAACATAATTAATATTAAAACAAGCTGCACGTATTGCACGTGATGCACCGATGCACGTCTAGGTATTCGATGCTAATAATCTCATACTTAATATTAGTTATTGTTGGCATCGAAGAACAGGCTTGCCTAATTTCAGACCAATGTTACCTCACATTTTTTCTAGATAATTCTTCATCTATCTGTTTTATTAAAAAAAAAATCAAATCTTTATTTTAGCGCAACTGCCGAAGAAGCGTCGCCATGGAGGTGGTCTTGCGAAGAAAGAAAATGTGTGAAAACCCGCAACAACCCCCAGAATAAGGAACCCGTTCTCAGTTTGGAGGCCTGCAAGATGTTCTGTACTGAGTATGGTGAGTCTTCTAGAAGATACCTACCTTCCCTTCCTTCCCTACCGTCCGACTTTCGAGAAACTCACATCATATCATTATCATCACCACCCTTGACTTGGCTTGTTATCTCATAACGGCCGAACCCAATAACCTATCTATCACCAGTTTTGGCATACTGGAGATAGAAAAACCTATCTACCTATGGTTTTAACGTCCCAATAATCAGATAAAACAAAAGAACACCAACGAAAGAAAGGAACGTAAGATATAATTATATTGTCTATCATCAATAGCGATCTGTCTTTTACTGAAAATAGGTCATTGGGTTCGGCCGTAACTTGGCGTTGCAGCATGCCTTTTTCATTGAAAATGTACTAAATTAGGTGTCTAAGTATGTTCTAGCTTCATAGGTATTAATTACTATACGTACCTAGGTTTTGTTAAGGACTATGTTTACCTACGTCAGTCCGTCAAAAGTATTACGTATTTACATTTAAACAGAAAAGTAAGATTCTTTATTATACATCAGAAAATACATAACAGAAAAAATAAATTTAACAATACATAACATATAATTCTAGGCAATCTTGGAATGGGCAGTGATGTAGGGCTGCTCTATCGTCGAAGCCGAATAACTTGGCTATTAGTTTAATTAAATTTATGCCTTGTGCCTCGAATGCACATGCTAGTGGCACGGAGCAGGAGAACTACCAATATACGGCATTTTATTGGCCAAAGAGTCTATAAGATTTGTGTGTGAAGATTTCTCCACAACAGTTTTTTTTTTTATAAATCTAGTGAAACAATATTCGATATTTTGAAAATATTTTTAATTAAAATCATTGGTATTCTGTATTTTCCCGTTTGTTTAGTATCTGTTCCGATCACTTTAATTCCGATAGTGCAAATTTTCAACAATACTGACAGCGTCGATTTGTATGACAGAATGTGCCATTCCTGATGTGAATTTGTAACAAGTGATTCATTTGCCCGAACAATGTAGATTGGTCTCAGTACCTAATCTACTTATCTGTTAATCTTATCTGAAATTTGTCTTAGTTTTGGCTACAATGAAGGACAGTACAACAGTTTGTTATGATCATAAAATCTGAAAGATACTACGTAATCACTAATCAGTGTCAATGACGTAACTCCGATTCTTTTTCAAACATAAAATGGTCGAAGGCTTACAATAATATTCCTACTGCTCAACTGCTGTACTGTACCGATTTTATTATTTTTAGTCTGGATTTGTGCCAGGTTGATGGCAATAGGCTCGCCCCTATTACATGGGACTTAACTGGCGAAATGTGGGTACAGTACTGCCTAACCCTTCTTGGAACACAGTCGTGATGTTATGTTGTGTGTATTATATTTTAGGATCAATATTTCGACTATTATTCTGGCTGAGTTCAACACTCTACCTATTTTATTGTCCGCAAACGATATGATCGCAAAGCTAATCGATAGTCCAACACGCAACGATTATTATGATAGGTATATTCGAGTCGTGACAAAATTGGAACAGGTTTTTGTAAATGTCGGGGTATGCGTCACCTCCGGCTCCGTGGAACGTGGGTCAATGTAGCTTTGTCACGGTATGGGGCCAAGTAAACAAGTTGCTGTACAATTTATTATGGTTATCGCCGTGGACCTGTAGATATGATTCATGGATCAGTCTGAAAATGCTCTCGTTTGCGTCTTGCCACCCCACCCTATTTGCGTATCATACTTTCAATCACGATACGAAAGATTTTGAAGGAAATTGCTAATCCATATGTTAGGTTTGCGTGAACATTCACGCAATGAATTTTGTTGAAATTGCAATGAAAGATTTTGACCGCGTAGGTATTGCACTTATCTGTGAAACAGCAAAAATTTATTTTTTAACGAAAATTTCTAAGTAGAATCATGGACTGAATTCATAGTTACAGTTTGCTCGTCGATGTTCCTCCCACCCTGTACTTTATATTATGCATAACAGTGAAGGTAGTGACGATCTGTCGGTATGTTTCCAGGGCAAACATGGCTAGAAATCGCAAACGATAGATAGCTATAGAGATGTTAGGAAGGAGGAAAGGACATGAACACAGCGTACAGTCTTTTTCAACTTCTATTTGACATTGACAGCTCCTTTATGTCGTGGCAGTAAAGATGATTTTCGAAAAAAAAGTACCTTGGAGTGTGAGTGATAGATTAGATAGGTTGCAATGCGCTAGTAGTATATACTATATCTATGGTTGCAAGCAATCAATCACACGGTTATTAAATTAGGAACTTTGAACTAAATTCACCGTTAAGGAAGTTGGTTGAATGCGTATCCGTTAAAACACACACTATTGTAAGAGCCTAAAGTAAAGCCTTCTTTCTTAACTTCAAGTACTTTCTCACTATTTTGATGTTTTATGATGCCATCTTATCATCAGGCTCATGCCAATTTATTTGGGGTCAGCACAGCATATCTTCTTATTTAATTTGTCTCTTCGGCATCCTAGTAGTCACCTAGTCACCCCCTTTCTAGCCATTTCATCACACAATCCAAGTATTCTCCTGTTCCAAGCCATAAGCATTCAAACTTAAATCCTTCCTTCCTTATCTCATGCCCATAATCATCACGAGGCATGTCTACCTTCATCAATCATTGACTCTATAAAAAAAAAACCGGTCAAGAGCGAGTCGGACTCGCGCACCGAGGGTTATGTACCATCCTACTTCGTACTTATCCTAGTTCCTACTTCCTATTCTACTAATATTATAAATGCGAAAGTTTGTGAGGATGGATGGATGTTTGTTACTCTTTCACGCAAAAACTTATTAACGGATATTCATGAAATTTGGCACAAAGATAGTTTATAATCTGGATTAACACATAGGATACTTTTTATCCCGATATTCTTACGGGTTCGAGACTTACCCGGGTGAAACCGCAGGGCGATGCTAGTCATATATAAAAAAGTGTGCTGTTTACAGACTGGCCTGTTGGTCTAGTGGTTAGTGGCCCTGACTGCTATGCCGGAGGTCGTGGGTTCGATTCCCACCCAGGACAAATGTTTGTGTGATGAGCATGATCATTTGTTCTGTGTCTGGGTGTAATTTATCTATATATGTATGTATTTAGAAATATATAAGTATGTTTATCAGTTGTCTAGTACTCATAACACAAGCTCTGCTTAGCTTGAGGCTAGACGGCGTTGTGTGATAGTTGTGGAATATTATTATTATTATTATTATTATCGTTTTATTTTTCCTGTAATCTTTACATAAATTTCTATCACACAGAATAAATGGCCCTCACAGAGTGCATGTAGGTATTAATACTGTATCATGAAATTTTAATGCATGCCTACTCACCAGTGTTTTACATGTTAGTAAATAAATAAATAATCGGAGATAGGGGGGGGAACGGTATTTTTACATTTTTCATCAAAAGTCGAAAACTATGCGACCTAAAAATAAAAAAATAAAAATGTTTGAGAATGTGCAAACAGCGTTCTTTCCTATGATACCCCACATACCCTAGTAGCCCCACTTCGAATTTTTAAGACCCCCTTTCAGTCCCTGTTGCAAAACAAAATATATACATTTTTATTTCTTTCTCATTTACATAATAGTTGGGCAAAGGTCATCTATCGTCATCAAAACTATTCCAAAATTCAAGTTGATTGCCTTAGTAGTTCTTGAGATATCTAGCTGTGACAGACAGTCTGAGTCGCACCACAAGGCTTACTTTTTACCATTTTGGTACGGAACCCTAAAAACGAGCGAGCCTTACAGTAGTCGCATATGATGTGTAACATCTCACCTTATTTATTTATCTGTGGCAATAGTACTTTCTAGTTCCATACCAAATAGCAACATTTCAATTCGTCACTCAAAACTTTTAGAAAAATATGTTCACTTCCTTTTGTACTTTTTGCGTCACTTCCGCACTCCTACAGATTGCGGGAAAGCGAGAGGAACGATATTAGACAATAAGAATCAATTCTGACCAAATGCAAATAGCTGCACTGTTGTAACCATATAGTGAGTCGACGTCAATGATCATTCAGCTACGATAAAGGTTCACGCTTTCTAGATAGTAAACGACTAGAACATGTAAGGTACGGAAGGTACCGCATTGATTGGTTACATATTATGCAGGCGAAACTACTGGACCTAGGCAATATTGTGTAATGCAGCACTGATTGTTTATCGAGAACGCCATGATGACCCATTTCCTTCATTTAATTGTAGCAGAAGATAAGCAGCTGATGTATTTGTTATAATAATTATAGTTGATAGTACTGGAAATAAATGCATTTTTGCACTCAAAATCCTTGATTTCAAAGCTGAAAGATAGATTTAAATCGACTGATGTCAGGGCAAGTTAAAAAGTCCAAAACATTATATTGGAAGATTTGGCGAATTCTAAATTTGTTTCGCGATAGTCTTAAATATCAGTGGTTCTTGACCTCTTGAAACCAGAATTTGGAATGATTATGCAAATGTACATGCAAATGTACAAAACGGACCAATAAAGAAACTACTTAAGCATGCATACTTTATGGCGATGTCTCGCGTTTTGGGTTCCAAAGCCAATTAGAATTGTTTTTCGGGTCATCTAAATATTTAGGGTGTTAAAAAATTAACTCTACAAGACTTTAAGGAGTGCTTTAGACCACCGAACTGAATAACTTTTACTATGGGACAAACTTTGAAATCGCGAAAAAAACCAGCTGTCCCATACAATTTAGAACAGTCTACTAGATATTAAACCACAGATCTTAAAAACACAGTATTCAATTTTAGTATGGACTGTTCCATACTAAGGTTTTATCTGTTATTCGGGTATTAATTCAAAGTTTGATCGGGATCTCTTTAATATGGATGATTTCAATAACCACACGGGTGCCGTTTCGCCAATATGTTGGTGCAAATAAGAACTGGTTTGAAAGTTTGCGTTGGAAATTAACAACTTTTGCTCCAACTGATTCAAGAGCGTGCATTTTATAATGCGAGTTTTCTCCTGCAGGTTTACTGTGGCCGAAACCAACTGGCAAGACAGACCTCGGCAACTTCTTGTCGAAGATCAACATTAACAACATCGAAGTGAGGCTGGCGCAAGAAGGAAGGTCCTCTGATCTTATGAAGGAAGCTGGAGAAGTAAGTCCTACTTTATTTGGTAGTTACTTTATGTAAAGTGTGACAGGAAAAAGTATAGCATTATAGAAGAAGGAAGTTTTGTTGTTGGGTAACGTTTCGCCCGTTGTAGGTAAGGCAAGAGAAAAGCTGAAAGATAATTTTATCGAATTCATAATAAAAATATGAATTTAGTAAAAATTCTGAAAAAAATTGATATGAAAATACCTGATTATCAGAGATAAAAACAATTTAGTATTTTTGATTTTACATGTCAAAAATTTATTGATTTGGAGCAGTCTTGCGTATTAGTTTTATAAGTATGTATTACAAAATAATAATGATCTGTTTGCAAACATAGATATAAAGTAACAGAACACACAGATAATTAATTATTACAATGAATTAAATTGCAACTAAAACAATAATGAAGATTTAAATTGATTATTTGGACAGTGTGAGACTGGATTTAGTACCTAGTCGATTGCGGAAAGGACAAGCGACAAATCGATAGTAACATCCGCCATCTCATATTTGCTGTACTTTTTAAGCCTATATAAGAGAGAAGAGCCACTCTTATAAGCGAAAAACTTGATTTAGTGAAAAACCTCTATAAGCGAAAACGAGATTGCGGTCCCTTGAACTCTCGCTTATCCAGGTTCGGCATTAGTCCTTTTTTTACTGTTTGTATTTCCTGATCCGTGTCCAAATAAAATAATTTTCTTTCTTTCTTAAGTTGTCTGCTTCACTGGTTATCGCAAGCGTGGCTGCTGAGAATGCGATTCTGCGTTCGATCCTCGGATGGGGCCACGTGACATTGTGTATTGCCATTAGAAAATTTTCAGTAGCAAGCCAGAGTTAGACTCGACAACTACTACACATGTTACTGAGAACATGTTCTGCTGTTGTATTGATCATAATCATAGTATATTATTGCCTACAGAGATTCAAGAAAATGGTATTAACGGCGATACCACACGGGGTTTCGCCAAAGACGACTGGAAAGGCGGTGATTGTGAATCTTTTCAATGAGAACCCTAATGTCCATGGTAAGCCTCCCTATATAGGCACTTAATTACTATGTTAATTTACCTTTCACAGATATTTGACAGGCCAGTTGGCGTGGTTGGTTAAGATACCACCTATCATGCCGCAGGTCGTGGGTTCGATTCCCATCCAGGACAAACATTTGTGTGCATGAACATGTCTGTTTGTCCTGAGTCTGGGTGTAATTATCTTATATAGATAATTACACCCAGACTTGTATTTACAAAAAAAAAAAAAGTAGTGTATGTAGTATATCAGTTATCTGGTTTCCATAGTACAAGCTCTGCTTAGTTTGGGATCAGATGACCGTGTGTGAATAATGTCCCAGGTTATTATTATTTCTTATAATAAGTAGGTATACGTTCCATTACCTATTTAGTAGTATTTTACCTAGTTTGTAAGAAACAGTGCTTAGTATCAGTAGGTAAATCAATAACGATGTATTCACCCTTGTCAAGTCTGAAATATTTAAAGCTTAGTTGTTTGAAGTCCTCAAAATGTATAATTGGCCCGTGTTATTTAGAAAGCAGCCATGTCGGGAAAAGTACAAACAGAATTATAAGTATTTTTCTGTCGATGGTTGCATTATGGATGTACGGATAAGGCTGCATTTGACGGCTCATATCTCCGTGATACATAGAGATATCGACATTGCTGTTTTTGCAAAAACATATCAATCTGCCTAGCCTTTTCCCAATTATGTTGGGGTTGGCTTCCAGTCTAACCGGATGCAGCTGAATACCAGTATTTTACATGGAGCGACTGCCTATCTGACCTCCACAACCCAGTTACTGGGTAATACGATACCCCTTGGTAAGACTGGTTGTCAGACTTTCGGGCTTCTGACGACCCGTAATGACTGTCAAACATCCTCGAATGACAACCGGAGCCAACGGCTTCACGTGCTTTCCGAGGCACGGAGGAGTCTCGGTATGTAAGATGGTCACCCATCCACGGACCAACCCCGGCCAGCGTAGCTTAACCTGATGGATCGACCCGTGCGGCTGTTATCACTTAGCCACGGGCTCTCCGGCAAAAACATATGTATGTCGAAATTAGTGTGACTGTGTTATTAAGTCATTTTTGAAAGAGTGCCATATGGCTGATTTCTGCTTAACTAGGTCCAGTTAAACTTCTAAAATTTTATTATCAACTAGCGACCCGATCTTGACAAAACATCAACATTTCTTTATTATTTGTGAGTTTAATATTATTGTATTATACACATAAACCTTTTGGATTAATTCTCTAAATGATATTGAAAACTGCATCAAAATCGGTTGCGTTTAGACGAACAACGCGGTCACAAAGCAGACTCGAAAAGCAACTTTAATTTAAAATAGGTGGGTATGTACACATATAGATAACTCTATGGTAAGACCATTGAATGTTAAGAAAACAAAGTTAAAATGTTTTAGTTTATCCTTAGCAAGGTAGCAACCTTCTCGTCAGGCAAACTCGTTCCAAGTTTTGTCGACTTTCCAAAGGAAACCGCGCCTCGCGAGCAAGACTTTACGAAACGTTTAATGTGTCACACAACTATTTAGTAGATCTTGTACATGCACAGAGCAATTAAGGCGGGGTGAGACGCAAATCTTCAAGGTAAGGTAATCGTAATGGTAGACAAATACGGTTGAAAATGGCGATGCGTTTGATTTTAGTTGAACCTCGTGTCCGCGAATAAGAAAGTTATTACGCAGTTTTAATTTAATAAAAAGAAATCCTTTAGTTGATTAGATTACTAGACCCTTAAAATTTGAACGGACTAACATTGAGGGAACACCTAAATGGCATAGAATTGATAAGATGTAACGGGCTATGAGGGAGTAATAATGTGTGTATTTAACTGTGGAGGCTTGTAATTAGCAATTTAGTTATATATTATTGTTATTATAATGTTATTAGTCTGTAAGCCTTTCGAAAATAAATAAAATTACACATATGAATAGTTGTCGCTTACAATATAGAGCATTTCGAGACGAAAACGTTTTTTCGTCTTCTATCTTGAGATTTTTCTTTATTCAAGGTGCTAGATCATTTCTATATCTCTTCTTCTTCTATATTTCTTTATATATCTTTGAGTCTTTTTTATGCACTTGACTATACTGTACTGTATTTTTCGGGCTTGTGACTATGTAGCAATACGGCTAACTGTGCGACGAAAAAGTGGACGTTTTACGGTGTCGTGTCGGCACGGTTAGGGCAGCGCCTTAAGGACAGCTATACTGCCTCAGTAAGAAAAAAAGGTCGTATCTACAGAAATATTAAATAGGAGAAAAAAATATATTTTGCCTTGTTTACAATACAAGATACAAAGGCAGATGCAATATTTAATAGTAAGGATTATTAGGTTTTCGTTAAGTTTACGCCAATATAAAAATACTGGTAAATGCGTCTTTTTTTGCTGATTCCGAATATGTAAATAACTATTTCGGAAAAAATGCCAGATACGTCTTTTTTCCTTATGGGTATAGTCGGACATTCTACCATATAAACGTATTATGCTGATTACTCGTCTGTTTGATGGTGTACCTACGTTCAAAACTAATAAAATTATCAATTTGTATCGCCATTATCTGGTCCTCTATGGAAGCAGAATTGGAAAAAAAATATTTGTTTGGAAGTTATGAGCGTCGTACTTCCACATTTCAAGACTAATTTTAACTCATCTTTGGGCATAAATAATTCATACTAATATTATAAATTCGAAAGTAACTCTGTCTGTCTGTTATATTTTGAAGCCTAAACCACTGAACCGATCGTTGTCAAATTTGACAGACAGGTAGCTTGGAACCTGGCGAAGGACATAGGCTAGTTTTCACTTTCATATTTGTATTACAAAATGATGGAAAACAAAATACACGCAGACGGAGTCGCGGGTAGCACCTAGTTTATACATATTCTGAAGTAAATATCATCTTCTTTGTACAATCTTGGACTTATGCCAGTGTTGGTATGCATACAGGAACTGATGTCGTGACTTGGTGTCCTTCCTACTAATGCCTTTACTAATTACCTTCAGAGTCATTCTCAAAACAAGTATGTAGGTGTAGGAACCGTGCGTCGATCGATAGAAATGTGATTAACTTAATTATGTATTGTAAGTACCTATTATCTACGTCACTTTTTTCTCGACTATCCCGTACGTAGGTAACTAATTCAATGTTTAATCTAAATAGTATTGATTGTTGGCAATGTATGCATGGTAGCTATACTCAGTACTCGTTCCACACAAACTTCATTAAAGGAACATGAATGACGTACTCTATGTATACGTTATAATCGCACACATAGGCACCGTATATCGGATAGTTGCGCAAATTCGGATAGTTGACTATCTCAACATTTTAAAATAGTGACATCTGTTTTTAATTTCATATACGTAGGGTGTTCTGAAAGTCTTGAGATACTTAATAGCACTAAGGAGAGCACGTAGTTTGATTGTTTATGTTATGATATAAGTTAGTATCAGTTGTCATTTGATTGCATTCAGTATTGCCGCAGATGTGTTCGAACAAGTTCACAATAATGGCTTCGTGGACGACTATCGAATATCGCGCAATTTTGCGTTATAACTTTTTACGTGGATTAAGTCCAGAAAACTGTTTAGAAGAAATGAAGCCTATACTTGGTGATGACTGTCCCTCTCGTGCAACAGATGGTAAAAATAGTTTGAGCGTGGCTGTTTTAACCTAGAAGATGACCCGCGTTCAGGACGACCGGCGAAGCAGTTACTCCAGAAAATATTTCTGCAGTTAAAAATTTAATTGAAACTGACCGGCGAATAACCTACCGGCAAATCCTTACTGCAGATTGGCTCAGCAGCTTATATTCAATTATTCACCATCATCATTTAGGTTTTTGAATAGTTTGTACTCTTTGGATTCCACATAAACTTACTGGTGAACAAAAGGAACAGCGAGTTAAATGGTGTAAAAAAATGGTTGCAAAGTTTGAAAACGGAAATCTAAAGACATCATTTCAAACAATCGTCACGGGCGATGAAACGTGGCTTTATTATTATGACGAACCCACAAAGCAGCAAAATAAAATGGACGTAATTATGCTATAACGTTCCAATCCACAAGGTGGTCAAAATTGAGTTTTTGTTAATTAATAAATTTTAATGACAAGTATATAATAAAATAATGTTTATTTATTTAGTTGAAGTGATACATACTACTTAGTTGTACTCGCTACCAAAAAAAAAGCGTACCACAAAATTAAAAAAACGCGATTTACTCAGTTCGACCTGCGTGTGGATTGGAACGTTATAGCATAACTACGTCCAAATATGGGCGATAGAAGGCGAAGAAACTCTGACTGAAGTAAAAAAATCTAAGTCGATAAAAAAGAAAATGATCGTGGTTTCGGTGTTCGGGGAATTATTGAACAAGTAGTTCTCCGTGAGCAGAAGACTGTAAATTTGTGATTAAAAAAAAAACACTAATTATGCCATAGACTTGGACTCCGTTCACCTATTATGCCCTATTTTTTCAAGACGGTAAAAAAATTCACCCAGTATATGTGCGGAAATTCCTGAACAGAAATGGAAAGGCATTTTTAGTGATTGGTTTATAAGGATGCAGAAGTGTATTAATTGTGATGGCAATTATTTTGCAAAACTGTTAAAAATAAACTTAAACCTTAAGACTTTCAGAACACCCTACGTACTGACAATCGTAACACAGCGCTACTGTAGAAAAGAAAGTGTGACAGTTAGCAACTAAAATGGAGGAACAGTGAGCCGTACCAACTTTCCTCGTACGTGAAAAAAATATTATTGTGTATAAATGTGTTGTTTTCATTGAAGTAGGGTACAAATTATTTTTGTCATTGCTATCTTTCATCAAGGGTAGCATTTATTTTATGGTATAAACGCATTTTATTTCAGAAAATAGCAATATTTTCAAAGTTGTTACTGTTCATATTCAGCCAATCGCATAGCGGGCCTAATATCGGATATCACCTTAGTGTGATTGACCTGAAAGGTCCTTTGCCTCCAAAGATTAAGACTAATTTTATTTTTTATTTTAAGTGAGATGAACATTCTGTCCCTACCTATAAATAAACATAATTATGATTGTTTAATAATACAATATAAACATTAAGCAGCTCGTTTAAAGTTTTTCTAAAATAAATATAATGCGTTAAATAGTTACTGGTTTCTTATAGTACATCAAATGCAGATAAGTAGCAAAAATGTCAAGTTTTATGGTCAGCCATGTTTACTATTTTTTTTTTTTAATTTTCAACAAAAGTAGGTACCCGATGATCGGTTCTTCTCCCATAGTAATAGAAGCCGCTCGATCAGAGGTCAATATCCTTGAAGGTGACATAATGTTTATGTGTTCGTAGTTATATGCCAAAACCGGTATTACGAACAATCTCCGCGACTGATGCTGTATGACAACAGTTTCAAGAACAAAACAAGCGTGGGGTTGTGATTAGCATGACAATTGGTAAGAAGACAATGCACAGTGGTAACAAATTGTGGCTATGAGATCGAATCTGACACATTGATGGATTCTATATCGTGGTGAAATAATGCATCTACAATACATAGACATAGTTACTTTATTTAAGTTTATGAAGTTATGTTGAAGGTTT
Organism: Dicycla oo; assembly: GCA_948252095.1. Taxonomy (NCBI): domain Eukaryota; kingdom Metazoa; phylum Arthropoda; class Insecta; order Lepidoptera; family Noctuidae; genus Dicycla; species Dicycla oo. The sequence continues at coordinate 30,046,031 of OX411713.1, read as the reverse complement.
AGTTGAGGATTGTTCTTTTTTTCGGGTTACGTACCAAAATGGTAAAAACATCACGCGCCGCTCATTGGTCAAATCAAATAGCGCGCGCTTTTCCGGCTTCCTGTTACACACTTCCGTCCCTTTACATGAAATCACTCCCACAGATTGCAGGAAAGCGAGAGGAAAGATGTTACACATAAAAAAAAAAAATATCTCTGACTTAAGGAATACCTGATAATTACAGTTAAAAACTAACATACCTATATAATAGGCATGATGACAACTTTTTTGTTATTTGTCCGTTATGTAGAATAGTAAAAAATATTGCACACATATTTTTTCTTTTTTTACGCAGTCAAAAGATTACGGCGATACATTGAGTTAAAATGTGGCATGACGTGACGTCTTGGTAGATTTTATACGTAGAAGTGACGTAGCAAGCCCCCACTCCCAAACTTTAATGCGAGTTATCTAAGTCATTTTTTATTAATATGATAAAGCAAAAAATACGTATCTAATATTTTTTTATTACCTGACTGACGGACTAAATAGAATTTCTTTATTTTTACCCAGGCATCATCCCTATTGAGCAGGCACACTGAATTTTTGTCCGAGACTATTTTAACAGTCATGCACAGGGATTGATTGAGTAACAATCATTCTGATTGCAAGATTAGTGCTATGGATGACATAATAAACGTTTTGCAGAATTTTCGCTGGAGAATGATGAGAGTTACACGCTCCACGTGCAGGCAGATTCGGGCGACAGAATCAACGCCACTGTCAAAGCTGGCTCCTTCTTCGGTCTGAGACACGGTCTCGAAACGCTCTCCCAGCTCATGCTGTATGATGAAAACAGGAACAATATGCTGGTAAGTACTGAGAATCAAAAACATTATCAATTATTTCGATGAAACAAACACAATACTTATAAACTACTGCAATTGCGCGCGTAAGTGCTAGTCACCGCCTGAGGAACAGTCACGAACCGGGATTGTTGAGATTGTTGAGTTGATTGTTGTTACATGAATGCCGCCCATTTTTTGTTATTGAAATGTCACATGTCATATTTCACGGGCGGCATTCGTGTATCACAACCAAGTTAAAATGATAAGCTAGTGGCTCAACAATCCCGGTTCGTGACTGTACATACCTCTCACATGAGCGGTGAGACGGAGGAGATAGACAAAGGCCAAGCTAACTCAGTCTGACAATCTTGTCAATCGCGCCCTCGCCCGTCTCACCGCTCACATACCTTATGCGGGACTAGCACTTGCGCGCGCACTATAGGAAGTAGGTTATAATCGTATCGCCACATGCACTCATGATTCGGGAAGCAATTCGGGCTGATCGAGTTAATCTAATATGACTTTCGTGAATTTTCGAGTATTTATGTTTGTTGGATTTTTTTTAAATAAAAATGTGTAAAAAATTTAACATCCAGTAGGTAATTATTTTTATTAGCCAATATTGTCCCACTGCTGGACAAAGGTCTCTTTCCACGTCTCTCTGTCCATAGCTGTCAAGGACCAATCTTTATTATAGAAGTCCAGCTCATCCCGCCATCTCCGTCTGGGCCTGCCGCGATGTCGTTTGCCATCAAGCAGGGCCCACTGGGTCGTAAGTTTGGCCTTTTCGTCTGACATGCGGCAGATGTGTCCAGCCTAATTCCATTTAAGTGTGGCTGTTTTCCAAGTGACATGAGTTATTTTAGTGCTGGAACGGATTATTGTTAATCCGGTCGGCTAGTTATACCCAGAATACTCCGCTCCATGGGTCTCCGGCAAACCCCGAGCGTAAAATTTTTAGTAATACATACTAAATTCAAACATTGTAACTTTATATTCATTGAATGTTATTGTTGTCTCGTAGCGAGGAAGTGTAAAGCTGGTTTTACACCGGCGAGGCGAGGCGTGGATGGCAAGGGCGAAAATTTAAAATCACGCTCACCCTTTAAATCTCACTTTCCACTATGGGATATAATATAACTTATATTACATCTCGAGATATAGATTAATATCTCTCATCATAAATCGTAAATATTACATCTCAAACTATAAACATTTTTTCGACCGACCGAGCGATACTTTCATATTATATTTCACCTTCTGTCCCCCCGCACACCATTCCGCGCCGCGCGCGGTTGCGACCCTCAGTTCGTGTCTATCATTACCTGAGTGCCCTTGTCCGTATGCTCATTCGCAAACCTATTGTATTTGTTTGTACTGTCGAGGCTATCTAGCAAAACAATACTTATCCATTTTGTTTGAAGATCGATTTTGTTTGTGAACGACGCGTGCGGCGTAATCCAATGACGAACGCAAACTGGAGAAAGATATATATCTCACAGTGTGAAAGCCAATCGCGGGATATAATATATATCTCGAGATATAATATATATTATATCCCATAGTGAAAAGTGGGCTTTACACCGAAAGACGTCCATCGCTATACGGCGCCGTCTAGCGATGTGCCGGCTCGTAATGTCACGCGCCGGCCATCGCTACCTCGCGCTCTCACGCGCCGTCGTTAGAGCAACAAAGTTTACTATTGTACTAGCAAATATCTCAATTCTCGCCTCGCAGATCCTCGCGCATCTAGACCTTTTACACCGTCCAAAGGTAAGCAGGGAGTGGATAGAAATTTTGCCATACAAACAATTCTCGCCCATCCCATCCACGCCTCGCCTCGCCGGTGTAAAACCATCTTTACAGTATTGATGCGTACTTCATCAAGCACATATAAAGAAGATTCGAATGAAAAATGCAGCACGGGCGTTGCTTAGTCATTATTATAATAATACGAGCGAACTTGCTTTTTTACAATGTGTGACACGGATGTCTGTGGAGATAATTGTTTTCTATTCTAGTCGGTGATTAGCACTTTTTGTGTTTTATTAATATTGTATACGACAAGGAAAATTATGATAATAATATTTATGGTTTGTTATTGACGGCAATACGCTTGGCATCCAAGCGCAGCAATTTCGATACGCCTTTTTGTAGATACGATACCGATAGGTACTCACATAATAAAAACTTTTCCCCAAAAAAGAAAAACAAACGACTACCAAAAAAACACTACATAGTGAATAATAACTTTAGTTTCGGAAGTCGGTGTCTTTGGTTCTGTATTTTAGTTTTTTGTCACCGACTTCCGAAATTAAAGTTATTAAATTCACTTTTTAGTGTTTTTTTGGAAGTCGGTTGTTTTTTTTTGGAAAATGTTCTTTTGCATTTTTAGTGGGTCAGTTTGTAATTTATCTAAGTTACAATATCCTAATGTCTACTCATCGAATCGCAACACGTGAAATACTTATTATTGAGTAGATCCGGTGGCCATCTGTGATCTTCATCATCAGTTCCACTTGACCAAACTTAATGGTGCTTTCCAAGAACAAATGCACGAGTTACCCAAATCGCTATAGGCGTGCCTATAATATTTGAAGAGTTCCGTCGATTTCAGATCCTAACCTGATGACAATGGGACCAACTAGAAAGTATACCCTTTCAAACAAAAAATAATTTTCCAAATCGATTCAGCCGTCTTCGAGTAATCGGGCAACATACATTACAAAAAAAAGATTCCGTCGGACTGAGAACCTCCTCCTTTTTTTGAAGTCAGTTAAAAATATCGGCGATACCAATACCGATGCCGAAACGCTTATTGAATTTAAATGAAGGTAAAATAAATAGGGTTATGTTTTTAATTAATATAAAAAAATACTTTCTTAGAATTAGATTATGAGTTAATAATTAATGTTAATAGTGCTAGTAATGAACATTAACATAATTATAAGATTTTTGTTTAAAACAAAGCATTCTCAAGTTTTGCGGAGATAGGCGATTTCGCAAATCTGTTTTAATGAAACCTGCGGTGGAAGATAGTCTCTCAGATGCGCAGAACTCATTTGGAAACTAAAGTATTTCTGCGCAATTTTTATCCAGTATCGGTATAAGACATCATTGAGCACCAAAGATATTCCCCTTTGAGCACCAATCAATATTATAACGTGGTGCTCAAATGGGAACAATAAAAAATATACAAGTTAATTCCCTTTTGAGCACTTACGGTGCAGTAGCTTCTAGTGATGAGGTGTATAATAAAACATATCGATTCAAAATGACAGTACTTTTATTATCATATTCATTTTTGGAAACTAAGTAATTATTATCAATATCACGATCAGCCTTATGTTATTTTCTAGGTACCTCACTTAAGACAAATAAAAGAAATCACATTCCTCGTAACAGGAACATAGTAACGTAGAATGAGGAGCTCGTGGCAAAGTAATAACAGCCGCACGGGTCGATCCGTCAGCTTAAGCTACGCTTGCCGGGGTTGGTCTGTGGATGGGTGACCATCTTTTCATACCGAGACACCTCAGTGCCTCGGAAAGCACGTTAAGCCATTAAACCCGGCTGTCATTCGAGGATCTTGGACAGTCCTTACGGGTCGTCAGAAGCCCGAGTCTGACAATCAGTCTTACCAAGGGGTATCTTATTACCCAATAACTGGGTTATGAAGGTCAGATAGGCAGTCGCTCCATGTAAAATACTGGTATTCAGCTGCATCCGGTTAGACTGGAAGCCGACCCCAACATAGTTGGGAAAAGGCTAGGCAGATTGATGCTATACTCTAGAATCTAGAGTATTAGTAATGAACCTCATTAAAACTCATGTGTATTTAAGCATTCTGCAATTTTGCTGTTGAATCTACCAAAACTGTTTTGGGGTTTAAGTGGAATTGAAGTATAGAAATATTTCTTAATTTAATTTTAATACCTAAAATCGCGGTGGAATAAATGTATGGAACGTAGAGTTTTGAGAACAATGGCCATAAGCCAAATCTGGGTGTACATACTAATAATACCTACTAATCCTAGATGATATTTATGTGATAATTTATAGGTTCTTCCCCAAACCCACAGGCTTTTACATAGACAGCTCATTGACTAGTACCTATTAGCTCATGATTTTCTTTTGTTCTTAAGATCAAAATCAAAAGTCATTTATTTAAACTAGGCTGAGAATCAGCAACTTCTCGGACGTCAAAATTACAAGACAGTCCCCCAAAACGCCCGCCCTTCACCACTTCCTAGTGCTTTAGCTGGGGAGAAGAAGTGGCGCAACAAACTCCCCAGCAGCACAGCTACTTACTACTAGAGACTTAGATAAGTATAACAATGTTGGGGTACAGTCACGAACCGGGATTGTTGAGCCACTTGCTTATCATCCTAACTTGGTTGTGTTACACGAATGCCGCCCGTGAAATTTGACATGATTGTGACATTTCAATAACGAAAAACGGGCGGCATTCATGTAACACAATCAAGTTAAGATGATGTTACGCTATTGGCTCAACAATCCCGGTTCGTGATTGTACTTTACTAAAAAAAGCCGGCCAAGTGCGTGTCGGACCACGCACAATGAAGGGTTCTGCAGTTGAAAACAATTTATCCCAAAAACTAGCATAATATTGTATTTGAAATATACGTTCTCCCACACATTGATACTCGTATACGTCAACTGCACTTAAGTTTGTAATCCAAAAAAAAAAAAAAAATTTAGGTGATGAAATTACTAATTAACAATTTCGCGGACTTTACTTGTGCTGTGAGTGCGATACCTTGCTTCTTGCCAAATTTCATGATTCTAGGTCAACAGTAAGGTAATACGTATAGGTTTTGATTTACTTGCGAGTATCAAAATATGGCGCATAACCGTACTTTTTTATTGCCCATAGATCTACGCATTTGATATTAAATTCAACTTGATACCTCCACGCGTTCCTGAGAAAAAGGGTCATGACAGACTTACAGACAGGCAGATAGACGGACAACGAAGTGATCCTATAAGAGTTCCGTTTTTTTTTCCTTTTGAGGTACGGAACCCTAAAAAAAAACTTTTAATCAAACAAGACCAACAGGTCTTCGTATAGTTTCTCGACCTGTCCTGGTCATTACTTACCTTCCCCATGTATACAGGTCCCTTCGCCTCCTAAGGGCATGACCAGGCAACAATTTAGCCTTAACTGGCGACTGGCGAACGTGTTTATATTTAAACTAACCGGTTCAGACCGACTCAACATTAGTTGTCACTTCTGAACATTAGCATAAACGATTCAGGATCAAGAATCAAGGCAATATTTATATGCTTTTATATATTTAATGGCTTCCCCAGGTCAGTCACACTGATTCGCTTTTAGGATTGCGCAGTCAACAAGGAACCCTTATATTAAGATTAGGTTTGACGGTGTTTTGTATGTTCACATAAAGTTATGTGGTTACAAATCGATTTTAAATAACGATAGGATGACAATACACGTACCTAAACATATATTTTAGACTTGGAATTTAATTTGTGATGATATTAATTAACCAGAACTTGGTTAATTAATTCTGTGGTTGTTGTTTTACAAGCCAATCAAAACAGCTAACACAGCTCACATAAAAAAGAACTAAGTATTTATTTTTTAGGGCTTCGGCTTACACATTAATTGTTATGATGCAGTAATCCACTCTTAGTGAGAATACAGAAGCCCTACCACGCTAAGTAGGTACCTAAGTATTTAGGTCTTCAACTGCACGTTGTTTGTTTATGATAAATAATACAAAATGGCGCCAATTCCCTTGTTCACAAACTAAACTAAATTTAAGTTCAGTGCATCTTATTCTTTCTATTTCATTAAGAAAAGGACAGCGCGATAAATACAATATTAGTTCAGTCCTGTCAAATTAAGGTACTCCATAGACAAGTTTAGACGTGATTAAATAATTGGCTGCTAAAAATACGTGAATCTACGTCAGGCGCTGACTAATTTGACAGGACTAAACTAATAGTTATCTTCTGTCCTTTTCTTAATGAAATAGAAAGAAAAAGATGCACTGAACTTAAATTTAGTTTAGTTTGTGAATAAGGGAATGGGCGCCAATACCTACTCATTATATTCAAATAAAGAGCAGCTCGGAGTCAGGATTTGTACCCAGTTCATGGCAATAGGGTCGCCCAAAATTCATGAGACTGAAGAAATGTGGGGGTCCTATAGATTCACCTCTGCCTAACCTTTCGGGGATTAGAGGCGTGATGTTATGTTATATTGAAATCGTTTAGTTAGTATTCAATCGTCGGTGAAAGTTAAGTACTCGGAGAATCGTCGAATTATAAAAACAGTGTTAACCTTTTAAGGGGTCATTGTAATCATCATTATTAACAACTTTTACTATGGGACCAAACCTGAATTCGCGAAAAAAAAATCAGCCACGGGTGCCACTTTCAAACTTATATGAAAATTATGTTAAAAATTATGTTAATTATTATTACACTATGAAAATTACGGGATAAATTACACCTATTTGTCATTTTACACATTTTCTTTATGATTGGATTATAATTCCTATATTTAGGTGATGGAAAGAAATTATGGTAGATACTTACCTATCTACTTTCTAAACTATCTGTTCTCTTTGGTTATTTCAAGCTATATCGGACACACTGGCCCGGTATTGTATGAAATGTGTAGGCTTTATCGATGTATAACACAATTGAATAGTGATATATTGTTTAAAACTGTAGACTCTTTTTCTTATTTATTCAAAAAACCTAACTATATTTTGTAAATACCACACAGACTTCTCCGAAACTATTTAAAAGTCTTTCTTCCTTATAGATGGTACGTGATGTTAACATCAGCGACAAGCCGGTCTACCCGTACCGAGGCATCCTCCTTGACACGGCGCGGAACTTCTACAGCATTGACTCCATCAAGGCTACCATCGGTAAATATAAATACAGACCACTTTCCTGTATCTAAAGAGTGACACACGGTGGTCGTAACGAAAATACTAATAAGTTGGTATGGCATGGTCAAATTAAATTAGCTAGCGAAACTCCGCAAACGTGGTTGGTATCGTATCTAAACATTATGAAACGAAAAAAATACAGATTACATAATTATTTTAGGGTCGGCGACCGCTTGGAAGCTAGTTACATGAAGTATGAGTTGACAAAATCAGATTTTTTGTTTGTCTCAGGTCTTTCTTATGATCCTTTTTACTTAAGAATTTATGACAACTGCATGGATAATAAAAAATATTATCATTCTTATCAGATGCGATGGCGGCGGTAAAGTTGAACACCTTCCATTGGCACATCACTGACAGTCAGAGTTTTCCCTTCGAGGTCAGCAGGAGACCTCAGTTGTCCAAAATCGGCGCCTACTCTCCAGCTAAGGTAACAAATCTCACGCTTCATGTCTATTTACTTAGATAAATATATTTTTTTAGCAAACAGGTCAAATCTTAAAGGCTAAGCGGTGTTTTCTGTATTCATAAGCAGTAAAGAAGATTAAGGTCTGGAGGAAACCTTTAATATCAATGTGACTTTGATAAGTGCTATCGTTTACTTGACTGGTATATAGAACTGGAGCAAAGGATCAGCAATGTTTTCTGTCTTACCGGTCGAATGGACCACCTCACATCTAAATTTGGTCCTTCGAATCGGATAGGTCTGAAAATTCGGTCCTTCGTATCGGATACATCCATACAATTTATTAAGTAAAGGCAACCATCGGCTGATAATTCGCAGGTGTACTCGAAGCAAGCAGTGAAGGAGGTGGTGGAGTATGGGCGCGTGCGCGGCGTGCGCGTGCTGCCCGAGTTCGACGCGCCGGCGCACGTAGGCGAGGGCTGGCAGGACTCGGACCTCACTGTCTGCTTCAAGGTAAAGAAAGAAAGAAAATATATTAATTGGATCCAGGTTAAGGCACACAATACACACACAAAAAAAAAATCTGAAAAACTTAGTTATAAGAGTATTTTATGCCTCACGGCTGCGCCACATAGGCCCAGTTCAGCATAAATGCCGGACAAGTCGTGCAGGACACTGTTTTTCATGTTTTCAACTGGACCTTATGTTATGAGGGCGTCCTCCGGATGTAAATCAGTTGTATAGTGTGCGTGTAAATACTTAGATAGACGTCGAATCAACCTTCTCGGAGCCGTGAGAGATGCCAAAGATCTACCCAAAGGTTGCTTGGTAGAAATGGTAAAATGATGATGGAATTACATGAAAAAAAAAAATGGCTATCATGGGAACTGTCGACAGAAGTGAAAACTTAAACGAGGTGTCTCGGTGACGCGAACCAGTAAGATTCCCCCCTACCAAAAATCGCTCAACGCTCTTAAACAAGTTTTCTTTTCAAAGGTGTTATTACATCATCGAGGTATAGACTGAATACCAATGAGCCAATAGGTCAGTTTTAGGTGTTTGATGAATAAATTCTTAATAAGACCCTGTTGTTTTAAATAACAAATGCTCATCCAAATAACAGTAATAAATGAGCCGTTGTATCCAAACGAGTTATGTGACTTGTTTTTAAAATGCGAATTACTGCTATCTGCATCTTTGTGATCTCAATTTTCACGACGAGTTGAATACGGATACAACGATGTAATATGACATCTTGTTTATTACTTACGTGTGCCAAGCATAAATCGCACTGATAATACAATTAACTCAAAATGTGACTTTTTTCAGAATCGACGAAAAATTGATTATTCACTTCCTGATAAAGATTATAAAAAAATGAATACTTTATTAACTTTATTAATACGGTACGTTTTTTTTAACGGTATTATTGACGCGTAGGAGGAGAAATTTTACGTTTGAATTAATGATTATCTCAAATTTGACATATTTTGAGTTACAGCAGTATTGTATGTAGGTACCTACTATCAGTGCGAAATGTTTATTTGTATTTTTTTAACTTTTGCTAATGTAAGCGCAGATCCCAAGCAATCACTTCGAATATCGTTTAGAGTATAATCTAAAAAACTCGCACATATCGCACATCTGGAGCAACATTGACACAATTGCAAAAAAATGTAAAACTAAATAAAGGCCGATTTTTCAATCGTCTGATAACATATATCTGTAGAACAAAAATGGCGGTTTGACATAATTATTTTCTATGCAAAATCTGTCAAACTGCCATATTTGTTCCTCCGATAAATCTTATCTGAGGATTGAAAAATCAGCCCTTAAATAAATTTATAAATTTACCGTTGTGTGTTACTCCTGATGTGCGATATATTAATTTGGTCACAAGATTGATTAATCTCGCGTCTGAAACTCTCTGGTAGCATCATTGTTCATTCCTAGCTAGGTCAGTTTCTGCCAAAGCGGAGAAACTAGACGTCTCAAAAAAGTAAAAAAACCGGCCAGGTGCGTGTCGGACCACGCACAATGAAGGGTTTCCTCAGTTGGGATGAATTTATCCCAAGAACAAACTTAACATTGTAGTTGAAAAACATGTTCTCCCATACATTCCAACTGCAAATATAAGTTGGTACACACAATATTGAGAGATTTACCATGTTATTTTAAGCCCATATACTTCTTATATGTGTTTCTGTAATCTATAGCTATAGAACTATTTTCTGTATTTTATTTTTTTTAATTTTTGGCTCAGTAGTTTCGGAGATAAAGGGGAATGGTAAATTTTCGTATATTTTCTTAAAAAATATTTGAGACCCTCACAGTAAGACCTTTCATTTGATATGTCACACGGTATAGTTTGCAAAACTTCTTTTTTTAATTTTCTTATGCCCCAAAATTGACCCCCATATTTAAAGTTCATTTATTTACGTTACACCTCCGTGTATGGGTGACGGAAATTCATACGTGTACCAAATTTCAACGTAATCGGTCCATTAGATTCGGAGCAAATTATCTGTGACAGTCAGACAGACACACGAGTGATCCTCATAAGGGTTCAGTTTTTTTCTTTTGAGGTACGGAACCCTAAAAACAACCAATAAGTACAAGATCTCATTAAATTATCTCGCGATACTTCACAGACGTGATGGGTATCGATATCTAAACGCAATAAAATAAAAAATATTACCAAAATCAAAAGTCATTTATTCAAACTAGGCTGAGAATCAGCACTTTTTGAACGTCAAAATTACATAAGACAGTCCCCCAAAACGCCCTCCTTCACCACTTCCTAGTGCTTTAGCTGAGGAGAAGAAGTGGCTCCCGACGCTACCGCAAGCAGTGACATCTAAGGCAGCATGACGAACTTGCTGCCCGTTGCTCAGGCAAGAAAACTATGATCAATTGTCGAGGTCACTAGCTAACCACATATTGTAATACCACTCATAAAAAAATAAACATTGAAATGAGTAGATTATGTCAATAATAAATAAAAATAAAATAAATTGACCTTGACAGTCAAAGAAAATAAATAATTATATGAACTCATATAACCTGTCAGTAGGTATGCTGATTCTGGAGAAAGAACATAAACATTGTCTTTAGATTTAGAAAAATATTTATATTGTTAATATTTTTGTAAATTATAATTTTTTATAACAGATTATTTTTTATATCAGTTTTACTTAAAATTTTAATGTCCCAATGTAATTGAAATGTAAAGCGATGGTCTGAAACACAGGTTTGAATAAACCTAGATCGGATGGGCCGCTACCTAACATTCTAATTCCGAGCCATCATTAATTGCACCAGTAACTAAAAATATATTTAAGCATTAGTTTATTATTAAGCTCTATAATTTATTGTATTGGAAATTTAATTTAAAATTATATTAATTTAAAAATATTTTCATAAAAAGTACATTTATCCAGATAGTAGATCTGGATAAATGTACACTTTATGAAAACATTTTTATTAAATAAATTATTATTATTTTTATTTTTTGACATATCTCGGGACCCTGGGGTCCCGAGCCGTTGGAAGGCGTACGAGGGGCCGAAACCAACTCGCAGAGGCCAATTTTAAAAGATGGGGAGGCACATATTATCATTTTCCCTTTATTCCTTTTAAATACATATTATTTACATTTTTAAATATTTTTATGAAACTCAAAAAAAAAAAAACATATTTAAAATTTAAAAAAAAAAACAGCAGCCATCTGTATCGGGAACAGGGTCCAAGCTACCGGTGATCAGGGCTCCAGAGAGAGGAACCTCCTCACTATGCGTGCCGTGTCCAGGAGTACTGCTTTCTGAATCAAGCCCTTGACCCAGCCGCGCAATGAGAGCCTCCTGAGGTGTTGGTCGAGGCTCTCCGCTATTAGGTCATTAACCGTAACGATTATCGGTACAATGATTGCAGAGTTTATTATTGTGTTTAGATATCGATATTCGATATCCATAACATCGCTGAAAATTCTTCAGCTAATTAAATATGACCCCTTGCAGGTTATTGTGTTGCGTTCAGGCTAAGATAGGCTTTTAAATAACACAAGCCTTTTGGTTGTTCGAGACATAATGCTCTTCTCTCCGGAAGATTCCGGGAACTAAGGCCTCTAATCTTTAAAATTGGTAAAATTGTTAACCAGGCTGAACCGTGGGCGAAGTACTGCGTGGAGCCTCCTTGTGGACAACTGAACCCGACCCGGGAGGAGCTGTACGACTATTTGGAAGACATCTACAGGGATATGGCTGGTAAGATATTGCTTTACTTTTCTTAGATAGTATTTTTACCTCACGAAGGGACACACACTTTACTTGTGTTTACCAAGTGTACAAACACGCTGTGAATGTGTGCGCGAAGACGAGTAGCGTCAGCACATAACACACACAGGCGCACATACACACTTCCAACTTCGCCATTGTCTCGGACCATCGATATATATGTACCGGACGGTACCGAGAGTTCCTGCCATAGATATACAGGGTGTTTGGCAGAACGTTGAACATACGAAAATGGTGGATAGGTGGGGTCATCTGCTACTTACTCAGCCCTAATTTATTTGGCCCTGGCCCCCAGGATATTAAAAAAAAAAATTTTTTTTTGCTTCTAGTTTCACCACTTTCTTAACATTAAAGTGTAATTTTTATTAAAAATGGGTAAAACTGGCAAAATTTTGTTATTTTTTTAATCTTTAATGTTGGCAGATTCTTATTTTTATAATTAGAACTATTGCTTTATTCAAATGTTAGCTAGAAAAAAAGTTATGAGTCCTCAAACTTACAGAAAGATGTAAAAAATATTTCAATCTTAATTTCAACTTGCATTAAAAAAAAAACAAAAATGATTCAGGAGTTCCAATTCTAGCAAAACATACCTAGTGTGTGACCTTTCTAATGGTATGTAATTTGCTTTTATAAAAAAAAAAAACACTTTATGAGTTATTTCATAATTTTATCAAGTAAGAAATTTTTGACGAAACTACATTTACGGAAAGTGGAACGTTTTGCGAAATTTAATACTGCAAGGATGGTAAAAAATAAATGATCTTACCAGTAGCAGTGGTGCAAATTGACATTCACTATTGCTATTCCCTTGGGATGGTTACACAAAGCAGGTAGAAATTTTGTTTCACTCTTACGCAGTCATAGCGTAGCCACAGTAAAAAATAGTAGGTAGTAGATATTTATACTGTGGCGTAGCTTTCGAAGTTATGCGACAGGAGATGCTGCTGCGCACAACAACAGACTGTAGAAATCAGACGTAGATGCCGCGCCTGTATTGTAAATGAAGGGCGTCAATTCGAACATCTGCAATTTATTAATTAAATAAATTATTAATTGTTTCATTAACGCACCTAACTAGTACAGCTATTTTCTTTGTACTTAATTCAAGAACTTACATAATTTCAATCGATCATTTAATTTTTACCAACCTTGCAGTATTAAATTTCGCAAAACATTTCACTTTCCATAAAGGTAGAGTTTCGTCAAAAATTTTACCAGGTTCATTTTTACCACCCATCACTAAACGAGTTTAACGCTAAACGAGTTTAAATCTTCGCTCCGTTTCTTTTAATCGTTGGAAGATGACAGAAACAGAATGATGTTTTAACTGTGTTTAGCGTCGTGATGTGTGGTGAAAATGAGCCTAAATCTGTCGTGTTTGGGGTCTTTTGTTTGGTGCTAATGCTAACATCATTGATATTAATTCTTGAATGTTATGTCAACATCCCTTAGATTTTCATTTGTTAAAGAAAACTTTTTATTTTGTCTACCTACTCCTTTATACTGAAAGATGTACCGCTATATGATCTGGTTTCATCAAATCAACCAATTTTCTCTTCATACAAGCCATATATGTGCCCGATGGGATTTTCAATCGGCAATAATGACGAACTTTAAACTTTCATCCCCTATTTAATCCCAAAAGGAGAGGAATTATCGAAAATCCTTCCATATTGCTCATCTTCATTACATAAAGAATTCTTATACATTTCATGCTTGGTGGTTTAGGTTGTGCGTTGTCTGTCAGGATTTTTATTAAGCCGAGTTCCCTAGCTTTCTTTAATTGTTCTGTACTGTGTTCTAGACGTGTTCAACCCAGACATGTTCCACATGGGCGGTGATGAGGTCAGCGAGAAATGCTGGAACTCCTCGTCGGAGATCCAGCAGTTCATGATCCAGAACAGGTGGAACCTGGACCAGGACAGCTTCTTAAAACTCTGGAACTACTTCCAGATGAAAGCACAGGATAGGGCTTACAAGGTAACCTAATTTGTCAGTTTTTATTATTATAAGTAAATAATAATAAAAAAATCTGTGGTCTGAAATAGAGGTTATTTCAGACCACAGATAAATTATACAGGGTCAAATTAAATTAGCTAGTGAAACTCCGCATACGTGATGGGTATCGATATCTAAACATGACAAAATAAAAATGATTTGATGATTTTTTTGAGGTCAACGACCGCTGGTAGTGTTGTTACTTGAAGTGTGAGTTTATAATATAAAATCTGTTCATATACGGCTATATGTAAGTGGGCACGCTCTTTATTACAGGAGGCTTTTATTTAGGTATTAAGTTCTGCTTACGTTTTTAGTTTTGTATTTTTATTTCTGCTTGAGTATAGTTTTCGATTATTATTATTAATTGGTATATTGGCGTGTGCTAGCTTCTAGCAAAAAAAATAATTTAATGGTTTGTGTTGCGTAATGTACCTAAATTATTATGCGCAGTGTTGTATAGAGTAAAATTTTTTAACTGAACAGACAGCTCTGCTGCTGGGGAGTTTGTTGCGCCACTTCTTCTCCCCAGCTAAAGCCCTAGGAAGTGGTGAAGGGCGGGCGTTTTGGGGGACTGTCTTATGTAATTTTGACGTTCGAAAAGTGCTGATTCTCAGCCTAGTTTGAATTTGAATCGTGTTGAGATATCGATATCCATCACCTCTGCGGAGTTTCGCTGGCTAATTAATTTTGACCCTGTATAGAGTAGTGTTAGTAATGAGAACTTACAACTAATGTTAGTACCTATTATGATGTTATAAAAGTACGTTCGTATTAATAAACTATTTATAGGGACTGATATCTTGTTTATTAAAATCCTAATTGCAAACACGTAGCTATGTAAAACTTACTTACTATTTATTTGACGCTGTTCCTCTCTCGCTCAGACGAGAGAGAGAGAGAGAATACTTTCTCCTTCGTCTCGTATATTGAAACCTCAGGGTATCTAGAAAGATGTTAAAAAATTAAATTGGACACCTATCAGGGGCGTAGCTGCCGCCGTATCAGGGGGCTTACTTTCTAAGTCCGTCCGTCCGTCCGTCCGTCTGACGTAACGATCCGTCAACAACGTCAAGTGTCAAGTTAAATTTTTCTGACTGGCAAAAACACATCGGGAGTAGGGACAACTCCGTTCGGACCCCGAATGAATCATCCGTCCATAGGTGATACGGAGTAGGGAATGCCCGTAGCAAAGGCCAAAACTGCGGACTTCGTGCTTAGCCCTAAGCCGTACCAATGGTACGCGGCCCTCAAGCTACTGGGGCCCCCGACGCAGCGTATGGAATAAAAAAATCGTAAAACATTTTCCATCCACCAAATTCTTTTCGAAAAGAGGCCTGTAATGAGTGAAAATCTAATGAAAATGAACAGAAACGAATTACCTACGTTAAATCGCGGTCCAATACTCGAGCTCTTTCATTCGTAAAATCACACGTAAAATCTAACCTATCCAAGTCAGGGTGCCTAAATTTTCGAGCTCGCTTCGCTCGCTCTTGCATTCTCTTAGTAAAATCAATGAAAACTTAATCTGTCCTTGTTCAATGCTGCCCCAACGTTCCAATTTTCGGGCTCGCTTCGCTCGCTCTTTTATAAAACCGGACCCTAGTCAGAGTGCTTGAAATTTCTAGTTGATTTCGCTCGCTCTTGCATTCTCTTAGTAAGATCATAATGACAGCATGACAGTCCGACCTTCCAAGTCAGTATTTAAACTACTTCATTTATTTTGTATAAAAAAATAATACTCTCTTTCGGAGTTTCACTGCAGTCGGGCAAAAAGGGTCCCCAACAAATGTTGATACCGGGCCCCTTCAGGACTAGCCACGTCACTGACACCTATTTACTTATAGTTTTTTTTTTTTGCAGGCCTTTGGAAAGAAACTACCTCTGATTCTATGGACCAGTACCTTAACAGAATTCTCACACATCGAGAAGTTCGTGGACAAGGACGACTACATTATCCAGGTTTGTTCAGAAATCTTGCACATTTAGACACAGTGTCCGTGACCGTTTTACGAAGAGAATTCAGGGAGTCCTTGATATCTTTGTATAAGAAGCCTTCTCGTATTAAATAGCAGAAGACTTCTCAGATCCCGACGACCCCATAACTCTTCTCCAGGAGAGCAGTAGGGACTGTAGGAACAAACACAAATCGACATTCCGACCTCGCCGTCGAGGTCCCTCGCGACGACCCCGTAATAATCGTCCTCCCCCCCGTCCCTTGCTCGGGTATGAAGTGCCAGCTGGTTGCGTAGCTGAGCCAGTAGCTTTAAACTCCCCTGACAATAATAATCATTCAAATCTGATCCAGCCTGTACCATCTTGCTGTCCAGCGACGCCCTAAGCCGAGGCCCGTTCCCCACAGGGGGAGCCCTTAGCGTGTAGTCGCTTAGTCTGTAAGTTTTATGCTCCTGGCTGGAGGCTTTGAGTTATCTTAAGGCAGCCACAGGATAGTCCGGTTAAGTAGTCACGGCCTCTCTAGGTCAACTACGAGATGCCATACACAAAAAAAAAAAAAAAATAGCAGAAGACAACTCCATGTATAAATGGAATCTATCCCAAAAGATAAATGTCATAGATACAAAATATCTTCCATGTTCCTCTGTCTGTGAAATGTCATTTGCCAAAAATAATAATGATCTTCATATCCGGTTAGACTGCAAGCCGTCTGTTGATGTATGAGATGTTTGTTTCTTATGTGCGCGTGCGCCACGTAGTCTGACAAAAAATGAGCATATTACACATTATCCTAAGCTTTCGTGATTTTACCGCCCTTTCACAAACAGCTATCCCAACTCAACGTATAATTTAATTTTATTAGTACTAATTTATTTATTTATTTTATTAATACTAGTCAATACATAGGCATAAATAAATTAAAGTCGCTTTTCGTTTCTGTCTGTGTGGCCGTGTTGTTCTTCTAAACTGCGCAACGGATTTTGATGCGGTTTTCACCATTATATAGAGAATTTATTCCGGAAGTTATATACATATGTACCATCATCCTCATCATTTCAGCCGAAAGACGTCCACTCCTGGATCTAAGACATATACTTATTCAATTTATATGTATAATATTAGGTTGGGGAAAAAGTCTTTTCGCATTATAGTATGTATGAACTTGTAATAAAATCTCTTTGGCTATACTATTTGTATCTGGCTGGTTTGGCTATCATTGAAAGTTTAAATTTTAAAGAACATAATTCCAAATTCAAATTAGGAAAATGTGTGATTTTCATTTGTTTTTCGTACCGTCAAGATGAGTGAATCTAATGAAGAAATTCGATACATTTTGAAATTTTACTACAAAAAAGGTAAAAATGCAACGCAAGCCGCGAAAAAAAATTGCGATGTTTATGGACCTAGTGCAGTGTCTGTGAGGGTAGCACAAATTTGGTTTAAGCGTTTTCAATCCGGAAATTTTGATGTCAAAGATGCACGTCGCTCTGGTCGCCCTATTACGGATAAAATGGATGCCATTTTTGAAAAAGTGGAGCAAGATCGGCATATCAGTAGTTACGACGTAGCTGAAGAACTGGAAATTGACCACAAAACAGTTTTGGCGCATTTGAAAAAAACTGGGTACACAAAAAAGCTCGACATTTGGGTACCTCACGAGCTCACTGAAAGAAACCTACTGAACCGTGTACTCATTTGTGATTCTTTATTACGACGTAATGAAACTGAACCATTTTTGAAGAAGCTGATAACTGGTGATGAAAAGTGCATCACGTATGACAAGAACGTGCGAAAAAGGTCGTGGTCAAAGGCCGGTCAGGCTTCACAGACTGTGGTGAAACCCGGATTAACTCGCAACAAGGTGATGCTGTGTGTGTGGTGGGATTGGAAGGGCATTATTCATTATGAGCTGTTACCACCAGGCAGAACCATCGATTCTGAACTCTACTGCGAACAACTGATGAGATTAAAGCAAGAAGTTGAGAGAAAGCGGCCGGAATTAATCAACAGAAGGAGTGTGGTTTTTCATCATGATAACGCTAGACCTCACACATCTTTAGCCACTCAGCAAAAATTAAGAGAATTTGGCTGGGAGGTGTTAATGCATCCGCCGTATAGTCCTGACCTTGCACCTTCAGATTTCCACCTGTTTCGGTCTCTTCAGAATTCCTTAGGCAGTGTCAGGTTAACATCACGAGAGGACTGCCAAAACCACTTGTCGCGGTATTTTGACGAGAAGTCCCAAAATTTCTATAGCAATGGGATCATGTCCCTACCTACAAGATGGCAAAAAGTTATCGAACAAAATGGTACCTACATACTTTAGTTAAATGTAAATAAACTATATTAAAAAATGTTTTGAATTTTCTTAAAAAATGCGAAGAAACTTTTTCCCCAACCTATTACATTAATTATAAACTTACATATAAAGCAATTGTAGGCACAGGCGTGTAAATAGCCGTGTATTCTGTGCTGGTTGAGGAGGAGAGAAAAATCTACGTCTGGACTGCACGCCAATTCAAAATTGCCTATTTTTGTCCGAAACATTACAAGAGGATTGGTAGACACCAATCCTCTTGTAATGTTTCGGACAAAAATAGGCAATTTTCAGGACAAAACAAGAAGACTCTTGTTTTGTCCTGAAAAATCTTCTAAAGCTAGTGGCCACCTGGCTTGCCGTACATTGATCACTTGTAAGTCTAGATTATTGCACAATCAATCGGACGCGGGTTGATACATTAATGTGGAACTAGATCGAAAATCAAGATTGAAAAATGCTCTTTTTTTGCGGTGAGATGAAGTAGTGGTCGCACCGCATGGCGCTCGCGCTATTTTACATCTGATAGCCGTCATTAGCTGTCACTCGCCGCTGGATCTTCTAAAGCCCGGAACACATGTCCGCGATAGAAATACACGCTTAAGGCGGGACTACAGATACCTTAATACTGTCCACAATCAAAAAATGATCTATGGGGCGATAACCTGCCACATCAGCAATCTCGATGTTTTGTCAATCCGTAAAAACTGTGCGAAGAGGGGAGGGGTCGCTAGAAGGAAGTCGAAAATTATCCCACGAGAACCTGGCCTAGGTACTACCGGAATTAAAAGTAGGTACCATCCTATGTTCTAACCCAGGCCATAGTCTATCTAACCCGTGTGCCACTTTATCTAAACCCGTTTAGCTGTTTAGGCGTGAAAATGTAACAAACAGACAGACAGAGTTATTTTCGCATCTATACAAATAAATAAAATTGAAGTGTTTGCTTGTAATGTAATTTTGTTTGTCTGTCTGTTCCGGCTAATCTCCGAAACGGCTGGACCGATTTTGACTGGATTTTCAGTGACAGATTATGTAGGTAGCTGATGTTATAAGGAGTAACTTATGATACTTTTATTTTAGAGAAATAATTAGGGTTCCGCGCAAAAAAAAAGCTCATGGAGTTGTAAACAAAATCCAATTCAAATAGGGAAGTATTAATATCACGCGGGCGGAGCCGCGAGCAACAGCTAGTTTATAATATTATTATGGAAGTATAGATTTTCAACACCTCTTTACTTGTGCCTCAGGTTTGGACGACCGGCTCCAGTCCTCAGATCAAGGGTCTCCTAGAGAAGGGCTACCGACTGATCATGTCCAACTACGACGCGCTATACTTCGACTGTGGATTCGGAGCCTGGGTCGGCGAAGGTAAGTGCTTCTAATCCTCGAATCTAGTTGATGTTTTTTCCACTCAAATGAATATCAACATTATGTCAATATCAAGTAAGTTGATATAAGAAAGACTAACAGCCTAGGTTGTAATGTATAAAAATATTGAAGGTGTAGAGGAAATTAAACTTTATGTGTAGGCGATAAAACAATTTTTCTGAATCACAAAAATTATAATAATAAAAAAAACGGTCAAGAGCGAGTCGGACTCGCGCACCGAGGATTCCGTCCCATCATATAATAAAAAAGTGTGCTTTTTAGAGACATCGTTTTATTTTTTCTGTAATCTTTACAAAATCTTCTACAGTATAGAATAATATCAGATTTTTCTCTATACAATATTTATTTACATTTTTCATCAAAAGTCGAAAACTATGCGGCCTAAAAAAGAGAATCAATGTTTGAGAATGTGCAAACAGCGTTCTTTCATATGATACCCCACATGCCCTAGTAGCCCTACTTCGAATTTTTAAGACCAGCGACTGAACAGCGACTGAAAGGGGTTCAGTCGCTGTTGCAATAATAAAAAAAAAAATCTTATTTGCAAAATAGTTGGGCAAACGTCATCTAAAATTATTCCAAAATTCAAGTTGATAGCATTCGTAGTTCTCTAGACATCCAGCTATGACAGACGGACAGACAGACTCGCACCATAAGGGTTCCTTTTTACTATTTTGGTACGGAACCCTAAAAATAAAGTTTATTAGGTACAATTTTAGGTACCTATAACTTAACTAAAGACATGAAGATAGCTGCATAAGTAAAATACTGTGGGCACTATTAGTTTCACTAATTGTTTGACAATAACGAAAAAATCACGCGTTTGTCAAGTTATTTTGACCGTCTAGTGACCCCACTAGGACTTTGCGACTGAATTCGGTCGTAAAGCGATCGCTATCTATGTCGAGACTGCAGCCCCAGCTATCAAATTCTAGCAAATTGGAAACTAAATCGTCGCAGTTTAAACAAACCTCTAACGTACAGGTAACAACTGGTGTTCCCCATACATCGGCTGGCAGAAAGTGTACAGCAACAGCCCGGAAGCCATGGCCAAGGAATATAAACACTTGATCTTAGGTAAGTGACGTGGATAGCTCTTAATTTTCTAGCTACTGCTTCATTCGTGAGCTGAGGCCGAGACGGCCATATCTATAAACGTTACTCGGCACGTATATTTTGAATTTCCAACCTAATTCCGACAACGTTAAAGTATTAAATACAAAAACTGATTTTAAACTCGTCAATCCAGTCAATTTTGTATTAAGAACTTTATTCACTCGGAATAAGGTTCGAACAAAAATTGACTGAAAGGTATATGCTTGGAACAAGTTAGAACTTATTTTGTAATGAGACAGTCTCGTGCCAGAGAGACAGCCAGGCCTGGATCTCAGGCAGGCTCTAGGCTTGGATCAGGTCTTGAGTATGCACTTAAAATGAGACACAAGCGCCTTTGTTTAGCGTTGTGGAGAGTCTAAGAGTGATCGTTTAGGCGGGGTCGCGACACCTAGGAGCAGCGCTGTGCTGTTTCCTTTAAAATTCAGATTATTAGTCCATATTTATATTGTGGTATGGTTCGCGTGGCGTAAGTTTAGCGCTCTGAAACAACGATTTCCGATGCGCATGGCAAGGCGCGCTGCTGTTTTAGTATAGATATTGACTACTGCGCAGTCATTTGTAGCCTACTTCAGAGCGGCAAACTTACATGACGCGAACTATATTAGTGAGTAGTATGGTTTTAAAAACCAGCTGCTTTGTTATGTCAAATTAGGTATATGTTATGCAAGCTTAACCTTAAGTCGGTCATCTGGTAATAAATAATATTGTAAGTACTGATTTTCATTATAACCTGCTGGTCAATAATGGGATTTGAATTTGGAATATGAAAAGTATTACAAACGAAAAAAAAATCGAATATCGTACTGCTTTACCTCGCAGAAGGTGTGAAAAGTAGAGCATTCTCCTCAGGGATAGATAAAGGTGTCTTCGTCTTGGGCGAGCTTGAATCCCTGGTTGCACTCAGGGTTCTAGTCATAATTCGCTCGCTTCGCTCAGGAGTTAACTCTGAACTTACTGACCTCACGGAGATTTAACATAGCTTCCTTGACCTAAGACACTGCTTTATCCCCGTGATGAATATTCTAAGTATTTATTATTGTTTTGTACGTGTGCAGGAGGTGAAGCAGCTCTATGGTCGGAGCAGTCGGACTCGTCCACACTGGACAACAGGCTGTGGCCACGCGCTGCGGCGCTGGCCGAGCGCCTGTGGGCCGAGCCCGACACGCCGTGGTTAGACGCAGAGCACAGGATGCTGCACATCAGGTCAGTACCATACACGCATTGGCCGACGTTGATCCCAATGTTGTTCCTAACGTCAGTCCCAATGCGTCTCGTCCAACATAGATACCGAAGCTGCAACGTATGGAGCCGGGGTAAGCCTATCGCCGTCCACTGCTAGACAACTTGCAGTCTTTCTGGCTCCACCGCCTTATTGAAGTAGTTGGTCTATTTAACTGGGGGCTTTTGTTTTTATCAGTCACACATTACCGCTGTACCGTCTCAGTATACTTGGGATTTCCACCTATGTATGTACCTACCCCCGTTTAGAACAAGTGCAACAATTTTAATTCGAATTATTTTCCCACAGGGAGCGTTTGGTCCGTATGGGTACCCAAGCCGAGTCCATAGAGCCGGAGTGGTGTTACCAGAACGAAGGCTACTGCTACCGATGAGATTATAAGTAACTGTGATGCCATGCTGTCAACACTATCAGTATACGTCACAATAATAGCGCTGCTCACGTATCGACGTGTAACCATTTTCACTTCACGATAAATGTTGGCAACACTCGTCAATGTCACAGAGTTTATAATAAATGGAGTGCCAATACGTTTATTTTATGCAGAGTTCTTATTTATTTATTTTTGTAGTAAAGATTGTATACTCCCGCTTGCATCGCATTCTATCACTCCATTAATGTATTACTCGGAGTCTCATGCCAATACGCCTGATATAGAAGATTATGCTCAGTTAACGTATTGCCCAAAATTTTTCATCATACTGACTATCTTAACTTACACCCATTTGGCCAACATTTTTATCCACATTGCCAAACATGAAATCGTGTAGTGAAACGTGGCTTATCTCTGTCATAAGAAAATCACTGTGATCGACTCATTTACACGTAGCTTTTATATTGCAACACGTCTCGTAATGTTTTGTACGCGGATGTGCTAATTACGTCAATTTATGATTATAATATTAAGTAAAGTATTATTGTAAGTTTACAGTCTTTTTGTAATAAATACTCAAAATGTAACTGTCCTTTTTTTGTTGTTCCTTACCTAAAAAAAACAAACAAGTGCGGGATTACAAAAAAAAAAAGTAATAATAATTCGTTTATGTTGAGGTCGGATTCCAGTCTAACCGGATGCAGCTGAAGAATACCAATATTTTACATGAAGCGACTGCCTGAAGGAGTGTACTTAAATTAGTTAGAAACTTCGCAGACGTGATGAGTACCTATCGAATATCGTTATATAAACATGATAAAACCAAAAAGAAATTAATTTCATGTTTTTTTTTTGGAGTCATCAACCGCCGGTAGTGTAGTCACTTACAATATCAGTTTCTTTTTTTGTAAAGTTCATAGACGTGATGGGTATCGATATCCCAACACGACAAGTCAGACTTTATCAACTCACACTTCAAGTAACAATACTACCAGCGGTCATTGACCCCAAAAAACATCAAATCTTTTTTATTTTGTCGTGATCAACGTCTGCGGAGTTTCGCTAACTAATTTAATTTGACCCTGTATATACGTACAACAGGTTCCGGAATTAACGCACAAACCTCAGAGCATCCTCCTCATCATTATGAACAACTTTTACTATGGGACCAACAAATCCACATTTATGTTCACATAACTCGTCAAAATGTAGGGAATTGCTAATTATTATTATTTGGCTAATTATTTTTCGCGATTTCAGGTTTGGTCCCATATAATAATTTGTTCATAATGATGAGTACAATGACCCCTTAATAAGAGGTGGTGCGTCCCAACTTTTCGGGGAATAGGTACCTACAGGCACGATGCTTACTAAACATAACCGGTGAAATGCAGGTACCCTATACTTCGCACCTCTGGGGTAGGTCCTTCCTGCCAGGGTCGCGGGTTTTTTAAAAGAGTTACCCTGGCACAGGCAACTCTGAAGGAACACGGGTGGGTTTAATCAGTAAAAGTCTGACACGAAGAGCGGCAGAAGTTATTTGATGATTTCCCACCCAAAAAAAGGAGTAAGCCCTTCGGGAAATAGCAGCCGGTCTATTTTGTAAATATCTCACCGTGAAAACATAGGTGAAGTTAGCTTGAAGAGAGCTGTCATTCGGATTTACACTATTGATATTGACGGCTCGCTCCACGCTCACCTCACCTAAGTTTTCACGGTGAGATTTTTACAGAATAGCACTGCAGGTCTAGGCGTGACGTATTTATTTTTTAATTGTTAAAATAAAACAGCAGTAGGTAATCCATTTACCTTTTATTATAAAGAAATCAAAGAAAATGTATAAGTAGGTAGGTACCTATTTAGGACTCGCAAAGGAAATTACAAACAACAAAAAGAAAAACTGGCCAATTGCGTATCGGACCACGCACAATGAAGGGTTCCTGAGTTGGGATGAATTTATCCTAAGAACAAACTTAACTTTGTAGTTGAAAAACATGTTCCCCAAAGATTCCAAGTGCAACTTTAAGTTTGTACGCAAATATTGAGTGATTTAAAATGTTATTTGAAGATCATAGAGTTTTTATTAATTTTCCTGTAATATTTAAAGCTGGGCATTCACGGTCAGTCCATTTGAATTAAATCAAATGGATGGATGCCAGCAGTTTATGGACACTTACGGTCATTCCATTTGGATTTAAAAAAATGGAGGGCCAGGCCTTTTCATTTACCACGGCCCACGGTTTTCGCACTCACGGACAAATGGTGCGACGCCAAACGGCGTGAAGCTGTGGATTACGGCGCGCACGGAAAATCCGTAGATAGAAAAAAAATATTTCAAATCCTAACAAGTTCTTTAATTTGATATATCACACGATACAGTTCACAAAAGTTTATTTTTTATTTTTCCCCATACTCAAAATTCATTTATTTACGTTACACGTTTGTGTTTGGGTCACAGAAATTCGTATGTGTACCAAATTTCAACTTAATCAGTCCAGGGGCTGTAGTCTCGATACAGATAGCGATCGATATACGACCGAATTCGGTCGCAAAGTCCTAATGGGGTCCCTAGGCTAGACGGTCAAAATTTCTGGGCAAGCACGAAAAAATCACATGCTTGTCAAGCATAGAATTAGAATTCGGTCGTAAAGCGATCGCTATCTATGTCGAGAGTGCAGCCTCAGTAGATTCGGAGCACGAGTATCCTACAACGGTTCCGTTTTTTCATTTGGACGTACGGAAACCTAAAAGTAATTAACAATCGTATATTTACAACTATTACATAAATAACTTAACGTCTAAGACCTATCGTATTGTATCCGGTGCATCCTGGTGTACCTATACCACCGGCCGGTAACAGAATATCAGTAACGGCACCCTGAATATCGACAATACCGATACGACCGGCACCGCATCCATAGGACACGGCACTGTTACCGCCAGCGGGGACAATGCCTTCCAAACCAACAGTTCCAACGAAGGGTAGATTGCCTGACACTAGAACAGCACCCTCAATGATCAAATTATCAGAGAATATCGTCACTCCAGCCGGTCCGATGTATGCGTGAGGGGCTGAAGTATCTACTATTATATTTCCTCCGATGACACGGCCGTAAAACGGTGGTACTGGGGCAACACCGGCTAAGTTGTAACCTTCGATGAATGGCGATTTGGCAGGACACAATGGCTCCCAAGGATATAGAGATGGTGGGATACATTGAGTGAAGACCGACTGGAAACAGAAATTAGGACCGTTACAACATGACATAATACAATCACGAGCATAATTGCAGGAATACCTACACATGCCTGTAGCTTGTATGTACAAAATGGTCTCTTCTATAAGTTGCAATCGTTATTTTACGATAAAAACACTTTTGAAAATTGCATAATCGTAAGGTATTTATGCTCGTGATTGTACATACACTCAAAGTAGGTAATTTGTTGAGCAAAACTCTTACCTTTAAAAGCACAACTTGAATGCACAAACAGAATATTCCCTTCAGCAACATTTTTCACTCTTATATTAAACCACTAATAAAAATAATAATGTTTAATAGAAAAGACGTCTTTGCATTATATAGCAAGTGCTCTTATCAATAAATTGTAACAGTTGCTTCAATTGCGTAATATAAGTTGTTACGAATAATAATTTAATCTATTACATGATCATAAATTGCAAAACCTATAAACCTATTGCCTTTTGAAGCAATACGTCGTTCAGATAGAGGTACCGTGTGGTTTGAATAGCTCCATGAGCATATCAGCCACAGGCCCGTAGCCCGTTCCCGGAAGTTCGCGGGTTACCATTGCGCATTCACCTTAAGGCGAGTATAGTCGTCGACCCATAGTCCCACACAGTCGTCGCATGGACCCGCTCCGCGCTGGCGAATATTTCTGAATTTCCGCTGATAAAGTTGCTTTTTGTAAAAATTAATTATTATTTTAAAATAAAAATGCACAGTTGTAAGATAGGTAAGTGATTTAGGTACCAATAAGTATTATCGTCGCTAAGCTGTGAAAATATCACTTGTAGAAGCAGTAGCGAATTTAAAGTTGAAAACAACCTCATTTTAATATTTTATTTTGCATGGTATTTAACACGTTAACTGCCATAGTAAAATTTTGATGACGTTTTTTTTTATTTTTGTTTTTTGGTTGTATATTCAAGTAAATCACATTATATGACTATTTTAATTTGTTTCCGGTGATTATAATGTAAAATAAAGCAAAAAAATAAAATGTCTGGCATATGTGCCTGACGAGGCCCAAACGAAACAAAACATAGCTATTGGGCCATGTCAGGTATTTTGTAAATTATATATTATATTAATTAATTATAAATTATATATTATTTGTATCTATCTCTATCTATCTATTCTTTGTTATTATCTAAATTATATACTGTGGCGTCAGTCACCCGGGACTGACATGGCCTTAACAGGTGCTATGTCTGTCAAGCACCGGTGCCTGACATGGCAGTTAACGTGTTAATGTTGCTGAGTATTTGAAAGTTTTATTTTCAAATACCTACTCAGATTGAAGTAGGTAACCTACATAGGTATCAAAGTTTCATATAGGTACCTATACAGGGTGTAAGTGTAAACAGTGGCAACCTTTTAAGGGGCATTGTACTCATCATTATGAACAACTTTTACTATGGGATGACACCTGAAATCGCGAAAAAAAATCTGCTGTTCAATACATTTACGTCCGCATAAATCGTCAAAATGTAGGGAACAGCAATTTTTTTTTCGCGATTTCAGGTTTGGTCCTATAGTAAAAGTTGTTAATAATGATGAGTACAATGACCCCTTAAAAGGTTGACACTGTTGACATTTACACCCTGTATATTTTCTGTAGGCTCATTTAAAAGCTCTCAATACTAGCCATAAGGCGAAAGCGTCAGGGTATCCCGTGAAATTCAAATTTTCTTACGTTTTTTGCAATTTACAAGTCGGTATTAGGTTGTATGTTGATTTGAATATGATTCGCGACCGTAACAAATCTGTATTTATAGAATTATAACTATTAAAATCATCAATACAGTTCTCTAACTTCATATAACTCTATTGAATGACTATTTCATGAAATCTTGACATTTGAGGTCTTTTCTGACTTATGAAGTTGTATTACTGATTCTAATGATTATTATTCTGTAAATATATGATTGTTACGGTCGCGAATTATATTTGAATTATCACTAAACTTAATACTGACCTAAAAATTGCAAAAAACGTAAGAATATTTGAATTTCGCGGGCTACCTTAGCACTTCCCCCTTAAGCCTTCGTTTGCAGAAAGAAGAAGCAGAGAGAATGGAACCCATCTTCGCATGATTAAAATAATAAACGCTGGCTTGCTATTGTAGGTACATACAATCGCGGACATTAGCGGTGAACCGTAAGGTAAGGTTGAAAAGTGATTCACCGCAAAATAATATCCGTGATGGTAGCTAATAAATTCTAAAACTTCATTTATGTCAAAAAAGCTATTCACAACCGTTTGTTACGCTTTCGTGCCGAATTGAACATCAATCAAAGTTATCAAAAGAATGCTATAAAAACAGATCTGTGGGGTAATTCTGTAGAAGTTGCTAAGTCTATTATTGACATTGTAGCACCTACTTTAGCTTTTATCTTTAATAACTGTATCGACTGTGGGGAGTTTCCTGACCTTATGAAATATAATAAAATAATACCCTTATTTAAATCAGGTTACTACCTGATTTAAACAAAGGTATTATTTTATTTTAATATCAGACCCCACAAATTATAGTCCTATTTCAGTACTATCTACGTTTAGTAACATTTTTGAGAAATTAATTTTAGACCAATTGCAAAGATTTTTTAATAAATATAAATTATTACATAACAAGCAGTTCTGTTTAACAAAGGGTCGTTCAACTACTGAACTGTGTTGAACTTTTAGGACATATTTATAATGCATGGGAAGACAAATGCGATGCCTTGGGCATCTTTTGTGATTTGTCCAAGGCATTCGATTGCGTTCTTCATGAAACGTTAATCAGGAAACTCCGCCATTACGGGATCCGGAACACCGCTCTGGATCTTCTTACTTCATACTTGAGTAATAGGATTCAGAGCGTTGACGTTAATGGAAAAAGATCGCCCGGATCTATAGTAACAATAGGGGTCCCACAGGGCTCAATTCTTGGTCCTTTCTTGTTTCTTATTTATATTAACGACTTGCCCTACCTCATAAAGGATAATCATGATATAGTTTTATTTGCCGATGATACTTCACTTTTGATTAAACTTAAACGTCAGCAGCTGGTTACTGACGACGTAAACAGAGCGATCTCAAAAGTAGTTCACTGGTTCAATGTTAATAATTTACTCCTTAATGAAAAAAAAAACAAATGCATTTTACGCTACCTCACGTTAGGCAGGTGAAAACTAACGTGTTAATAAAGGGCGAAGAACTGAATCCTAAAGATAGCACAGCATTCTTGGGCATAACTTTGGATGCTAAGCTTCAGTGGGGCCCACATATAGATAAATTGTCAAAAAAGCTAAGCTCCGCAGCTTACGCTGTTAGAAAAATTCGTAACTTAACCAACATAGAGACAGCCCGTTTAGTGTAATTTAGCTATTTTCATAGTGTAATGTCGTACGGTATTCTGTTGTGGGAAAATGCAGCCGACATTCAGACTATCTTTGTTTTGCAGAAAAGAGCTGTTCGATGCATTTATAAATTAAGTCCGAGACAATCTCTCAGAGATCATTTATGGAGATTAATATAATGACTTTGCCTTCTCAGTACATTTTTGAAAATCTTTTATATGCCCATAAAAACATTAAATTGTTTAAAAAAATACAGTGATATCCACAATATAAATAATAAGAACAAACACAAATTTGTTGTACCTCCAACAAGGCTCAAGAAAATAGGTGGCTCATTCAGGTGTCAATGTATACGCTTTTATAATAAACTTCCAAGCCACGTTCAAGATCGCCTTAATAAATTCAAATCATTCATTAAACGCAAGTTGTGTCAGAAAGCTTTTTATACCGTCAAATATTATATTGAGGACAAAAAGGCTTGGGATTGAACTGCTCCAAATTTTCTTTTTTCTCTTTTTATTTTTGCATCCTGAATGTTGACATGAATATTTACTTTGTAAAGTATTATATTTTTTAAATTAATATATAATAAATATAATATCCTAGGACATTGTTCACACACGGTCATCTGATCCCAAACTAGGCAGAGCTTGTACTATGGAAACCAGATAACTGATATACTACATACACTACTTTTTTTTGTAAATACATACTTATATAGATAATTACACCCAGACCCAGGACAAACAGACATGTTCATGCACACAAATGTTTGTCCTGGATGGGAATCGAACCCACGACCAGCGGCGTGGCAGGTGGTATTATTGTGAATGTGAAGACTATGTAGGGCTTTTTTGGTTTGTTTTATTTTTTCTCTCAGTCATTTTTAATCATGGTCTAGCAGTTTGAGTAATTTATGCGGCCTACCCAAATGTCCTTTCTTTGGTAATGTTCGTCGAATCGTTGAGCTCCTTAAGTTCTGAGTTGAGCTGCGCGATTACTGACAAATGCGTGCACTGACTGGACAGGTCCTCTCAATCTGTGTGGTTATTTCCTCAAAAGACCATTTCAGACACGAATCTACATGGTCTTCACATGAAGTGACCAAGATCTTGTCTGGACACATTATAAGAGACTGCGACCTCTGAGTTTGTTTCGGCCTTTCTTTTCAAAGTAGTCAGATAGGAAACGCCGACCGTAGTTTAAAAAAAAACATGATTGACTTGTAAAAGTGTTTGTATGTACAAACCTACTTACAGAAATAAAAATCATTTATCATTTATCATCATCAGTTCACAAATCCAAAAAACATTTTTTTTTCTTTTTCAAATTCTTCCGGCAGCTGTTTGCTACCGGAGGCCAGGCCAGTTTTAGTAATATTGAAAATGTGTCATTTTCGATTCGAAAACCTGTCAAATAGTTGTGAATAATGCGGGAAGAATGCGGGTCTCTCTCTTCAAATTCCCTACCCAAATTGGACCCAGCGGGCCCATTTAAGGGTCACCCCATAAACGAAGTAATTCGCACCCAGGCCAGGATAGCCTCGGCTGTAGGCGAGTGAGTAGTTTTGTCTTTTAAGGTTGAGGTCTTGCCCAGTATAATATTATTACACTTGTGTGATTGATAATGTGTGATTGCCTTAGACTAAGTATCTTAGTCTGAGGTGATTACTCTGCCCAAGCCCAAAAGGGTTGCCAGATGTCATAATAATTTTAAATCGATCTACGTCCAAAATTGTAATAGATTGCACAATAAATGGAACGCTACTAAGTAAACGTCACACGGGGGCGATAATTTGGGCTGTCCTGTCTGTCAGCCAGCCTGTCACTTTTTATTTACCATCTCAGATTTGTTTTTCGTTAGGAAAATTCGCATTATTCGTCGTTAATTCTTGTTCAAATCAATTTCAAACATGAGTTGTTTCGAGAATATGACTATGCCCAGTTGTGTATGGTTCGAAAGTGGAGAGAAGCGCAACATTGTAGCATCTATAACATCAGGACTTTTGGTTTGTACCTATTTGATGAATCATGCAGCATTACCTATCTTCTATTCCTTACATGTTGGAATACTAATCTTATCCTAGTAAAGAAAACCCTAATTGGTGCTTAAGGCTGTATTAGGTTATTATCATGCACTTTCTCAATTCTCAGATTTCGAACTATGTATTGTGAAATTGTGGAAACATAATTTGCGACATCACGTTATGAACGTATTCTTGTTTATTTATTCAAAACAAAAGACTTCAAAATTCAACTCTATTTTTGGTCAGTGTCGTCTTAGGGGCGGAGTAATTCAAATATAATCTTTTCAACAATTAAGCCATTTTATTAATCATAACTATTTCTATCAGTTCTTCACAGGATGGTGGTTCATAATCGACGCGGCGTCGGTTTACCCTGGGAATCTGCCCAACCCCTCCCATGTCTGCGGCGTGATGGCCACTCTGTCCCTCATCATGGTCAACTCCGTGTCAAATGCACAGGTCATTGACACTTTATATACGTACAGATAACAGTTTGTCAGTTTTTGCTTTGTTGTTCATTCTTCAAATGTTTTTATGTACAGACGCCAGCACATCAAGCTATCCGAAACTGTAAAATTTTTTCAATCAACCCTGATCCCAATATTGAGTGATAAAGATGAAAATCTATTAAAGACATTTGACAGATTGTAGTAGCTTGATGTACTGGCATCTGTACCTACTTAGGTCAAAATTAAATGTACTGCAACAATGACTGTAAACAACAAAGATATTATTTTAATTTAAAAGATAACCAAAAGATGATTTTGGTAATTTCAAAATCTACTGATCCCCATGATATTGATGAGAATTTTGGAATTACATATACTCAGTTCTAGGTAAAGGTTTTTTGATGTCAACTGACTGTTATCAGAGTCAAAACAAAGAACAAAGATGAATATTATAACTAACTGGATTTGCATCACAAGCTATCTTATCAAATCAATTATTTTAGTTTGAATCTAATCTGATATATAGGCCTTGTAGACAGAAGTCTAAAAGTAAATTGTAAATGGTCAACATATGAAATCATCAAGATGATTTGATATGTTGATCATTTCCAATTTGGCTAAGTTACTTGTTGACAGGCCTACACTGTCCTCCCATACCTATTAAAGCTGTAATTTGGAAATATTGTATTAGCCAATTATTTTTAAACAACTAACCGCTCATCTTCATTCCTATGAAGCGGTTACTATTAATATTATATATTTCAATGCATAACATTGTAAAGTTTTTTTTTTTTCTAATTGTAGGTGCGAGGTGAGACTTATACAGGAGGTTGCATGGGACCCCGCGGAGCCCGTCTCTGGCTGTTCCTAGGATTTGTTGTTGGGTTTGCTTCACTCATTGCAGCCTGCTGGATCCTCTTTGCCAATTACGTTAACGCTGGTGTGTATATTAAGCCTATAAAAACGAATCTATTTGTGAATCTAGAGAAGCCCATAACTTTATTTATAAATTTATTTGAAAACCAATAACAAAACCTAAATAAATTCGGATAAAAATAAAAGTGCTATGGGTCAATCGCAGCTTTATGCACAAATTAAACATTATAACATTTAAATATTGTTGTCGCACGGGTCGATCCATCAGGTTAAGCTACGCTTGCTGGGGTTGGTCCGTGGATGGGTGACCATCTTTACATACCGAGACTCCTCCGTGCGTCGGAAAGCACGTAAAGCCGTAGGTTCCGGCTATCATTCGTGCATCTTTGACAGTCGTGACGGGTCATCAGAAGCTCGAAAGTCTGACAACCAGTACTTACCAAGGGGTATCGTATTACCCAGTCACTGGGTTTTGGAGGTCAGATAGGCAGTCGCTCCATGTAAAATACTGGTATTCAGCTGCATCCGGTTAGACTGGAAGCCGACCCCAACATAATTGGGAAAAGGCTAGGTCGATTAATTGATTTGATCCTTATAAAATATTAATCTGCTATATGTCATCTAATAAATTGCTTGCCATATATTTTTATTACCAAAATTAACAATAAAAATTAATTCAAAAGATCATATTATTGTCCTGTTATGAAAACCTTTGTTTCTTAACGCTTTGAAGGACACTAAATGGCCCTAGCCATCATAACAATAAAACTTCCATTGTATCACGTTCCTTGAAAGCATTAACTGATTAAGGCTCATTTTCATCACACATCACTGTGTTTAATGCTAAGCGAGTTTAAAACATTGTTCTGTTTCAATCATTTGAAGATTTCAGAAACAGAATGATGTTTTAAACTCGTTTAGCGTTAAACGCGTTTAGTGATGTGTGGTGAAAATGAGCCTTAGGACTTATTTTTCAATCGTCAGATAACTTTTATTTATGGAATAAATATGGCGGTTTGACAGCTTTTGTATAGAACTGTCATACTTATTCTTTGGATAAAAGTTATGTGACTATTGAAAAATCAGCTTTAAATCAAATAAAAATTAATTGTTTTGCATAAATACTGATAAGGAAGATCCTGGTACTCACGAAACAGGGTTTCCTAGTGTGAGGACCAGTGTAGTATATGGTGAAATTTTTGAACAATAAACTTTTTAAAATAAATAACAGAACCAGTGTTTGGGGAAGGCCTATGTCCAGCATTGAATGTCTTTCGGCTGAAATGTTGATAATGAAACTTTTTTTTTTTAACTTTGTCCATTTATTTTTCTTTACAGGCGCAAGCAAGTCTTCTTGGCCCGGAGTGAGCCTGTTCATGCAGAACGCATTCATCTTTGCTGGCTCACTAGTGTTTAAGTTTGGTCGTACTGAAGAGCTGTGGGGGTAAAGCAGTAATCTCGTACCTTTTCCATGGTTGTCATGTCTAGTTATGATTGTGTATGCTAAAGCTACGATTTCCTAAAAGAGCGGCTAAAACACTCTTTAGGACGTTCATAAATAACGTTTCAGTGACGTCATTCGACGGTAAATTGCGGACGCTATGTAGCGGCACCGCAGTCTTAGGGAGCCCTAGCTGTAGTGTGTTTTTATTATTGACAGTTGGCTGCAATGTCTTGTGTGTTATCTCACCAAAAAGTCTCTTTATACAAGGTGTAACTTAAATAACTCACAACCTCTTAAGGGGTCAATCTACTCATCATTATGAACAACTTTTATTATGAGACCAAACCTTAAATCGCGAAAAAAAAATCAGCTGTTGACTATATTTTGACGAGTTATGCTCCCATAGTAAAAGTTGTTCATAATGATGAGTACAATGGCCCCTTAAGAATTTAAGTTACACAGTCACAAATATTTGTAAAATCTAATTATGTATTATTAACGATAGGGTCTTGTAGATGACAGCAGGCCTTATAAACTTGCTTATTGTTCTTACTGGCCTACGCAATTGCTTTGAAATTCAGTTGAAGAAGTTTTTTTTTAATCTGAATTTCGTTCAGTGCTTTAGTTATTGTTCCGTTAATCACAAAATTATAACTAGCCATGAAAATGGATTTATATAATTATAGATAATTACTTTAAATTATAGGTAAACATTTTAGTATATTTTACATAAATATTATTCTCTGTTAAGAATTAATTTTAGATTCCAATAATATTTTAATATTACCTATGTTATGCTAATATTGTGGGAATAAACCAGTCAAAAATGTTTGTATAAATAAATAATTTTATTGATTTGGCATTATTAAATTACATTGATTGAAGTACATTAAAGATCTTATTAAGAGTATTTATTATTTTAATCTAATATTTTGGTTACAGCAGGAACATCATAACATCTTTGGATACAAATTACTTTCTATAACTATTTGTTCTTTAAATCAGTGGTAAAAATAGTATATACTTGAGTTGCAGTATTGCAAGCAAGAAAAATCTACAAAATACTGTAAAATAGACTATCTAGTAATTAGTCAAGAATAAAATTAGGCGGGAGGTATGTTTAGTGGTTAGATAATCTGTTTAGAAATGGTTATTATACTTGGTAACATTAAACTAAACTCTGATTTTTAATTAGGTAGACTAAAATGACAGCTCAAATCGAAGTTTTTGTGTCATTGTGACATTTTACTCATGTTATCATATGTCATTTTAGTCTACCTAATTAATCAGAGAGCCTTTATAAAAAACAGTTTACTTCGAAATTATCAAACATGGTTTATCAATTTCTTTGACATGTTTTGTAATAATACGATAAAGTTATGTTCGACTAAGATTCTAAATAGTAATTCGTGTTTCATAATTTCGTAGTGAAATGTGTTTTGAAAGTTTGCTGGCCGATAAAATGCAATCATTTTCTTTTAAATACCATTAATTAATCTGCCCATTATCATTTATCTGTCCGTAAGAGATGGAAAAATTACTTCAAGCTTTTAATTCGGCCATAATCAAAACCTTCTTACGTACCTACTCAACGACATTAATAACTAGACGCGCTGTTTTACACATACGCTTTGAAAAATAAACTTGAATTCAGAATCTTATATATATGTCGCAGCCAACTAATAATAATAACTAGCAGTTTAGTTAACAGCCTAGCCTTTGGAAGTACTGCTCGCAGGCCGCTACCGCGGCACCATTCGCTTCGCTCGCTCGCGGTTGGTCACAGTTCTAACATAACCTAACCTATTTGGTCTGGGTGCCCTGGCTAAGTTAATTGACTGGTTTGCACTATGCGAGCCAAATAAGAATAGTACTGTCAATACTCCATTTTGTTCCGCAATACTCGCGAATTTCTTACAAAAGCGTAAGGTGTGCAAAAAAGTTAATAAAGAAAAATTATACTCAGTTTAATTATTTTTTGTTCACTTTTTTGGTATTTCTAATCAATTTTACGCCAATTTAATTGTACATGAGCAAAAGCGTAAAACAGCATAAAACTTCATGGCAAGTAAAACTTCTTGGCCGTGGCTGGCGAACAAGTTATCAACTACATAATTTTTCGGAGGCTTGTTTTTTTATAAGTTGGTACAACTCAGCTTTTGTAAAATTGTGGTCATATTCAACGTTTTAGGCACACTGGTAGATTCTTAGTTGCGTAGCAAAATGGCGACATATTAGGGTGACCATTTCGTGATGTAACTATATATTGGTTTAATTTTTAATGAATACTGTTTCCATAAATTATTAATTATCTATTTATGGAATTCAAGAAATAACATTCTATAAAAATTAATATAAATAATAATGAAGTCTATGAATAAAAAAAAAATATAACATTTTTTTTCAGTTTTTTTTGCTGGCGATACTAATTTGACAGCTATCGTGTGAAGTTGGCAGCAAGCGCGATCCTATTCTTAGTTGGCTGACATAGTATTTTGTGTTTCACGAACTGTGTACAAATAATCGTTATTCTTTTTTTTTCTTTCTATTTACACATCTCAGTCACGGTCACAGTTCACCTATATTGAATATCATTCAGGCCGCTAGTTAAAAGGCGCCGTTTTTGGTAGTAGGTTATTAACTGAAAGGCTCCACTAACTCTAAAACTAAACTGTCTTAGGATCTACTTTAGTTTTTTTGGGTGACCTTTTGTAGTAGGTACCTACCTAAGTGCAATGGAATTTGAACTTTCGTCTTGTATGACTGAGTTTGTGATTCCAAAACTTGATAATTATCTAAGATTCTGAATTCAAGTTCCACATGGTGCATCTGTACAATTTATGGATAGTTCGTTTGAACGGAGCTGCAGAGGCGAGTAGGGTCATTAGCACATGTCTTTCGTCCGAAGTTGCACGTCGTATTGATGTCGCTAACCTAACCTAACATAATGTTGCGTTGCGCTAATACCTGTACGCCCGCGAAATTTTAATTATCTTACGTTTGTTTAACTAGCAGTGTTAGATTGATATGACAAACTGAACGTAACAAATCTGAGAAGATAGTCATATATACTACTCTCGTGTCATACATTATAAATACATTTTTGTTACGGTCGTGCATCATGTTTTGATCAACACAAAATCTGACTCTGACCTGCAAATAAAAAACTTAAAAAAAATCGAATTTCGCGGGGTATCCTGGCGCATTCGCCTTAACGCCTGCTAAGGGTCTGGTCAGCGTCTGCGCACGTCCTGCCATTATTGCCGTTGGGCAGACACAGCTGGTCGGCGCCGCAGCCTCCGTTCCTGTACGCACACACGCTTTGTGCTGGTGGACATGTGTCCGGGGCTACTGCGACTCCATACAATTTTCTAGATGCTGTAGCGATCTGGACCTGCCCACGGACTTGCGTTTCCACGTCGATAGACTCGATTTTTAATCTGAAAGTTAATGTTTTTGAGAATGTGAGTGGATATAGCAGAAGCAGAAAAGGGATGGATTGATTGACACCAAAAAATATTCATCTTCCTCTTCCTCGTATCGACGATTCCTTTTCCACATTTTTTATCCAACCTAAAACATTTTCATGTAAAATATTGCCAAGACGAGACCATATGGCTCGCACTGTCAAAAAGTTGTCAGATCTCATGTAGAGCCAAGCTTCTAACTACACGCCTTAACTCTACAAGCCCTAACTTCACAAACTACACCTTTGTCAAAATATGAGGCTTGGCCATTTCATTACTACAAGAACTATTGTATAACAGAAAAATAATGAACAGTGAATTAATTTTTCACCTTACGCCCATGTGAATGTGACGGTAGCGAAACGGCCAAACCACATATTTTGACTAAGGTGTAGAGTTTGTGAAGTTAGGGCTTGTAGAGTTAGGTCGCGTAGAGTTAGAAGCTTGGCTCTACATGAGATCTGATAACTTTTTGAAAGTGCTCTAGCCATATGGTCTCGTCTTGGCAACATTTTACATGAAAATATTTTTGGTGGGATTTCACTTTTTGTATGCTGCTTATGACAATATTTTTTTAAATTTCCATCGTCTAATTTTGGGGGGTGATTTCCTAAAAATTCTGAAATATGTATTTTATGATTTATAACAAGGCGTCCCTATATCAATTTTCAGACCTCTAGCATCTGCGGAAGTCTCATACATACTTCGATCCCCTAGTTTAATAGGGGTTGGGGGGTAAAAGTTCCAAATTTTATATATTTTTTTGTACTAGCGTACATTCCAAATTGCAGCTTTCTAGGACTTCAGAAAGTACCCTAAGACTTTTGATGATTATCAGTCAGTGACGAAATCGGATTTTTTTAGATATCAATAAAATCTAAATTATAAGAGCTATGCAATTGAAACTTTGTATGTTTAATAAGTCAACTATTGACATCATAGCCCGAGAATTTTGTTTACCTGGTATCATCCAAACCCAAGTTATGAGGGTTCAAAAAACAAAACGCTTCGAGAAAAGGTAAGTAGTGCCTTTGCACTTCGCTTGGCTCGTCCCCCCAGATAAGCTTTGACCTGATTCCAGCCACCAAAAAAATGGAATTCGATCTAGAGCACAATTTTTTGACATAGTAGCGTCACGTTCCGTTTACACGAAGTAGGTAGGTATATCAAGTTAAATGCAATGCAATATAATTTGTAATCATTTAGGAGCCTTCACTTACGTTTTCCAGTCGGTCCAGTAGAATTTATTGCCGTGGATCGCAAGCCCGAAAGGATACGAACAGTTGGTGGCAATGGTTTCCTTCTCTAGAGTTTCTATGGTGACGCACTTGATGCTGGCCAGGCCAGCGTCGGCGTAGCACAGGCGGTCTCGCTCCCAGTCGATGGCCAAAGAGTTGGGTAGAACCACGTCAGTCTTGTCCAGGAAGACGCCTCGTTGAGACCCGTCCATGCTTGCCCATTCAATTTTTGGATTAGTCCGTTTCCAGTCGGACCAGAAGATTTTTCTGTGAATAAGATATGAGTGCTTGTAAATACTACAGTAAATTCGTATTTTATAAATGTGGATTGCTCCTCGAAAAGCGACTGTACAAAGGTAAAAGATTCTTTGTCCAATATAAAAGTCGGTTGATATAACTTTCTTGCTTTTCTGATCTAGAGTTTACTTTTCTTTATATTTACCCTCTTCGCGGATGCACGGCGATGCCCCTGGGGTTGGATCGCCTGTCTACTGTGAACAGTACTTTTCGCGCCTTCGTGTCCAAGTTTGCTACTTCAATAGTCAACTTCCTAGAGTCAGTCCAGAATATGTTTCTGGATGACCAGTCCACTGCTATGCCTTCGGGTGACTTGACGCCTGAAATGAGTAATAATAACATATGAATTTATATATTAATTTTGTGGCTGTGAATTCTACAGGAAGGTATAACAGTAACTCTAAAGAGTCTTAATCTGAGATATCTAATCTATCATAACTCACCTTCTGATAAGAACAGACCGGGGTCGCTGCCGTCATACGCAGCAGTTTTGATGGCGTAACTAACAACGTCGCCCCAATATATCTTGCCTACTTCGCAGTCGACGTCGACCCCAACAGCGATTTGCGATATTCCGCTGTATAACGGCGTCGCGAAATCTCTCGGTGTGACTTGGAAAGGTACTCTGTACACGGAGGCGCCGTCACTTGCAACCAAGAAGTTTCCAGCCTTTCTGGGATTCAAGTTGCAGTGGCTTCCGTTTCCGTTGTAGCCTGCATTACACTCGCAGATGTAAACATCGTGCCTCTTCAAGCAAGACGCGTGCAAGTCGCACATGGTGGGGTCGTTCCTGCACGTTTCTTCAGGGATGCAACTGTACCCGTCACCGTTGTATCCGTCTCTACAGACACATTGATACGTATTGTCGACAGGCGTGCACACCGCATTGTCGTTGCAGTCGTTGGCAACGTCACACGTACGTCCCTCGGGCACGCACTGCGTAATAGCATGGCCACTGTATCCGTCGTCACAGTGGCAATAGTTCAGATTTAAACCACTGTCGTAGAGACAGGAGGCGTGCTCAGCACACCAGGCTCCGTTGCAGAGTTGTGCGTCAGGGATGCATGCGTCGCTCTGATCTTTGATGTATCCTTTAACGCACTGGCAGATGAACTCGTTGCTGTTTGCGTCTGGGCGACATTCGGCATGGGATTCACAGTCCGAGTTGTTATTGCAACTGAAGTTTGGCCGGCAGGAGTAGCCATCGCCGTGATATCCGAGGTCACACACGCAGATGAATTCGTCTGTGCGGATGTTGATGCAGTGTGCGTTATGACCGCACGCGCAGTTGGGTCCGGTTTTCTCGATGCATTCGAATGCATCGCCTTCGTAGCCTTCTGGGCAAACGCAGTGCTTTCCTTCCCAACCGTCAGAAGCGTCAGCGGATAAGTAGGAGCAAACTGCGTTCGGCGGACAGTTAGCGTCCTCCTCACATTTAACTGAAAAGAAAATAATAATTCGTGTTATTCCAATTAACTAAGTTTACTTTGAGGATTGGTATTTTGTAGAAATAAATATCAAGTCATCTTACTTAGAGGGTCGCTGTTGTCCTTGTCCGTTGGTGGGTAGTCGGGTTGCTGGTAATTGGTTTGAGGAAACGAGTCGTAATTGTTTTGTGAAGATTGTTGATTGTTATTTTGTGAAGGCGCTGGAAAGCTGTACGTTGGAGGTTGATATTGATTCGGTGTAGGTGAAGGGTAGTTGTTGTCTAAAGTTTGTTGATAGTTGTGATCCGGTTGTTGGTAACGACTGTTATCTGTAGACGACGGGTATTTGTTCTCCGAAGGATCTGGGTAGCTGTTTTCTGAAGGCGGTGCGTAAATATTTTCAGATGGTGGTTTGTAGTCACCTTCTGACGGTCTTTGATAGCTAGGGTCCCAGGGGCTCAGGGAGCTATATCCGGAGTCTGTAGGAGGCTGATACGCTGCTTCTGTTGATGTTGGATAGCGAGGTTCAGTAGCTGTTTGATAATATGGCTCCGTAGGCGTCTGATAGTAAGTGTCGGTAGGTTGCTGGTAGTTGTTCTCTGATGGTTCAGGTGGTGCAGCATCGTATTCGAGACGACACAGCTGGTTGTTAAGTTCATCCCAGTAGTCGGAGTATCCTGGCGGGCATGAGCAGCTGTTTGAATCGCAGTTTGGTAAGACGACAGTCTCGTTGTAATCAGCCTCGTTACTTTCAACTTCAACAGTTTGTGATGCACGTGTTGTTTCATCCCCACGAATGTTTTCGATGCAATAACGTCCATCACCGGAGTAACCTGCATTGCATTTACATTCGTAACCATTGCCAGTGAAAACACAAGCAGCATACGGCGAGCAGCTAGCACATGCTGTCTCGTAATTCGGGATACAGTACTGTCCGTCTCCATTGTACCCAGGATTGCACGCGCAAATGGGCTCTCCTTCGGGGTTATCTATACATCGAGCATTGACATCACATTTTTTATTTCGGCATGTAGAGAGTGGATTGCAATTTATGCCATTTCCGATAAATCCTTGCCGACACCGACATTGGAAGCCGCCGTCGTGGTTGTTGCAGTCCGCGTTGCTATCACAGTTATGTGTTCCTGATGCGCACTCGTCTATATCCACACAGGCGAGAGCATTGTCTCGGTAAATATCTGTGAAACCAGTTGCACAGACACAAGCAAAGGAACTTCCTTGAACGACGCAAGAGCTGTGAGTGCCGCAAGAATTTCGTCCTATAATACAAGGATCCTCTTCACCCAGAGGGAATATCTTGTTGCTCATTCCATACCTTACTATGTTTTCCCTAACTTCATATTCTAAATAATTTTTATTTATTTTTAATGTTGAAGGCGTGTTATCTTCGACTGAAGGAGGAGCGAAACGACAAGAGTTGAATGAGAAGGTTTGTGAAACTTTTTGCTCGTATTTTTCACCCGTAACCTTGTTTGTGAAGGTTCTGGTAGATTCCGAGCGAATGAGGCCTGGTTCTACGAGGGTGTACTGTTCATCATAGTCACTAATCTGCAGTTTTGTCCCAGCAAGTATTACTGGTAACGAGCCCCTGACGTCTGTCTCTAAAGTGATTTGGTCAAAAACATCATGTCCGAGATACTCTTGATTGATTGTAACTCTATCACCAGTCGCTGGGAACAATATATCTGCGGTGTGGTTAAACAACGAGCCTGTGAGTTGGTAACCGTTTTTGGCGGATCCTGATGGTTTGGCAAAGATCCAACCGACGACACCCCCGAGCACATGTAGTAACTGCAAACTGCTTCCGAGCCCGCCCGGCACGAGGGACAGCGCTGTGTATGCGCGGCCGTCAGCTACCACCACGTATGCTTGTATATCTACATCATTCAGATTGACGTTGTTTATAACACCGTTTATTTTACCGTGAACTCTAAGTGGGACATCATCTTTGATACACGATTTCCCATTTCCGTAGAAGCCTTCATTACACTGACAGCAAATTCCTGCTTGATAGTCGACGCACCTCGCTTGTATGTGACACACGCTGGGTCCGCTCTGCGTGCATGTTTTGGACTCTTCTTCGATTTCCACTTCATTTTGGTTGTACTGGTCGGGGACAACAACGTTACTGTCAAGGGGTACATCTCCGATGCGGAAAACATACCGTCCAGGCTCGTGAACATTTGACCATCTGGAATTAAATACAAATATCAGTTAGTCAAATATTATTTTGGAGCAATAATATTTATTTTCTGATAAATTAGCACTTACGACACTATATTCCTGATCTGATGGCTACCGGATCCGCGGAGGGTGTAGACGCGTCCATCTTCGGATACAAAGCCAGCCTGAGCCTTTGCATCAGGCAAACTCAATAATTGCGAGTCTTTCTGTACCCACTGGATATCTCTCTCGGGGTACAGGAACTCGACAAAACTTTCCGTGCCATTGTTGATAATGGCTATTTGGAAACGGTTCCTTCGCTCGTCTGTTCGTCCGTTAGATGTGTAGGTGACGTCTTCCCATGTGGCGATGAACACGCTGGTCGGTTTGAAATCGTAGTAGTCGTGAAAGTTGTTCTGCACGCTCTCTTCTGCTTTGGAGAGAACGTGTGGTTCGTTGGTCTCTCTGTAGTAGACTGCTCCCGCATTCGTCGTGTCGATATTCGTGTAGAACGCCGCAATCGTTGGGTACGGCAGCGGAAACTCAATGTTCAGGAACGATGGGATGTCTGCTCTGAAGGTCAGCACTCCATAGTTATTTACCTGCGAATACAAAGGTTGCGTTGGTGAACTCTTTTGTAATACGACATTTTCTGTAACTGTACATCTTTTCACCATTGTTATACATAGTTGACGTTTATCTAATAGATTAGGCATATAATATAAACACGGCTGTGACTGGGTGGGCGATAATATGTATGGTATCACGTAGGTACATATTTAGGTAAATTCTACGGAATGGTCTCGACTCTTGCTTAACTCGCTACGATAGTGTTGATTCTTAAATTCTAACGAAATAACAAGTATAATATTTTTAGTACCTATTTAAGTTCTGAATAAAATTCAAACAATAACTAGTGTTGTAGACTAGGGTAATGCTTCATTAAATTAAAATTATGATCCACAGGTAGAATGTACGGGGGGTGGGGAACAGGTTGGTGCATCTAATTAAGTATCAACATTATCAATCTAGACATACTTATTATAAATTATAAAAGTCGGTTTTCGTGTCTGTGTGTGTGACCGCGTTGTTCTTCAACGGAAACTGCACGGCGGATTTTATTTCGGTTTTCACCACCATTTGGACTTTCATATAATGCATTATTAATAAAGTTACCTACTAAAGAAATCTCGATATTTTGTCAAGTCTTAAAAACCGCGCGAAGCAGAGGCGATTCGGTAGTTATTTAGTTAGATGATAAAGGGAGAATTTCAAATTCATTTCAGCGCTATTATCGAAAAACTATGTTACCCGAATAATCAAGACTGAAGCTGATTTAAAATTTTCTGCCCACAGATTACATAAGGGTTCAGGGATTAAAAAAAAAAAAAACAAAAGCTGCGTTCAGTGACCGTGTCGCTATCGATTCCCGCCCACGGGCGCTTCCGTCCGCTCGACTCGTCCCTCCCTGCATAAATGCGCAAACGCAATGCATTATCGAATCACCATATCATGCTGAATTTTTATTGCAAATATTTTTTGGGTGTATGCATAAGTTTGTGAAAGGCTGACACTTAACATTGTTGTTGAAAAACATATTCTCCCATACATTGATATACCGTCACGGTCAATTCTCAAACAGCAAATTTAATTTTGTAATCACAAAAAAAAATTGTTTTTGTGATAAAATTCCAAATTAACAATTTTCGGATGTTTTCCTTTACTTGTGCTGTGAGACCTTGCTTCTTGCCAAATTTCATGATTCTAGGTCAACGGTAAGTAATATATCGCATAAATGCCCGTAATTTTTTATTGCTTTGACTTAGAGGCTTTATTTTTTTACGTATTTGATATTAATTTCAACTTGAT
This sequence comes from Dicycla oo, assembly GCA_948252095.1. Classification (NCBI taxonomy): domain Eukaryota; kingdom Metazoa; phylum Arthropoda; class Insecta; order Lepidoptera; family Noctuidae; genus Dicycla; species Dicycla oo. The sequence goes on along the minus strand of OX411713.1, from coordinate 30,001,298 downwards.
ACCTCCACGAGTTCCTGAGAAAAAGGTTCTTGATAGACCGACAGACAGACAGAGGCAACAACGAAGTTATAGGAATAAGGGTTCCGATTTTTCCCTTTTTAGGTAGGGAACCCTAAAAAATCTATTAGAGGACTGAATAGATACAAAAGCCCTTTCGCTGAGAACTATAGTCAGAATACAGATCCCGACAACTAGTTTTCTAATTAATTAATTTAGTTTTCTTATTATTAATTTATACCGTAGGTACGTTTAGACGTACATATTTTATTCATTAAGATTTTCACGTTCATTTTCGGTGGCCCCAACGAAATTACGCAAATAAAATCAAATATGTGCATAATCAAATGTAACATTTTGAACTGTTGCTATTAATTCAATAGGTAAGTTAACAATAAAAGTAATTGTGACTCAATATTACTTTGTAGGCATTAATTGTCATTGTTATAGGTATGATTGCTTGAGGTCGTTGTGCCACTTCGAATTACTTATAATATTTATAGTTTCAATGGTTTAAGTGTCGATGCATGGTGCTTGTGGTACCGGTATCATTACCGGTAGCTATCTATCATCAATAATGAAGTTCGTAACTATTGTAGGTAATCAATAAGTAAGGAACATTAAAAAAAACCGCAAAGTGCGTGTCGCACTACGCACAATGAAGGGTTCCGTAGTTGGGATGAATTTATTCCAAGACCAAACTTAACATTGTAGTTGAAAAACATGTTCACCCATACATTTTAACTGCAAATGTATGTTTGTACGTACAATATTGAGAGATTTACCATGTTATTTTAAGACTATAGACTTCTTATAAGTTTTCCTGTATAGGTATAGAACTATTTTCTGTATTTTTTTTTTCAAAATTTTAGGCTCAGTACTTTTGGAGATAAAGGGGGAATGTTAAATTTTTCGTCTATTTTCTTAAATAACTTTAAAAGGATATATTTTAAAATTATAAAAAAAATATATATATTTGAGAGCCTCACAGTAGGCCTTTTCATTTGACATGTCACACAGTTCAGTTTGCAAAACTTTTTTTCTTCTTATACTCCCAAAATTGACCCCTCATATTCAAAATTCATTTATTTACGTTACACGTCCGTGTTTGGGTCACAGAAAGACATACTTGTACTAAATTTCAACTTGATCGTTCCATTACATTCGGAGCAAATTGGCTGAGACAGACAGACACACGAGTGATCCTATAAGCGTTCCGATTTTCCTTTTGAGGTACGGAACCCTAAAAATTTATATAGACCTGCACATAGAAAGTGAATTACACCGATTTTCTGAAAACCTCTGTAATATATGAAGATTTATTTACTTATGGATTTATTTACGTACCTACCTACCTAGTTTTAACAGAGTAACTACTTGGACGTATCAACACAAGCGATGGGCCTGTCAGAACTATTGTTCCATCAGCAGGAATAAATATGTCGTTTGTTCCGATGTTTCTTCTCAGGGTAGACTGATAGGAAACCCCGATGTCCATCTCATCTAGTTTTACGTATGAGTGAAATCACCGACCCCAGCGTGGTTTGACTAGACTCGCGCGACTAATCGAATGAACCCAACGATTTACATTTGAGCCTCATGTTTCATGGGTCTACAGAGACCATTGCATATCAAGGATAGCCGGGGGTGTGATAATGGTGGGAAGACGTGCCCTTAGGATATCAAAGGATTTGTTGACTGTACCGGATATGCCTAGAGTAGGCATGGGAATTGTGGAGAGACAGGTGATATTCATATCATATCATATATCACTTATTTATTCTCTCTTCACAAAGCAGACTTAAAGTTAGTGTGTTCAAAAATGTCTCAGCTGAATTCCACCTTTGTGAGAGACACCTTTGTGATATTTATCTATGGATGGGTATCTTTTAACGACGTCGCCGCCAGGTTGGTTCAGGTCCAGCTTCCCGACCTCATCTAGTTTTAAAATATAGTTTAGTTTTGACGTTTAAAAGTTTTTTTTTGTGGATCAAAAAATACTTTTTCAATTCACAGAAATAAATATAATATATCATTAATTAACACATCTGATCAACTAGATGCTTAAATCCATTGCCATTGCCAATGATTATCGTTTTTCGAGTGACCTATGATATAGCAGGATTACATAACCACCTACCTACTAAAAAAAAAACCAGCCAAGTGTGTATCGGACTACGCACAATGAAGGGTTCCGTAGTTGGGATGATCTTAAGAACAAACTTAACATTGTAGTTGAAAAACATGTTCTCCCATACATTCCAACTGCAAAAGTTAGTTTGTATGCACAATATTGAAAGATTTACCATGTTGTTTTAAGATCATAGACCATTCTTATAGGTTTTTTAGAAATTTTTGGCTCAGTAGGTACTTTCGGAGATAAGGGGGTGGGGGATGGTCTATTTTCTTAAATAACTTTAAAATGATTTATTTTAAAATTATAAAAAAAATATATATTTGTGACCCTCACAGTAAGACATTTGATATGTCACACGGTACAGGTTGCAACTTTTTATTTTTATTTTCTTATTTGCTCCGCAAAATTGACCCCCATATTCAAAATTAATTTATTTACGTTACACGTCCGTGTTTGGGTCACAGAAATACATACGTGTATCAAATTTTAACTTAATCGGTCCATTAGATTTGGAGGAAATTGGCTGTGACTGACGGACAGACAGACAGACAGACACGAGTGATCCTGTAAGGGTTCCGTTTTTTCCTTTTGAGGTACGGAACCCTAAAAAGTCGGAAGATATCTTGGAACACCCGAAACCTAACTGCGTAACACACTATCAATTAAAATCGGTTTCATTTTGACAGTTCAACAACATTCTATTGCATTATTTACAGTGTTGACAATGCAAATGTTTCGAACATAATATGAAGCAGTCGATTAGCAATTTAATTCAACATTATTCAGATTCTGATCGATAGTGTGTTACGCAATTAGGGTGTCGGTTGGAACGAAGTTCCTTTCGCTGTACATATTAAAACAAAGCCATCTAGTATGGTCTCAAGTATTTAGCTTGTTTAATTAAACTTACCTATACTAGATGGCTTTGTAATTAAAAACAAAAACTTTTCACACTTAAAACTGACTTTTCGGACATACCTATGTCGCTTTTTCGTTACGTGACAATTTCTACCAGACTTGGTACTCCTACCGCAAACAAAGTCAGACAATCAGTCGGGGTATCGTATTACCCAGTAACTGGGTTGTAGAGGTCAGATAGGCAGTCGCTCCATGTAAAATACTGGTATTCAGCTGCATCCGGTTAGACTGGAAGCCGACCCCAACATACGGATACGCATATGATGATAGTACTCCTACCGCAAGCCGCCATATAGAACTTTGTTCCAAAAGGAAAGATTACAAAATATCTCTTTCCTTAAACCCAACTTTTCTAATTTATTACCCATTGCATCGCATTGCATTGCAATTTTTAATGGAAGTTTGTCCATCAAAAATTTTAATGTATTTATCCTTTACAAGATCGTGTTGTAAGTAGCATCGCCTAAGTCCATTAACATCGCGTGAGCTATGCCAATTGTGACTACAGCTTGTAATTAGGACCCAGACAAGACGGGGGATAGCTAACAGTATGATATGAATCTCTTCGTATTCTTGCATGTCCTGAATTTGGAGTATTTTTGATACTATTTGAGTTTGGGAAGGCCCGCTGCACACTCAAAGGTTGTAAGGTACTGGCCACCTCAAATGCATTACCTACTCCTACCCTACCCAAGATATTTGACAGAGGATGGTGATTAGGACATTTTGCCAGTCATGCATATCTAAGTACCATGCACCCATGTTGTGTGTTCTTACCGGCACAAATACTGACTTTTACTAAAAAATCCTCACAGAATAACCGAAGCCTAGATATCTCTACGAAGAAAGGCGAGATATAAACTCAACTCGGATTTCAGACATCATATACTTATCGTCTATCGCATACGGTGAATGCTTTATTATATTATTATAGTCGTATCTAAGTATTTGTGAGGGAGCTAAGTAACTTTCCTACAACGACGCTGAAATGAAATGGAGCAGTTGAGCACTAGACAAAGCGGAAGAAGCCATAGGTAGATAATCCCTTTTAATGAATAAAGAAACTGGTCAACCATTTACACCCCAGTTATATGGAATTAAATTAGTTCGGGAAAGCATGCTACGAGAAGGAATACGTAGTAGAGCATTTAAAAGACAAATTCTCGTTACAGTTAAAAATGAACCGACAAGATACGTTCGCATAAATGTCGCGAATCTTCAAGAAAAAAAAAAAAAGATAGATCATAAAACTACTCACGAAAATGGTTTCGTAAGACTCCCCGTAGAACTTGACGGGTACTTTCAGCGATATTTCAGGGGAGGTTACTTCGCTCCCGCGGGGCAGGGTCTGGTCGTATCCAGGCCCGTGCGGGTAAAACTGGTCGCGCGTTACTGCGCACGCGCACGCTACAAGCGCGAGGACTCCCGCGCACGTCCACATCTCTCTACGCTTCACACAACACTGGAATCGCTGGAATGACTCGTTAATGGGACGCACATTTTGTCGCATATAATACCACTATACGGAAATAAACCCAAGCTTTGTTTCGTAAGTTGCAGGGTGCAGGGAGTCTGGCGCTCAATGGATTTTTGGGTCGATGAGAATATTTTCGTTAATTGCTGGGGATAATTGGTGCAGCTGCGCTTGTTTTTGTCATTTAGTAATGACCTTATGCTAATTTTACTGATTAGTGAAGTTTTCTTGGAGTTGCTAATAATTAAGTCCTCACTTTTTTAAAATAATCCCGTAATCGTCTTTATGGCTTCCTATGAATGGGAAGTGCTAGGGCAACCATGCGGCATAGAATAGTCCGCAATACGGTATTTTTTACCATGTAGGCAGAATAACGTTTAGTCTCTCATCAGGTTTCATCACAGGAAACAATGTGGTGTAAATCTGTCATTACATCCTGCAGCTAGTGGCAGCCTGATTCTTGAACTTTGCTTCTAGAATAAACAAGTTTCTGCAGTCCATTCACTATCGTTAATTCTGTTCTACGAAGTCCACGATAATGCTATTTCCACAGTAGAAATATACTGTGCTATTTCTGTTTCTTAACTGGATACCACAATAAATTCCAAAACAACAAATGCCCAATGAATTAGATATTAATTAAGTCGGCACACAGTGTCGGGAATGTTGTTATCTTCCACAAAGTTTGAAACGTTTGTTTGTTTGTCCCCATTAATGAGCATTATCTCGTAAACCATGCGATTAGTAATCCATTCATTTAGGTGCTGCTAATATTAACTAACGATGTTTTGAGAATTTATTAAAGGAACGGGAAGATACGGTTTGACAATGTGTATGAAGTGGCCCTGGCACAGGCAACTGAAGGAACACGGGTGGGTTTTAGTCAGTAGAAGTCTGATACACCCGCCCGCTCCGCTAAGAGCGGGAGGGCAAAAAAAAAAATAGGTAGCTATTTCTGAAACCAAGGAGCATTGCTAATGTTTAGTTTGGGGTAAAGGTTTGAAGAGTGCAGTCAACATTGGCATGCCACGCTTTGGCGCTGCTGCAGGACGGTCAGTCAGAACAGTACCTACTAAAGCATCAGCTCTAGTGATTAAGCTTATGAGTTGGCTGCGTTTTGTCTTATTAACGACTTCAAAAAAAGTTGTTATCAATTCGACACGTATGCATGTAATTATTATTAGAACTGCAAAATATTCACATATGATAATCTATTAGGGCTTCCAAACACATAATTACACAAAATTTCATAGGTGTATGTTTGTATGTATGTATGTGTTTGTCCACGCATATCTCCGAAACTATTCATCGGATCGTGACCATTATTTTTTTGTTGGCTTACATTTACTCCAACTTAGGGTACAGTGAAAGTTTCATCAAAATCGGTTTAGTAGTTTTCAAGAAAATGGATTAATACGTGTAAGTGTGACGGCCTGGCTTATTGATACGAGCAACGGGTGTGGTGTCAAAGGAAAACATCTAAAAAAAACAAGGTTCTCAGTAACGGAACGGAACGGAAACAGCATGACCCAGCTTATAACATTTATTGAGCACGGTTGCTACTACAATATATTTTCTGAAGGTCTGATGATGACCAGGTATGTGCTTATTGGTCCTCAGTAATGGAAATAGTTAGGATGACCTAGCTTTCAACATTTATCTACGTAATTGAGCACGGATGCTACTGCATGATACTTTCTGAAGGTCTGATGATGACCAGGTAAGTGCTTATTGGTCCTCAGTAGTGGAAATAGTTAGGATGACCTAGCTTTCAACATTTATCTAATTGAGCACGGGTGCTACTACATGACACTTTCTGAAGGTCTGATGATGACCAGGTAAGTGTTTATCGGTTCTCAATAACGGAAATAGTTAGGATGACCCAGCTTTCAACATTTATCTAATTGAGCACGGATGCTTTATGCACATGATACTTTCTGAAGGTCTGATGATGCCCAGGTAAGTGCTTATTGGTCCTCAGGAATGGCAATAGTTAGGATGACCTAGCTTTCAACGTGTAAGTGTAATGGCCTGGCTTATTGATACGAGCTACGGGTGTGGTGTCAAAGGGAAAACATCTCAAAACCTTGGTCAAATTCTAGTGCAATATTTATAACAAAACTATTAACTACTTATTATAAACAAATATTCCAGTTTTTACTAAAAAACTAAAAATTACGAAATAAAAAATAATTTAAAAAATTAAAAACAAAAGCAAATTATAAAATAATTTTAATTTCGGAAATCGGTGGCAAAAATTAAAATACAGATCCCAAGGCACCGACTTCCGAAATTAAAATTATTTCATAATTTCGAGATAATTTCTTTTTGAAGTCGATTTAATTATTCAAATTATTCTTTATGTTTGCTTAATTGAGTCATCTCAAAGAAAAATCTCGTGGCGTGAGATCGCGGATGGATCCACAAATAAAAATGGTGTGTGACCGGCTCTTGACATTGCAAATTTCACCACTTTTGGCAAAACCCCCATCATCATCATATTCCTGCCCTTATCCCATGTTACTTGGGGTCGGCGCAACACGTTTTCTTCTTCCATTCTCCCCTGTCAACCGTCACGCTATCATTCACTCCCCTCTCTTTCATATCATTCTTCACACAATCCATCAATCTTTTCTTTGGCCTTCCTCTCCCTCTGCATCCATCAACATTTATATACATCACTCTTTTAGTCACATGCGTTGCCTCCCTCCTCATCACATGCCCATACTAAGCCAAACGATTTCCCTTCAACTTCTCTGTCACTGGCGCCACTTTCAAACGTCCCCTTATGTACTCATTTCTTACTTTATCCATTCTCGTCACTCCACACATCCGTCTCAACATTCTCATCTCCGCTGTATGCAATCTTTTTTCAATCGTCTTGGCAAAACACACATATGTTGATAGTTATCTGTCAACGACCAAAACATTGAAAAAAGCAATCTATTAATAGTGCAATCCAATGTATTTGGGGTGACACGATTTCGTTTTTCTTTACAGATGTTCATATTGGCACAAGTGCACCGTGAGTTCCAAACTTCCAACACCCAATTTCAACCGCGATCATTTTATGAACGCGTTAACTCATAATAGAGTTACTTTTCGTTGAATTGGAACAGTCTAACTCATAGGTTCCCAAACTTTTATGGACTCCAAAGCCCCCTTTACGTAATAGTTAATTATACCAATTTTATATGGCTGTCTATTATCTATTAATAATCACAAATTAAAAATTAATTCTCTCTCTCTCACTCTGTAATCGTGCCGCATGAAAAGCTCCAGCGCCCACTAGGGGGCGGTATCGCCACCTTTGGGAACCTATGGTCTAACTAGTGGGACTCCAATAATGTGTTTCAATAGGTATCTGGCCCACTCGTTACCCGTGGTCCCGGTGGGTTGACCCATTACCGGGTCCATGGGTAATTTTTTACCCGTGGTCCCTCTGAAATATAATGCTGCCGAATTAAAAAACAAATCATCAATAAAAAATATATACAGTATGTTAACCAACAGAGGGCGTTCCCGTTAACCCGCAATAGTATAGCATCCATACATGCTAAAAAAAATATTACTATTCGAAAACAAAATGGTTTTTATTTTTTTTAATATTAAAATATTCACTAAAAATGTTAAATTGATACGTAAAAGAAACACTCTGTGCACGCGTACTTGAAGGACGGAAACATCGCAATTTAGTTTTTATTTTTAGTGAATATTTTTAGCATTTTTAGTGAATATTTTAATATTAAAAAAAATAAAAACCATTTTGTTTTCGAATGGTAATATTTTTTTTAGCATGTATGGATGCTATACTATTGCGGGTTAACGGGAACGCCCTCTGTTGGTTAATATACTGTGTATATATGTAGTTGGGGACTTCGATCCCGCAAGATGGCGGTATTGATATTTATCTTGCGGGATCGAAGTCGTCAATCCCGCGGACCCGCAAACGAGTGCATGCATTAAGGCATCAAGTTTATATTAGGTTAAAAGTACTAGTTCTTGATTATATTTTAATAATCTATTTAGTTGTTGAAACTTTTATTGATAATTTCAGTAATAAGTTCTCACTACATAGTATATATTGTATTGATGATTTGATGATTTCTTATTGTTGCGAATCATATTTTCGAGACTACCATTTTAATTGGGCAGCATTGTATTTCTCGGAGGGACCATAGGTAACAAAATTACCCATGGACCCGGTAATGTGTTAACCCACCAGGACCACGGGTAACGAGTGAACGAGTAATCTGGGCGGAACCCCAAAAAAAAAAAAGAAAAAAAATCGCATCGGGTTGGTAGATGTCACAATTATGTCTTCGAATTTTTGGTTCTAGGACATGCCGGTTTCCTCATGATGTTTTCCTTCACCGTTATTAGAGGAGTGGGGATGAAATAATTCACACAAAGTGCCTGCTTGGGTTCGTAACCACGACCTACAGCTTGTGAGTCGCGGCCGTTACTACTGGCCCACCACTGTTCCATGCGAATTGAATTGAACTACTGCGTTTTCAAAACCATAGGGCTTCGCGACTGAGGTGTGCTAAGACCCAAAACATCATTGGTGCCATCGCGTAATATTAGAGTCAGTCCTATTGAATCACAAACTCACTTAGTCACAGTAGCTCTACACATAAAGCGTGCAGTACTCGCGATTATCTGTGAGCATTGACCCAACTTTAGATAATTCGCAAACCAAAATATCTGGCGAGAATTTAATTCACAATTCCCAGGTCGCCGACCCCGCAGTAGAATGCACGAAACTCCTGGCAAGTTGCCCCTGGTGCTCAGATAAACTGGGTTATAATTAAGTTCCTTGCTAAAAGATAGAAACACTTTACGTACTCTGCGGCCAATTGAATACACAATGTAGGACGGGCCGATGTCGTGTTTTGTTATTTTTTCTCTCCCGATGTGTGAGAATGTCGTAAATAACATTCATATGTCCTATTATTTTGAGATTGCATTTAGAGAGTTATTTTCGTGCATGGAACGTTCAGAAGATCTATCATTGGTGCTCGGACATTCGGATGTGTCTATAGGCGTATGAGCTGGGTGATAAGCGATAATTCGTTCACGATGGCCTTGCTTTTTAAGAAAATTACCTTTATACTGGCAGCTATCATAACAACTATGTTTGTACTTTTCCTGAAAATCATCAAACTTTTTATATTATGTCTGATCCTGCATGGAGTATTGCAGCCACCTTTGGGATGGCTCAGCTAAGACCAACTTGCCGCGCTTGACTCAGTGGAACACAGAGCTAAGAGGCTCTTTGGCGACGTAAAACTGGTGGATGCCAATCTTCATAGCTTGGCTCATCGCCGCAAGGTTGCCTGCTTGTCGGTCTTCTTCAGATTGTACTTCGGTGAGTGTGCTCAAGAACTCCACGACCTCATTCCGCCGGCCCCCTTCTACCATCGGACATCTAGACGCACTGCCAGTTACCATCCCTACCTAGTTGCTATTCCACCAATTCGCACTAAGCGTTTCCAAATGTCTTTTATAATGCGCACAGCAAAAGAGTGGAACTCACTGCCTGCGACTGTGTTTCCGAGCGCATACAACCCTAATCTCTTCAAAGTGAGAGTGAACAGGCTTCTTCTGGGTAAGCTCACTCCATCGTCGACTCTGTCTCTGTCGCCTCCGACCTAGACTAGAGTCAAGAGCAAACCCATCTTAAAAAAAAATAAATCTTTATCTAAATTTTAACTTTATTAATGCTCATTATACTAATTACTGCATGTAGGTACTGCTACTAAAACTCCTAGTTATTACACTTTTTTCTTTTTAAACTTTTATGTCTACCTGTGGACAGCGTTGTATAAATAACCCATATTATTACTAATATTGCTTGTTAAATTAGTTGTAAGTTCTTTTACTGCCGTCACAAGGAAAAAAGACGTATAGCTGACATTTTTTTCGAAATAGAATTATTTACATACTAGCTTCCGCGAACGACTTCGCCCGCGTGGTTTTTGATAAGAAGTAATTAAAATAAATAAAGAAAGACATACGGTTCGATTTGAAAACCTGCTCCTTCCTTCAAAGTCGGTTAAAAAGAGAGCAAAATAAATACAAGTGAGGTTGTTTTGGAAAATCGTCAGGGCTAAGATATGGTGCCATGGTGGTCTAGCGCCCATGTGCTGGTTTGGTCCCAGGGGTGGTCACGGCGTGCAATGTGTTCTTGTGCACCGGTGATGGGGGTACTCCCCAGAGGCGGGTTCGGTGACGGACGGCCGCGGTGGGTTCACGGATGAGTGCTAACGCGTGCCCGTTGAGCCACAAGCGGTAGAGGAGGACACCGTGGAGTTTTAGAGGATTGGAGTCCCACATACCACTATCTTCCCGTGGTAGTGCAGTATGCATGAGCATTTCTCCATGCAAAAATGGGCTAAGAAATGGTAACTTCTCGCACTGCCTACGCTAAAAATACAAACATCCATACCTATAAGGAAGAACGTTTGGTTCTAAGTAGACTGAAAAGAACATCATTTTCTGAAAGCTAAATGAATATCACGTTGATACGATAATATACCATCACGAAATCTAATTTGATCTAAAAATCTATTACGTGGCACTATAAGTCGAGTATGTAATAAACTATTAACAGAAATATATTGTTCGCGGCAGACCTAGACGAGGTAAAAACTAAACCGCTTATTGCTGAGTAAATGATGAAAAATGTTCTCTTCCGAGCCGGGAACCACTACCATTTACCTACTTAGGTGGTTCTAGTTTCACGAAAATAATAACTTGCTCAACATTGCTTAAATGTTGACAAGCTTTTATTTATTTTCATCTGTCCCGGTGTGTGTCTGTGCTCGAATCTTGCAAGTTAAATTTGACCCACTTCCCGGTTTCCGATTGAGCTAAAAATTTACATGCTTATGTAAATCAGATGACAATGCAATATTATTATAACATGGAGCTGATCTGATGATGCAGTCGGAAGGCGGTCATGGGAACTCGCGCAACCCTATCGAGTTTGTGCTGGTTTTATTTGTCTTGATAAGGACTCTGTCCTCGATGATATCCAGATTAATAAAATCTGTTAAAAAAATAATACACTAGTTTACCAATAAGGTTGTTGAGCTATAGTCATGAGTTGAATTTTATCAATGATTGTGGTCATATTCAAAAAAGTCGGTAATATCGTCAAATACACTGACTATCTATAGATGAAGATAGAGGAGATGAAGATCATGGCGAATTCCACGATTTTGGAGAAAACTAGTGTATCAAAATTGCGGTTTTTGTGTAACCTGTCTGGAATGCTAAAATTTACTGAAAGGTATCGAAATCACTCGCAATATATTTCAGTAAAAGGAGTGAAAATTATGATCGGATAAGTGGTAGTGGTGCTTGCGAAGAAATTAATGCTGCCGTGACTCGGCTCAGCGTCGGCCGGACGAGATCTAAATCTGACGGGAGCTCGAGCGGACGAACTACTCCGGACAACGTCGGACGACGGACCGAGCCCTGCACGAGGAGGACCTTTTAAAGCCCATCCAGAAGACACATTAACGTGTTTATAGCATTGTTCTGTACCGACTATGTCTGGACCACGGAGTTATACAGGGTTATTGGTAAAACACCAACAACCTCTTAAGGGGTCATTGTACTCATCATTATGAACAACTTTTACTATGGGACCAAACCTGAAATCGCGAAAAAAATCAGTACATTTATGTTCGCATAATTCGTCAAAATATACTGAACAGCTGATTTTTTTTCGCGATTTCAGTTTTGGTCCGATAGTAAAAGTTGTTCATAATGATGAGTACAAAGAGGTAGTTGGTGTTTTACCAATAACACTGTATACAGTGTCCGTTTACGGTGTAGTGAAAATTAAGGGTGTGGTACAGACCATCAAACTGAACAACTTTTTCCCGGGGACCAACATCGTAATCGTGAAAAAAAAATCAGTCGTCCTATACAAAACTTCAATATCCTACTTGACCAAATGTATGGGACGACTGATTTTTTTTTCACGATTACGATGTTGGTCCCCGGGAAAAAGTTGTTCAGTTTGATGGTCTGTACCAGACTCTTAATTGTTGCTACTCCGTAAACGGACACCCTGTATAATGTGGACAGACATTGGTTACGTTAAAAGTTTTTTTTTAGTATCTAACTGTATTTACATATCTATTTCATTTGAAGATATAGGAAGACAGAGCCAATAAAATGTTATCTTTATGGACAAGTAAATGCATAAAATTCCGCACATAAATGATATAAACGTAGCCTGAAAAGTTTTTAGTTTGCAATGATAACGTTCACCTAGGATTGGTGTTGGTAATGCGCGATATAAACTTTGTCATCGTAGGAAATCATAAAAACGTCCCAAAATGCTCTTTAATTTCCTTTCAAAGTTTGAATAGTTTCGTTTCTTAGTTAAAATGCGACGCCGGTCCAATCACTATTATCTTCAAAGTATATTCCTATCATTTTCCTCAGTCTAAAGGTAATGACTCAAACGCCTGGGGCGACTCCCGAAAATTATCTCAAATCTCAAAGACTGCATTTTTCTTAAAAACAAAGAACGCTCGAAAATTTATTTATCGCTTTTTGTCGAGATTAATTGAATGGTGGAGGGTTGCGGGTAGTTTCGGCTCGGCGTCTCGGCGGATCCGGTCGGCGAATGATTTCCCGCTTCCGGGCGGTTTCCGTTCCGTAGCCGTGGACGTAGTATTGCTAACGATACGCTTTGTGCTACCCACCTTTGTGGTCGCACCCTTATTTATGGTGTCTATAAGAAAATGATGAAGTTACTGTTGCCTTTTTCTTTCTGTGGGTGTTGGTGGAAAATATTTAAGATTGTTTTGGTAGCTTTCCTGTTAATTTTTTGAGACGATTTACAGAAATCTATATTTAGATGGCGGTCTTGTCATGCTTTCCATCCGTAGACTCCCGCAGTATTTAACAGGGTGCCTTATTTTTGGTTTTATTAGTCACTGCCTCCTTGTTGAGTTAAATAGGCATAAGTGTCAGCCGTAAGGTATCATTTTAATAAAGTCTAGACGCTGGGAAATGCAGACGGAGTAATAAATAGCCCTGAGTGACCGAATGCCTAGGATAGGGCTGCCACAGTAGGAGAAGCAAACAACTAAGTAATAAATAGCCCTGAGTGACCGAAAGCCTAGGACAGGGCTGCCACAGTAGGAGAAGCAAGCAACTAAGTAATAAATAGCCCTGAGTGACCGAATGCCTAGGACAGGGCTGCCACAGTAGGAGAAGCAAGCAACTAAGTAATAAATAGCCCTGAGTGACCGAATGCCTAGGACAGGGCTGCCACAGTAGGAGAAGCAAGCAACTAAGTAATAAATAGCCCTGAGTGACCGAATGCCTAGGACAGGGCTGCCACAGTAGGAGAAGCAAACAACTAAGTAATAAATAGCCCTGAGTGACCGAATGCCTAGGACAGGGCTGCCACAGTACGAGAAGCAAGCAACAAAGTAATAAATAGCCCTGAGTGACCGAATGCCTAGGACAGGGCTGCCACAGTACGAGAAGCAAACAACTAAGTAATAAATAGCCCTGAGTGACCGAATGCCTAGGATAGGGCTGCCACAGTAGGAGAAGCAAAAAACTAAGTAATAAATAGCCCTGAGTGACCGAATGCCTAGGACAGGGCTGCCACAGTAGAAGAAGCAAACAACTAAGTAATAAATAGCTCTGAGTGACCGAATGCCTAGGACAGGGCTGCCACAGTAGGAGAAGCAAGCAACTAAGTAATAAATAGCCCTGAGTGACCGAATGCCTAGGACAGGGCTGCCACAGTAGAAGAAGCAAACAACTAAGTAATAAATAGCTCTGAGTGACCGAATGCCTAGGACAGGGCTGCCACAGTAGGAGAAGCAAGCAACTAAGTAATAAATAGCCCTGAGTGACCGAATGCCTAGGACAGGGCTGCCACAGTACGAGAAGCAAGCAACTAAGTAATAAATAGCCCTGAGTGACCGAATGCCTAGGACAGGGCTGCCACAGTACGAGAAGCAAGCAACTAAGTAATAAATAGCCCTGAGTGACCGAATGCCTAGGACAGGGCTGCCGCAGTACGAGAAGCAAGCAACTAAGAAATAAATAGCCCTGAGTGACCGAATGCCTAGGACAGGGCTGCCACAGTACGAGAAGCAAGCAACTAAGAAATAAATAGCCCTGAGTGACCGAATGCCTAGGACAGGGCTGTCACAGTACGAGAAGCAAGCAACTAAGAAATAAATAGCCCTGAGTGACCGAATGCCTAGGACAGGGCTGCCACAGTACGAGAAGCAAGCAACTAAGTAAAAAATAGCCCTGAGTGACCGAATGCCTAGGACAGGGCTGCCACAGTACGAGAAGCAAGCAACTAAGTAATAAATAGCCCTGAGTGACCGAATGCCTAGGACAGGGCTGCCACAGTACGAGAAGCAAGCAACTAAGTAATAAATAGCCCTGAGTGACCGAATGCCTAGGACAGGGCTGCCGCAGTACGAGAAGCAAGCAACTAAGAAATAAATAGCCCTGAGTGACCGAATGCCTAGGACAGGGCTGCCACAGTACGAGAAGCAAGCAACTAAGTAATAAATAGCCCTGAGTGACCGAATGCCTAGGACAGGGCTGCCACAGTATGAGAAGCAAGCAACTATACCTAATGTTTCAAAGGGTTGGCTTTACGTTTAGAGAGCTGTCGTACGCTGCGCATTGTGTCAAATATGGCAATATTCTCTAACTACTAATGAGGCGGGTCACTTTCAGTTGTGAAGAACTTTCCAAGAATATAATTAGCTTTGCATAGTCTTCACAGATGGCCAGCGATCTCTTAAGGCCACAAACCGAGGCGCTCAGCAGAGCCATATCATCGGCAAATTATTTCAAATTATTTATTGTCATAAAACCGATTGTACACCAGAATATGGAATTCTCTGACTCCTGCACTAGTTAAAACTGTGTTGCAGGAGCCAGTGTCCTCCCGTAATAAAAAGAACACACTTAAAGTTTTATGTAACATAAAAAGAAAAAAAAAGACAGTTTTAAATCAAAATAAATTAAAAAAAATGTAATGTACAAAAATAATTGAAGAAAAAAAAAGGTAAAAGTAAGAAATTAAAATAAAATAGGAATTACAAAATTAGTATTAACGGTTCTAATTTCTAATTTTGCGCGAGGGTATAATTTGTGTGTGTGTGCGCGAGTGTATTTGAGTGTGTGTGTTGTGTGTGTGTGTGTGAGCTGTGTTTGTGTATATGTGAGTTGGCTTGCCTGAATTCCGTGACACTATAAGTCGGATTTTTTTTTTAAATTTTGACAGTTCAACAACATTCATTGTGTTACGTTGTCGAGCAGATCAGTCTTTCGAACATATGAAGTAGCGGATAAGCAATTTGGTTCAAGACGAATCAAATTTGAATTTGTGTTACGCAATTAGGGTGGTGGTATTTATTACTATTTTATGTAATTTAAGTCACTACAGTCAATAGATTCTCTACCGCGTCGTAGTAACGGGACTTCAGCCAGATGAAGATAACTTCTTTAAATTTATAGTTGCTTAATTTAAGTATGGAATTAATTTTATTGCATTTATACACATTGGGGGCAATGAAGTTAAAGTGCTTTTGTCTAAAAGCTGTTCTTTGGCGAGGAACAGGACAGCGTTCAACTCGCTTAGTTGACACAGGTAGTGATCTACTACTGATACTGTTACTGTGGCTACTGACATACCTATTGCTCCATCGTGCACCTCCGAGTTGGTGACAATCCCCCTGCTAAGGTCATAAGCAGGCCATGCTCGTACATTCCTTATTCCCTCTAAATGTATGAAACAATAAGGAAAAGTCGACGATAATGAAGATTCCAGGGGTGTCCGCAAATAATCTACTTTGTGCCGCACGTGACCGCGTCTCGGCGTCACTTAATTAATATAAACTCTCGGGACAGCCCTGCGTTACCAGTAAATTATTACGTAATACATGTAGGTACGTATGTACGTACGTGTACTTCACTTACTTTGTATGTTCATTTGGAAGCCGACCCTAACATAGTTGGGAAAAGGCTAAGCAGTTTGATTGATGTAGGTACGTATGTCACTTCTTTACTGAAATATGAACTTAACGTTCTTCTTCAAGATATAGAGCGCTGAACAAATTGCGAGATAGTATCTACCTAGGAGCTTTTTCAGGGAATAGGAATCTCCTGAAATAGGCTTCGGACTTTCAAAGTTTTCAGATATACTGATTGAAATATGTTACGTTACTAGGTTTAGGTAGTTATATTTTTCAATGTATGCTATTGTTTGTTAAAATATATAGAATTCGGCTTTCGCCATTATTACTGGTATCTAGACACACGCAGTTATTCGCTGTACCACACAGTGGAACAAACTACGCTCATAATACTTTTACTTTCTTTCATCTTCGTATATTTAACACCAAGGTACATCCAGGAAACTTCTGTATGCAACGAATGGACCAATAATTTGAAATAGAATTGAATATCATAATCCATACACCACTACAACTGTTCACGCACACACCTACACACCCACCCACACTACACACTTTGATATGCTTAGATGGTGCTAGCATGTCATCCTGTTTGTTTCTGATGCATAATAATAAGTGTAGCTACTAAATTGTAAATCCATAATAATTTGGCTGTAAGATTAGTTTATTTATTTTAAGTAAAATAAAAGAGCAAAAAAATAGAAAGCAAAAAAAAAAGATAAAGAGCTGTGGATTTTGTGAATAAATAAATAAATAAATCACGGTCATCATAATCTGCCTAGCTTTTCCCAACTATTTTGGGTTCGATTCTTCATTCCAGTCTAACCAGATGCAGCTGAATACCAGTAATTTACATGGCGCCTATTCACAACCCAGTTACTGGGTAATACGTTACGATTGGGTATCATGACTATATGTGTTGCATTTGTTATCCAGTCTCACCATGCAACTGAATTATTTTTTAGTAAAGGAATACAATGCATGATAACGATGTTTTTTTTTTTTTTCAAACAAAGGAATAAAAATAAAGCACATTCGTTGATATGTTTATTTAATTCCCAGTTTTTGGCATGCCGTCATCAAATGTCCGGTGGTGTTACATTATGTACTTGTTCACATATTATGTATGCAAGTAGGTATGAGTTGCGTTTTCATTTATGTGGATGTATGTACATATTTGTCAGTTTTGAAGTTGCTAACCTACTGTTTTGGTCATGATCAGCTATTTCTTTCATTTAATATTAGGTTGGGGAAAAAGTCTTTTCGCGTTATAGTATGTATGAACTTGTAATAAAATCTCTTTGGCTATACTATTTGTATCTGGATAGTTTTGGTATTGCAAGTTTAAATTTTAAAGAACATAATTCCAAATTCAAATTAGGAAAATGTGTGATTTTCATTTGTTTTTCGTACCGTCAAGATGAGTGAATCTAATGAAGAAATTCGATACATTTTAAAATTTTACTACAAAAAAGGTAAAAA
Organism: Dicycla oo; assembly: GCA_948252095.1. Lineage (NCBI taxonomy): Eukaryota > Metazoa > Arthropoda > Insecta > Lepidoptera > Noctuidae > Dicycla > Dicycla oo. Next base: position 29,983,300 of record OX411713.1, on the reverse strand, counting down.
TGCAACGCAAGCCGCGAAAAAAAATTGCGATGTTTATGGGCCTAGTGTAGTGTCTGTGAGAGTAGCACAAATTTGGTTTAAGCGTTTTCAATCCGGAAATTTTGATGTCAAAGATGCACGTCGCTCTGGTCGCCCTATTACGGATAAAATGGATGCCATTTTTGAAAAAGTGGAGCAAGATATCAGTAGTTACGACGTAGCTGAAGAACTGGAAATTGACCACAAAACAGTTTTGACGCATTTGAAAAAAACTGGGTACACAAAAAAGCTCGACATTTGGGTACCTCACGAGCTCACTGAAAGAAACCTAATGAACCGTGTACTCATTTGTGATTCTTTATTACGACGTAATGAAACCGAACCATTTTTGAAGAAGCTGAAAAAGTGGATCACGTATGACAAGAACGTGCGAAAAAGGTCGTGGTCAAAGGCCGGTCAGGCTTCACAAACTGTGGCGAAACCCGGGTTAACTCGCAACAAGGTGATGCTGTATGTGTGGTGGGATTGGAAGGGCATTATTCATTATGAGCTGTTACCACCAGGCAGGACCATCGATTCTGAACTCTACTGCGAACAACTGATGAGATTAAAGCAAGAAGTTCAGAGAAAGCGGCCGGAATTAATCAACAGAAGGGGTGTGGTTTTTCATCATGATAACGCTAGACCACACACATCTTTAGCCACTCAGCAAAAATTAAGAGAGTTTGGCTGGGAGGTGTTAATGCATCCGCCGTATAGTCCTGACCTTGCACCTTCAGATTTCCACCTGTTTCGGTCTCTTCAGAATTCTTTAGGCAGTGTCAGGTTAACATCACGAGAGGACTGCCAAAACCACTTGTCGCGGTATTTTGACCAGAAGTCCCAAAATTTCTATAGCAATGGGATCATGTCCCTACCTACAAGATGGCAAAAAGTTATCGAACAAAATGGTACCTACATACTTTAGTTAAATGTAAATAAACTATATTCAAAAATGTTTTGAATTTTCTTAAAAAATGCGAAGAAACTTTTTCCTCAACCTATTATTTTGAGCTCGTGTGTAAAAGTTCTTAGCCTGTCTGCTAGTTGCTTTTCTCATAATTATCTGATAGATATTTTTTGTGCTTAGTTGACAAAACGATGTCTTTATGTCATTATCATTCGTGTTACATACATTTGCAAAACGATCTCGATTTTTTTCGATTTTGAATTTCGAACCACGAAAAGTACCCAGACTTTTTCGGTTCGTTCTGTTTAGTTTTTTGCATAAACTTTTGGGGAATAACAATAGGTATTAGGCAATCCTTAGCATTACCACTACACACATTAATACCAACCCACACGAACATACTTTGTAGGTACTTTAATAGGTATTGGTTTAATACAACTTCAACATCAATATTCCAGTTAAAAATGTTCTATTTAATTCTTCGGATATCCTAATTAAAGTGTTCGTTGTTCCGGGAACAGATTATTCTGTTATCAAACAACACGAAACACGTTTTGCAATTTTCTCAGAAATAAATACTTACTGTTGTTATATCAATTGATGGCACGAATACAGATTAAACAACTGATCGTTTTGTGTGTCTGCATCTTCATGACGATGTTTTGTTGCGTGATGTTATCTGTTACCAAGGTCCGTTTCCCAGCTTGTTGATACGTGAATCGATTTTAATTTGGTTATTATAGCCAGCACTTACCAGAAATGGGTTCAACATCATCAGTTTAGGAAATATCCATCAAACGCTAACTACATACTCATATCTTTTCTCGGGTAACGTAAAAAGGCTGATAACTGCACTGGTAAAAGACAAAGGTCATTATGTGCCGGCCGTTGTGCGGTGAGAGCGTCGCAAACACTGGAAGGATTTTCACAAAACTTGAGGAACTACAAAAGGACAATACGGCGCACATTTATCATAGACTACGAAGCTCAAAAAACGTCGGAAAACATCGTGAGGAAATCGGCATGTCCTTGAAACAGAATTCAAAGACATGTGACATCTACCGAGCCTCACTGGGCCCGCGTGGAGGATTACGGCCCACTCCCTCTCACAGAGAGGAGGCCTTTTTTTTTTGTGGATGGGAAATCATCAAATAACTTCTCCCGCTCTGGGTGAAGCGGAAGGGCGTGTCAGACTTTTACTGACTAAAACCCACCCGTGTTCCTTCAGTTGCCTATGCCAGGGCCACGGTATCTTTTTCAAACAACCCGCGACCCCAGCGGCATCGGCCCTATTGGACCCCATCTTTTGCTGACATCTCTTTGAGGCGCGCGTGGAACACAACGCGCCGTCGACCCGGGCCTGGTATTCACCGGACGGCGAGCTACCCACTACTCACCGTCTGCAAGCCCGCGCCTACGGTGGCCGGGAATCGGCTACCGATTCCCGCCGCCCAGACAGAGAGGAGGCCTGTGTCCCAGCTGTGGGAACTTTATAGGCTGTTTATGTGTTATGCGACGAAGCTCATGTTTAGCAGTAGACGCCTGCTTATAACCTGTCTTGCCATAAATATGGTCACGAAGAAAAAAAATTTTTTTTTATTGCAAATAATATTTATTACTTTTACAGTGTGTTAGTTTAATACGTAAATATAAAACAATTTAAAATATAAAAAGCTTATTCGAAGTGGTCTCCATTGGCTGCAATACAGTCCTTTAAACGTTGAGGCCAGTTATCAATAGAAGCACGCACTCTTTCCATGGGAACATTCTTCACTGCCAATTTAAAGTTTTAGGGACTCCAAATTATCATGGCGTACTCTCTAAAACTGACCATAAATCATAATCCAGCGGATTAAGATCGGGACTAAACGACGGCCAGTCTTCAGCTCTGATGAAGTCCGAAACGTTCACTTCCAACCAAGACTGCGTGGACCGAGCTTTATGACCCGGCGCCGAGTCTTGTTGGAAGGACCATACTTGTTTATTGAACATGGTGTTGTTAAGGGGCTTAACTACCTTCTCAAGAATGGTATCTTGATACACTTGTGCCGATGTTTTGATACCTTTTTCACAAAAATATGGCTCAGTCACTCCTTCATAGCTAACACCCCACCAAACCATCACTGAAGTCGGATAATGCCCACGTTGCACTCTGTCGACTATTTGGGAAGCTTCCTTAGAACTTTGAGCATAAATACGGTCATTTTGTTTGTTAAAATGTTGCTCAATTGTAAAGATTTTCTCATCCGTAAACAAAATTTTTCTGTGACCTCCCTTTGCGTACCGCTTCAATAGTTGTTTCGATTTTACCACCCTATTTTTTTTTTTTAATTATCAGTTGAAAAATGACCACTGCGTCTCTTATAGGCTGCAAGTCCTAAGTCATCATTTGAAATACGCGAAATGGTTCTGGGTGCTATCTTCATCTCCCGAGATAAAATCTTTTGCTTTCGGACAGGATTTCTTCGAATTCTTTCCCTTACTGCTTTGACCACCTGTTTCGTACGAACACTACGTGGACGGCCAGATCTTTTTCTGTCACAAACAGAGGAGGTCTCATTGTACCTATTAAGAGCCCGGTACACAAACATTTGACTAATACCAAGCGTATGGAGAGTCAACTTTGTGTAATGCAATCACAGCGATTCGGTTCTCTTTATCACCCCACTCCATTTTCATATCGCAAAATATTGTACAATGTATTGGCGCCAAAATTAGAAAACTCAATGAACAATCGTATAAAAATGACAGATTCCAAATGCAAATGTAATATAATTCTTATTTTTATTTGTAACAGTATTTATGGCCAGACTAAGTATTGACTCTTGCGCAGATGTCGATGCGGCAAAAACAAATAGTAATCTACGCCCAGTTTGCACTTCGTCTTCTAAATCCTAGCTGATTTTGGACAAACAAAACATATATTTATACCAGGTGACATGAAAATGCTTGGAATAGTGAACTTTTGTGCCAGTTTCGCAAGATGCTCTAATCAAGGGGCCACATTGAGCGACGAGCTCGACGCGTTACGTAAGTCATAAAACAGGAATCGCATTAGCAAAGGGTTGGACGAGGCAGGCCGTTTGACGCGAGCGTTGTTGCGGTATCGCGGTGTGGAGGACAAGAGACGAGAGAACAGCGAGGTGGCGGTACTATATTAGGTACAAGGAGCTATAAGGGCTCGAATTGTCCGTCTTGATAGTCGCATGACGCAATTCTACTTGTATAGAAAACGTAGTAGGTTGTTTTGTATCGTATAACGGGCTGGTGTTCGCAACTCCACGCCCAAGCGCATATTTTGCATACGTAATGTAGATCCATCCACCATCGAGGCGTCCAATTCAAAGACCAATATTTCTTTTAAAGAAACTGATTTTTGGAGTGAAAACTTGTTTGGGAGCATTGAGCGATTTTGGTAGGGGGAAATCTTACGGGTTCGCGTCACTGCGACCCCGCGTTTAAGTTTTCAGTTCTGTCGACGGTCTCCATGACTGCCTATTTTTTTGGCATTGCTTTTCGTACAAGACTGCTGTTAACTGTTTAGACAGGGTGGTCAAAATAGTGACTTCAAAAAGAAAAATTTGAATTCCTCATACCCAGGGGTATCTATTCGAAAATACCCCATGTATGTTCTACGATTTTTTGTAGTTTTCGTTTTATATTTGTTTTTGTAATTATTCAGTTTTCTGCCGGTGGAGCTTAAAAAATTCATATCTTTTTTTTGTAGTGTATATTTGTCAGATTTTTTTTTTTGTGACAGGTAACGTTCAAGACTTCCATTTTAATACAGGGTTTATTTAGAAAAAAATCAATCTAAAAAAAAATTATAAGTACAAAACTGCAATTTGATTTTGTATCAATCGAAATTGGATTGAAAGTACTTGGAGAGGTATCTAAGTAATGATTACCTACTGAATGATTACTGATAGCTGTCATTAGCTGTTTTATTCGCTGAAAATTAATTATTTTGGAAACCCTGCGAGATTTCTGAAGTCTTTCAGCGTTAGCCAAGTTCCTTTTCAGCTTTTGTCTCCCGCTTGCTCCTATGCTGTACGCCTGTGCCTAAGTGGTCGCTCGTAAACAGTTTACGACAGTGTGCCAGCGGTGGAGATTAAAATCATGCATTTATTTTATTCGTCATTATTCCACAACGCCCAGCCTCTGTATACAAAGCTAGCTCTAAAAAATTTGGACCAATCTCGCCACTATGACATTTTTACGTTCCTGTGCTCGTTCCTATTAAAAGATAAATGTTTTAAGTACTTTTTGTCATTACGAATACTCATTTAAGTTTGTGTTGTTAGATGTCTGCAGTGGTAGGTCTTTATAGTGATGGTTGATTTTGACACAATGCTAATTAAACTTTAATCCTTATTATATATTGTATTCGAAATAATTTTGAATGGCAAAATTTATGTAAAAGATTAAAATTAAATGCATTAGATTTAGGTAAGTTTCAATGTATTCTGGCTTACCCTGCAAGCAATAAAGCTAAGCTTATTTATAAATTTATATTTTGTCTTAAGAAAATTTTGTAAGTAACTTGCTTATGGTTATGATGGGGCTGACATGACCTGTTAATGGTTGCAAGTCCCTAAGAAATAAAGAGAAAAAAAAAATCTAGCGTTACCAATTACTACGTTACTTAGTTCAAATCAATAGTAGATTACAAAGTAGGTACGTTACACAGAGTTATTGAGTTCGCTAGAACTACCTGCTTCTTACCTATTCTGCTACACGAATACTACAAAGCATGGTATTAATTTAGTCACCTACATATAAAATATTTTAATTTAATGACATAGACTATTGTTTTCTTTTAATTATTTAAACAAATTCTGCAATTAGAATTGTTTCTATGAATTCTTCTAAACGGGGAACTTAGGTAGTTACCTAGTCGGTATTTCACTACATAATATACATATGTTCGCATTAATAGTATACTAGGGTGTTAAAAAAACAAAATTAGGAAAAACCCAAAATATCAGCCGAAAAAACCGAAATTTTGTCTCATGTGGTACGAAGTTCACCGGGTCATCTAGTATGTAGATAAATTAGCTGTAATATAATTTTAACGCGTAAACTTTGTAATCTCGTTATTCCATCTGTCGACTGCTGATATGTAACAAATAGATGAGGACACTAAAAATGTGGATAAATAGGCGATGCAATTGTTTTTTAAACAAGTCTTAAATTGTTTCTTTAACATATAAAAGTAACACTCTCATAATTTCAATATTGATTTTATTACTTTTCCACAAATTTGAACGCCAGTTTTCATCTGACTCCAAACAAAAAATAAGCAGATTTTTTTTTCTGTAGACCATAATAGAATAGAATAGAATAATTTATTTCAGATAATTAAAATCCATATCTTGTTAGTATACCTAAAGAATATTAGCTTATAATTATGTTAGTATTGTTAGTACTTATCTTTATATATACTACTATACAAAACCATTCACTACCCTCACCCAGTGTTTTTGATTGGGGCAGTCAAATTGAGCAGCAATGACTTTCAGAATGTCATTTTTAGCACCCCGCAGTCGCTGCTGCAAAGAAGCCGTTTTTTTGCGAATTATGGCCTTGAAGCCGTCCGTGTTGGCTTCTGCAAACATCCCGGAGCCACTGCAGCGCCACGGTAGCCTTAACAACATTCTGAAAGCATTGTTATATTGAACCCGCCGGGTGTCATAAGATCGTCGCGTATAGCTCACCCACAGGCCACTCGAGTAAAAGGATGGACAATACGCTTTAAAGACCGTTATTTTTACTTGAGGTTTCACCGCTAACGTCCTGCGTTCCCGCTCTATATCCTCGCTCTCTTATATCTATATAATATTAGTACATTTCTTCCCAATCCGAGTCTAGAACTGAACAAAAAATATCTACTATTTGGGTTCAAGAGCGAACAAATCGCCGATAAGTGTAAGGTCGGGTGTCGAACCCGCGAAATTGTGGCGATACCATTACACAAATATACAAGGTCAGAGTTACTTGTGATAGCGGGAAGTAGGTAGTACATTATGTTATTTGATGACGTTGGTGGAGTAAGTGTGTCACGTTCTGATGTGAAGATTTTGTTATGGAAAGTGAAAAGGGATTTGGCGTTATGTTTACAAACTTGTGGTCCACATGATAGGTGTGGTTCACACGATGATATTATCAAAGAAAAGCACTAAAGGCTCATTGAAGGAGACGCGGCGCCGGCGCGTCGTGCAACGCACGTCTCGCGGCGCGTTGAATGATTTTTCCGTTTACAGAGAGGCGACGCGTGCAGCGGCCCGCGTTATCATACGCGCAAACACAAACATATGGCAATGTACGATGTTGTTTACGAAGACGCGGGGCGTGCGATGCCGCGGGCCCCGCCACGTGTGTCGTTACGTTTAACCGAGAACGGAGAATTTCAGGAATAGCAAGCTTCAACGCTGCGTGCACCGTCGCAATAACCGTTGCGTGCGACGCGGCGATGTGATCCTCGGGCTCCGCCTGCATTTCAAACAAACACGTGTAAAATCGCTTCTCCGTAAACGCTCTCTTACAACGCCATAGACTTGAATTTAGTGCGGGCTGCGCCGCCCAACGCGACGCGCGACGCCCCGCGTCTCCGTAAATGAGGCCTTACAGAAAGTTGCTTTCCAAATGACTGACATTTGTGTGGATTCTACATACTTCCATCGCGATTTATGCATGGGAGGAGGACGAACTTATTTAGGAACCTGTACCTATATCATAAAAAATTGACAAGATAATACAGGGTTAAATTAAATTAGGTAGCGGAACTCTCACGTCCGTCGTGTTTCTTTTTTGTAGATAAAAGAAAAAGTAATTAATGTGACAAGTTTTTTTGAAAACAAAAAAATAACAGCTTTTCTCGACTAATTCAAGTAAAATCACTACAAACGGACGTAGACCCAAAAAAAATCTTAAAATCTTTTTAATCTACTTTCAAAAGGAGGAGGTTATCAATTCGGATGTTTATTTTTTTATGTATGTGTTATGTATATAAGCGGATTTGCTAAATTCTTTTTTTGTTCGAAAGGTTATGCTCTCGAGGTAGTCCCATTGCTACTAAGTCAGAATCTGATGAGGGATCTCATAGAAATGGAGGGTACCCTCAAATTTCATAGGCACACCCTATAGTGATTTGGGTATTTTATAGTAACTCGTGATTTTGCTCTCGGAAAGCACCATTTGGTGAAGTGGAACTGATGATGAACACCACAGATGGTCATGGGAACTACTCAATTTTACCTAAGTACATATTTCACGGGTTGCGATTCGATTACTTACTTTAATATGGTTGCTAAGCAATTTATACTCGTCACAATGCCTGTGGTGGTGGTGACTTTACCATCAGCTCCAGTTCTCCTGGTTCTTACTAGGAGAACTCCTCAACAATTAACGTCCCAGCATCAGGAAAAGCAATATTTTGTAAAATGTGATGAGCAGTTGACATAAGGCTACTGTAACTTAGATAAATTACAGACTGACCCACTGAAAAGTGAAAAATAAAAACTATTATACAAAAAAAAAACAGATGTTTTCACAGAGATTTTTTGTTAGTCGCCATTTTGGACACGTATTTGTGAGCGAGCGTCTCATTATCTTTTGACAAAATAAAATACATTTCGTGCATTTTAACAATATAAAATATTGTAGTTTTTTAGTTACAATAGCCCCTTCGTGATTGTATCAATAAGAAATATGTTAGTGATATCGAATATCGATAATTGCAAATCGATATAGTTACAGTACAATCTAGAACATGCAAGAACTGCAAAAAAGTAATTGGGGCCTGGGGTGGATTGCGTAAATAAAAGTGAAATTTAAATCTATTTTCCTTTCAAGAAGTAAATAAGTAACACACAGTATGGTTCGATAAATTAATTAACACCTAATTTTGATTACCTAAGGCCTGGTTTACCTTACCCGACATTCAATTCGCGCGTGTACTATACTGCCGCCCTAAGGAAAAATAACGTATTTACAAAAATATTGTAATGGAAAAAAAAATATTTTGTCCAGTTTCAAATAGAATTATTAGGTTTTCGTTAAGTTTACGCCAATATAAAAATACTGGTAGATGCGTCATTTTTTGCTCAAAATGTCAGATACGTCTTTTTTCCTTATGACGGCAGTAAACCTACCTAAACTATCTTAGAAGCTTTGAACTAATTTGATATTTGTTTTGTTTTAGATGGTTCGAAAGTATATTAAGAAAAAAGAAAGAGCTATTAAAAAAAAAAAACCTTCGCCAGGCACTCGATTTGGTTCAAAACGAAAAGTCGGTGGCAAAAAAATAAATACAGATCCAAAAACACTGACTTCGAAATTATTGTTATTTTTCACGATGTAGTGTTTTTCTTGGAAAGTGTTTTTTTTTGTATAAAAGTTTATTTTTAATTTATCGTGTTTAGATATCGATAGCTACCGAAACTCCACAGAGACGTGATATGTACACGTCTCTGTGGAGTTTCGCTAGCTAATTTAATTTGACCCAGCTAAGGGCCCTGGAACATTCTTTAGCTTATTGAGCACATACATTTTCCACATCCACTAAAATACAAAGTAAGTTTGACAGCTACAACGTATATGGGAAGAGGTCAATCGTGAGAGAACTTAATCATGATTCTTATCAATAACATAGCATATTACGATGATGAACATACTAAAACACTGCCCCAACAGATTTACAACAACAACAACATGAGAGAATAGTTCCTTAAATCACACATAAACTTAGTGAATGTGGTCGAAAATGTGTTGAGATAATAATTTAGGGGGACGTTTGATGGGCCCCGTAATCTGTGCAGTGTCGGCGTGCCCACGGGCTCGTAAAACGGTTTATAGTCGCCTCTCCGGTGCGACAGTACGGTTACGGCACGGCACGGTATGTCGGACGAGATTTTTGGCACAATGAAATGTTATGGCTGGTTTCTAGAGGGTTAGTGTGATGATGAGATTTAGTTTGAGATACTGCGTGTCACTTGCTTGTTCAAAATTTACCTACTGCAGAAAATACATAGTGTACTAAGCAGGGCCGTAGCCAGGAATTCACTTTTGGGAGGTTTGGGTTGCTTTTTTAGAAGAAATAAAGAATTTCTGATTTCAGAGAAGTTAAATAAAGAGTATAGATTTATAATACAGCATTTTTTGTTCTTTTTGCGGAACATATAGATTTTTAAATAACGTAAATAACATACAATTCAAATTGATGAAGAGCTTAGTTATTATCAATTTCAATAACTTCCCGCCACTGCAATCATGACCAAAAATAGGGCCGGCCATTTAAGGCCACTTTAATTAATAGGGCCGGCTATGGAGAATTTAGGATGCACGAGCGAGCAAAGCGAGTTCAAAATTATTTGCGCCCCGCTTCGAATAACTTAAGGCGGTGCTATATGTAAATTAGGCTGGAACTAAAGAAGTTTAAAACCTTTTTTCTCCATAACCCGTACCGTAATGATCTTTAAAAAAAAATATGTTAAACTACACAATAAAACACATGTCCCCTTCACTTAGAAAAAAATAAAAAATAATTTTAAATATCATTAACATACATGAAAAGTAACCCCTGTTTTAGAAATATAAAACCGTTTTTCTTCGAAACTATTAATCGCTAGGTTTTTTTATAGTCATCATGATATTACACAATACAATACCTAGGGAATCCTCGGCTTATTTTTTTAAATAACTTTTCTAATTACTTATAGTCATTATTTTTTACATAAATCGACACTCAATCGCGTGAGCAACCCCTCTGTCGCCTATTAATTTAGTGCGGGACGAGACGCAGTGCTGAACGGACCTGTACCACTTTTTCCCGCATTTTTTCGTTGGTGACAATACCATTAGAAAGTATTGTAAACAAATACCTACCTACTTATTTTGTTGATTTTAATAGTTTTTGTGTGTTAGAGTAGTTTTTAGGATATAGTTAATAATACTACATAGGAAATATTTGTGTTAATATAAGTTTATTTATAAAATCAATATGGGTGACAAAAAAAGACGCACTAAGCGTAATTTGAAAATAAAATACAAGAGGAGAATAAAAAGAATGAAACGGTAAGTAATTTGAGTACCTATCTAACATTTTACTAGTAACCATCAATCAAGCGTTTTGATAAAAAGATATAGGTAGGTACGTATAAGTAATATGCGTACCTAAGCAGGTACCTACCTATCAGCTGCTTATACTTACCTAGGTACCTTTCGTCGCCAGAACGAGAAACTGTTTTCGTTTCGAATTTGCCAACGGAAATTCGTACGTGTTTAATGGCAACAAGGTATAGATTCCAAACGACCGGGCGGCATTACGACACGGCGGCACAGTAACGACATAACGAGCTATAGATTCGCATGCAGTGAATCTATAGCTTGTTACTATTAGACACGTACGAATTTACGTTGGCCGGAGTTTCGCTAGCTAATTTAATTTGACCCTGAATATGTGTCGCAGCTAACTAGTTTATCGTGTTTAGATATCTATACCCATCACGTCTGCGGAGTTTCGCTAGCTAATTTAATTTTACCCTGTATATATGTCGCAGCTAACTAGTTTATCATATTTAGATATCGATACCCATCACGTCTGCGGAGTTTCGCTAGCTAATTTAATTTGAACCTGTATATGTGTCGCAGCTAACTAGTTCATCATGTTTAGATATCGATACCCATCACGTCTGTGGAGTTTCACTAGCTAATTTAATTTGACCCTGTATTGTTACTCATCGCAATCAGATTGCTAATACAGGGTAATAATTAGGCCAGCCACATACAGTCGGAATTCCGTCCAGGAATTCCGTTTCGAAATATCGTTTCGGAATTTCGAAAGCAGCAAACCCATACAAATTCACGCACAGACTACCATGCGTAATTTTGAATCGGAGAAAATTTCGAACGGAGGACTACTTGTACGTGTGTGATAGATCCTTGATCTTGCATGGATTTGCTGCATTCCGAAATTCCGAATCAATATTTCGAAACGGAATTCCGACTACTGTCGGAATTCCGTTTCGAAAAAGTCCACATACTTGTGGACTTTTTTTGTCCATCCTCTTTGGACCCCATGGATGTAACCTGCAGATTGCGACTCTCGGACTACAAGGGGTCGAAAAGTAACGAGGTTGGCGAGTTTCATAGGACCCTAAAGTTATAAGCAAATCAAATGACATATTTTAAAATTGGATTAACGTAACCCTTTTATAAGTAGACGTGGATGAACGTATATTTTACTTTGTTTTAGGGGAACTGAAGAATTATCGATTGGTAGACGTATTGTAAACATCAGTCATTTTTTTAAATCACTCCAAGAAATGTCAAGCCATGGACCATTGGACTGCGGTTTAAAGTCAATAGAAATCGTATCTGAACGTTTGACAGGTTTAATGAATAAATTAAAACTGAAATGTCTTTTATGTAACATGAGTTTTATAATAGAGGGAGACAACACCCCAGAAGAAATTAATTTAAACACATGTGCCGTAGCTGGGGCAATAGCAGCAGGATGTGGACATACGCAACTTCTGGAAATTACGTCAACTCTAGGACTTCCTGAGATCTCACAAAAATTATTCAGCTTTCATATGGATATAGTAAACAAAACGTGGGAATCTGAAGCGTTAAGATCTTTGAACGAAGCTGCTGAAGAGGAAAGATGTGCTGCCGTTAAAGAGGGTAAAGTAAATGCAAAGGGAATACCGATAATTGATGTCATTGCTGACGGATGTTGGGGAAAAAGATCATACAAGAAAAACTACTCCTCACTGTCAGGAGCAGCAGCCATACTTGGTAAACGTAGCAATAAAATATTGTTCATGGCTGTCAAAAATAAGTTCTGCTACATTTACGCTAGAGCAGAAAATAAAGGAATCTCGACAAACAAATCATATTTGTTATAAAAACTATACAGGTAAATATTTTATGTGTTTTACATAAAAATCCTAGTAATATTATAAGTGGAAACGTATTGCTGTTTGTTTGTTTTATAAATTAACTAAACGTAAATGGTTCGCCTTATTATTTTGAAATCAAACTAAATATCTATTGTATAAAAATGGTAGAGGTAACCCATTAGAGAACTAAAGCCGTAATATAGGTTTTGTATACTGAAAGCTACATTATTATACTTTTTGTCTTCATTTACAGGACCATCTACCGGCATGGAGTCAACGATTATTGTCGAGGGATTTAAGAAAAGCATAGAAATGCACAATTTGATATATGGCAGAATTATATCAGATGGTGACGCCAACACATATTCAAAGCTTTTGCAAGAAAGGCCGTACGAAAATTTAACAATAGAAAAAATTTAATGCCGAAACCACTTGCTGAGGATTCTTTGCAACAAACTGCAGAGTTTTACAACAGACATGAAATTTCTAATACGGTTCATAAAACTCCTAACAAAGAAAAGAATATTAACCATGCGAAAAGTAGTAGTAACTGCAATTGCAAAATACAAGCATACTGATAATGCAATGCAACTCCATGCTGATATTATGCTTGCTGCAGAACATGCTTTTAGCCAACATACCACGTGCAAAGGATACTTTTGTGGCAAACTAGGCGAAATAGAAGATATTGACAAACACTCTGTGCCAAAAAATAAAATTAATATTATCACAGCTAGCGGCACACTCACGCATTTTTTGCACGATGTCGACAGCAACTCTGTAGAGAGATATCATAGCGTTGTTGCTAAATTCATAGGTGGCAAAAGGATAAACTTTGCTCAAAAATATCAATATCAGATGAGATGTAATACTGCGGCTCTATTATTTAACACAAGAAAACCTTTGAGCATCTTGCATAAATGTATTGTAGGTAGAAGTCCAAAAGGACAAATACATAAATTTGAAATGAACAGAATAAAGCGACAGATAAGACCTAAAAAATATACAAAGAAGAAAAGAAGAACATTGGAAAATCAAAACGCCTCTTCCATCAATTATGGACAGGATTGCGCGAAACCCGATATGTCAAAGGAAATGCTAGAGGAATCGAAAAGAATATTTTTGAAAAATTTAGAGAAGAATGAAGATGAAAGAATAAGAATTGAAACAGGTACAATACTTCAAAGTAAGTCAAGTGAATGGCTCGAACTAAGAAGAAATTAACTGATGGCTTCAAATTTCGGTAACGTAATTAAAAAACACAATGACATCAGTTGTGCTAATATGGTGAAGAATTTAATTTATAAAAACCTAATAGATCACGTCAAATCAGTCAAACATGGGCTAGAAAATGAAAGTATTGCAAAACTCAATTAGAAAAAGAATGAATAATTGATTAGGCCTGCCACATACAGTCGTAATTCCGTTTCGAAATATCATTTCGGAATTTCGAAAGCAGCAAAGCCATACAAAATAAACGAAGAACTACTGTACGTGTGTGATACATCCTTGATTTTGTATGGATTTACTGCCTTCGAAAATTCCGAATCGATATTTCGGAACGGAATTCCGAAACGGAATTCAGTCTGTGTATGTGGCCGGCCTTATTGAACTAATAAGTTCTGGGCCCACGACCGCTTATGACTTATAATAAATTGAACCGAGGTCACGGGTCGTATGGGGCCCACAAACCATATGGGACGCATTGTGGTTCATGGACCCCATGAACCTAATATGGCATTTGAGCTTCGTGCAAGCATATGGCCGGCAGATTTGTGTATTGCTCAGATTTTCCACTTGATTTATTTTGCGTTTTTTTTTTTTTTAATATTTGAAGTACTTAAAACAACTACTAGTAGTACTTTTAGGTACAAACTTATTCACTTTTATTTATGAGCGAAGTCGCGGGGAAAGCTAATAATAATAACTGTCTATATTCTGCCGCCCATTTTCTGTTTTAGTAATATTACAATGAGTTCTTAGTCATTAAAAAAATATATTTTCTAAAAATATAATAATTTACACAAGTATTGTATTTGTTTTTCTACAACATACAAGGTTTTACCTAAAAATGTTCTGCACCTCTGAAATAAGCAACAGGCTACCTATGCGTGCGTCGCGCGTCATGGCTCTGTGGCAGTCAACGGTGCAAAATAGAATATTAGTGATCGCTTCGCGCGTAATTATAATGAGGGGGTGCGCGGGGCATTCTCGGCAGTAGCGCCCATTTGAGCGAGGTCAACGGCGTAATGCCAAGCCTTAAGGGCCCCTTTTTCGAAATTTACGTTTCTAGATCGAGTTGTTTTCAGAGAAATCATCATATTTAAATCCGTAAAAAAATATATAGTACAGATACATCTTTGATCTAGTGACTTTTTTGGTTAAAAACACATTATTTAACATTTCGCTTGATAAAAAAAAATCTGAAGTAAAGTCGATTTTGAAAGTATTTTAAGTTTTATGAGACTTGGGAGAACGCAACTTTTATGAAAATTTAACATTTCATTTACTAATCGGGTTTGACAGGGATATTTTTGGATGAATTTAAAATACGGCACTTTTCTTTTTTTAAATTAAATAAATACGTGAAAAACGGCTCGCGCGCACCGCGCCAGTGTCCTGCCGGACGTCATCGAGGGAGGACCTATGCAATTTTTGCTCGCGACCACATTATCGTCGCCGCAAGAAAAAAAGTGTATCTGTAATGACTAATCTACACAGACTAGCCAAGTCAGTATGACTGAAATTCTACATAGTCATACTGACTTTAATGGAAACATTCACCTTTACAAGGTGCATTCAAGGAGGTGTACCTATTAAAATTTGTGTTTTGTTTTTATTATTACATTTTATTATATAATATTTTAGAGGAGACTCGCGCCCAGGATTGAGGAATATATCGGTCGATGAAAATGAACCTGCATCTAGCACACGACCACTTTTTATTGAATTTAAATTTTTATGCTAGTGCTAGTATATTTTATTTTTTAACCGACTCCAAAAAGGTGGAGGTTTTCAATTCGTCTGTATTTTTTAAGGACTTCAAAAAAAGGAGTTACTCGTATCAATTCGATACGTACGTATGTAATATTACTAGATCTGCGATCACATATGATGATCTATTAGGGCTTCCAAGCAAATATACAAAATTTTATAGATGTATGTTTGTATGTATGTACTACATGATTCTACTACATGATTCTTTCTAAAGGTCTGATGATAACCAGGTAAGTGCTTATTGGTCCTCAGTAATGGAAATAGTTAAGATGACCTGGCTTTCAAAATTTATCTAATTGAGCTCGGGTGCTACTACATGATACTTTCTGAAGGTCTGATAAGTCTGGTAAGTGCTTATTAGTCCTAAGTAATGGAAATAGTTAGAATGGCCTAGCTTTCAAAATTTATCTAATTGAGCACGGGTGCTACTACATGATACTTTCTGAAGGTCTGATGATGACCAGGTAAGTGCTTATTGGTCCTCAGTAATGGAAATAGTTAGAATAGCCTAGCTTTCAACATTTGTCTAATTGAACACGGGTGCTACTACATGATACTTTCTGAAGGTCTGATGATGACCAGGTAAGTGCTTATTGGTCCTCAGTAATGGAAATAGTTAGGATAGCCTAGCTTTCAACATTTGTCTAATTGAACACGGGTGCTACTACATGATACTTTCTGAAGGTCTGATGATGACCAGGTAAGTGCTTATTGGTCCTCAGTAATGGAAATAGTTAGGATAGCCTAGCTTTCAACATTTGTCTAATTGAACACGGGTGCTACTACATGATACTTTCTGAAGGTCTGATGATGACCAGGTAAGTGCTTATTGGTCCTCAGTAATGGAAATAGTTAGGATAGCCTAGCTTTCAACATTTGTCTAATTGAACACGGGTGCTACTACATGATACTTTCTGAAGGTCTGATGATGACCAGGTAAGTGCTTATTGGTCCTCAGTAATGGAAATAGTTAGGATAGCCTAGCTTTCAACATTTGTCTAATTGAACACGGGTGCTACTACATGATACTTTCTGAAGGTCTGATGATGACCAGGTAAGCACTTATCGGTTCTCCATAACGAAAGTAGTTAGGATGACCCAGCTTTCAACATTTATCTAATTGAGTACGGATGCTACTACTAGATACTTTCTGAAGGTCTGATGATGACCAGGTAAGTACTTATCGGTTCTCAGGAACGGAAATAGTTAGGATGACCGAGCTTTCAACATTTATCTAATTGAGCACGGGTGCTACTACATGATACTTTCTGAAGGTCTGATGATGACCATGTGAGTGCTTTTTGGTCCTCAGTAATGGAAATAGTTATGATGGCCTAGCTTTCAACATTTGTCTAATTGAGCACGGGTGCTACTACAAGATAATTTCTAAAGGTTTGATGATGACCAGGTAAGTGCTTATTGGTCCTCAGTAATGGAAATAGTTAGGATGACCTAGCTTTCAAAATTTATCTAATTGAGTACGGACGCTACTACATGATACTTTATGAAGGTCTGATGATGAACAGGTATTTAAGTGCTTATCGGTACTCAATAACGGAAATAGTTAGGATGACCCAGCTTTCAACGTTTATCTCATTGAGGACGGATGCTACTACATGATACTTTCTGAAGGTCTTATAATAACCAGGTAAGTGCTTATTGGTCCTCAGTAATGGAAATAGTTAGGATGACCTAGCTTTCAAAATTTATCTAATTGAGTACGGACGCTACTACATGATACTTTATGAAGGTCTGATGATGAAAAGGTATTTAAGTGCTTATCGGTACTCATTAACGGAAATAGTTAGGATGACCCAGCTTTCAACGTTTATCTCATTGAGGACGGATGCTACTACATGATACTTTCTGAAGGTCTTATAATAACCAGGTAAGTGCTTATTGGTCCTCAGTAATGGAAATAGTTAGGATGGCCTAGCTTTCAACATTTGTCTGATTGAACACGGGTGCTACTACATGATACTTTCTGAAGGTCTGATGATGACCAGGTAAGCACTTATCGGTTCTCCATAACGAAAGTAGTTAGGATGACCCAGCTTTCAACATTTATCTAATTGAGTACGGATGCTACTACTA
Source organism: Dicycla oo (assembly GCA_948252095.1). Taxonomy (NCBI): domain Eukaryota; kingdom Metazoa; phylum Arthropoda; class Insecta; order Lepidoptera; family Noctuidae; genus Dicycla; species Dicycla oo. The sequence continues at coordinate 29,965,378 of OX411713.1, read as the reverse complement.
GATACTTTCTGAAGGTCTGATGATGACCAGGTAAGTACTTATCGGTTCTCAGGAACGGAAATAGTTAGGATGACCGAGCTTTCAACATTTATCTAATTGAGCACGGGTGCTACTACATGATACTTTCTGAAGGTCTGATGATGACCATGTGAGTGCTTTTTGGTCCTCAGTAATGGAAATAGTTATGATGGCCTAGCTTTCAACATTTGTCTAATTGAGCACGGGTGCTACTACAAGATAATTTCTAAAGGTTTGATGATGACCAGGTAAGTGCTTATTGGTCCTCAGTAATGGAAATAGTTAGGATGACCTAGCTTTCAAAATTTATCTAATTGAGTACGGACGCTACTACATGATACTTTATGAAGGTCTGATGATGAACAGGTATTTAAGTGCTTATCGGTACTCAATAACGGAAATAGTTAGGATGACCCAGCTTTCAACGTTTATCTCATTGAGGACGGATGCTACTACATGATACTTTCTGAAGGTCTTATAATAACCAGGTAAGTGCTTATTGGTCCTCAGTAATGGAAATAGTTAGGATGACCTAGCTTTCAAAATTTATCTAATTGAGTACGGACGCTACTACATGATACTTTATGAAGGTCTGATGATGAAAAGGTATTTAAGTGCTTATCGGTACTCATTAACGGAAATAGTTAGGATGACCCAGCTTTCAACGTTTATCTCATTGAGGACGGATGCTACTACATGATACTTTCTGAAGGTCTTATAATAACCAGGTAAGTGCTTATTGGTCCTCAGTAATGGAAATAGTTAGGATGGCCTAGCTTTCAACATTTGTCTGATTGAGCACGGGTGCTACTACAAGATATTTTCTAAAGGTCAGATGATGACCAGGTAAGTGCTTATTGGTCCTCAGTAATGGAAATAGTTAGGATGGCCTAGCTTTCAACATTTGTCTAATTAAGCACGGGTGCTACTACAAGATATTTTCTAAAGGTCTGATGATGACCAGGTCAGTGCTTATTGGTCCTCAGTAATGGAAATAGTTAGGATAGCCTAGCTTTCAACATTTGTCTAATTGAACACGGGTGCTACTACATGATACTTTCTGAAGGTCTGATGATGACCAGGTAAGTACTTATCGGTTCTCAATAACGAAAGTAGTTAGGATGACCCAGCTTTCAACATTTATGTAATATCTACCTGGTCATCATCAGACCTTCAGAAAGTATCATGTAGTAGTACCCATGCTCAATTAGACACATTTTGAAAGCTAGGTCATCCAAACTATTTCCATTACTGAGGACTAATAAGCACTTACCTGGTCATCTTCCATTTTCTTGAATACTATGAAACTTACACTGTGCCCTAAGTTGGAGTAAATGTAAGCCAACAAAAAAAGAATGGTCACGATCCGATTAATAGTTTTGGAGATATGTGTGGACAAACATACAAACATACATCTATAAAATTTTGTATATTTGCTTGGAAGCCCTATTAGATCATCATATGTGAATATCTCGCAAATCCAATAATATTACATACATACGTATCGAATTGATAACTCCTTTTTTTGATGTCGTTAAAAATAACTTTAATTTCGGAAGTCGGTGGCATAACACGAAAATACAAAACCAAAGACACCGAGTTCCGAAATTAAAGTTATTTTTCACTTTGTAGTGTTTTGTTTTGGAAGTCGGTTTTAATTTTGCTAAAAAAAAATATTATTTTATTATATTATAATAAATCATATTTGTTTTTCATTATAGTACTCACCAAATCTTCTAAAACCATTCTTTAAATTCTATAGAATGATCATCGCCTGCCAGTCATGCATTCATAACAATATAAGTGTATTAGTGTTTACAGTCAATAGTGCAGTGGACAGTACATCAAGCTATACGTTTTTGTTGCAAACTAGCTCTTATCACCAGCACGCCAATAATATTTGAATTACTGATTTATTTATACTGTGGCGTGCTCGCCCGCCGCCATGGGTCACCGGAGTTCATATCGCGACGGCTCCTGTGCAACGCGGACGCAAGCCGTCTCGGTGCGTAAAATGCCTAAACTTTCGGAATAAGGGGCCCTTAAGTTTTTTCACCGTTCATAAAGAAATATAAGTAACTTTATCGACTTATGCAGAAAAGTTTGAGAATGAAGAGAATGTAGGATGCAAGAGCGAGTGAAGCGAGCTCGAAAATTTTAGCACCCCACTTCGAATAATCTAGATTTTCTTCGACCTCTTTTTCTTGGTACTCTTGATTCTCTTTTTCTTGATACAGAAATAGAAGTTTTATCGAATTATGCAGAAAAGTTTGAGAATTAAGGTAAAGTAGTATGTAAGTCCTGGAAGCTTGCAAATAGGTACACCAGTACCCAAAAAGGGCGACCGTGCAGACTCTGCCCATTACCGCCCGATCGACATTACCTCCATTCTGTGCAAGGTTATGGAAAGGGTACTGAATAATAAGTTGCTGACCTACCTTGAAGACAATGATCTCCTCAGTGACCGTCAATATGGCTTTCGCCGGGGATGGTCAACTGGCGATCTTCTTGTTTATGTCACGTACTGCTGTGGCGAAGCCATCGAGAAATATGGTGAAATACTTGCTCAGTAAGCTTCATAGCTTGCTAAGCAGAGCAGCGTGCCAGACCCTGCATGCATGAGCTTATGACATCCCAGCTGATTTTTGTAGCTGGATATCAGATTTTCTTAGTGAACGGTCGATCAGAGTAGTCGTTGGCGGCTGCTCCTCTGACCATATGGCTATTGATGCCGGAGTTCCTCAGGGGTCTGTTCTTTCTGCAACTGTTTTCCTGCTGCACATCGATGACCTGCTTCAGCCTGGTATTGCTGGGTACGCAGATGATAGTACAGTTTCAGAGAGATATTTGTCCAGCGCAAAAACCAGGAGGGCCCAAGTTCGTTCCTTGAAAGAGGCCATGGTAGAGTGGACAGATTTAACCTTAAGCCTTGTCTCCCAGTGGGGTGAAGATAATCTGGTCTCTTTTAACGCCACCAAAACATAGGCGTGTCTTTTTGACGCTATATGTTTCGCCCAAACTCTTACTTTTCGGGGTACCTACATCTATTCCTGTAACTGATCGGCTTGAGCTCCTAGGCGTGGAGTTGACATCTGGTCTCAACTTCGGCGCCACCATCGAGTTCAAAGCCCAAACAGCGGCCAAGAAACTGGGCATCCTAAATAAGGTGAAGCGATACTTTACGCATGGACAGCTTTTAACCCTTTACAAAGCGCAAGTCCGATCCTGCATGGAGTATTGCAGCCACCTTTGGGATGAATCAGCTAAGTACCAACTAGCCGCGCTTGACTCGGTGGAACGCAGAGCTATGAGGCTCATTCGCGACATAAAACTGGTGGATGCCAAGCTTCACAGCTTGGCTCATCGCCGCAAGGTTGCCTGCTTGTCGGTCTTCTACAGGTTGTACTTCGGTGAGTGTGCCCAAGAACTTCACGACCTACATATTCAGTGATTCCCTTAAACCATAGAACATCTAGACGCACTGCCAGTTATCATCCCTACCTATTTGCTATTCCACCAATTCGCACTAAGTGTTTCCAAATGTCTTTTATAATGCGCACAGCAAAAGAGTGGAACTCACTGCCTGCGTCTGTGTTTTCGAGCGCATACATACAACCCTAATCTCTTCAAAGTGAGAGTGAACAGGCTTCTTCTGGGTTAGCTCACTCCATCGTCGACTTTGTCTCTGTCACCTCTGACCTAGACTACAGTCAAGAGCCAACCCATCTCAATTAAAAAAAAAAAACAGAGTACAATTCTATATATTAGAGGACGGAGGACCCTAGGGGGGTCGAGCTCTGGGCCGAGGACAATAAGGTTCCTTATTTAGTTTTAAAATGAGCAAATAGCCAAATAGGTTTTAGTATACGTAATTTTACATACATATATTACATATACTAATTGAATTAAAAGGCAACCGTTTGAACACCCAAACCCCCCTCCTGCCATAGCCCTGGGTACTAGGTACAAAGACAAGCTATTGAAAAGTCAAGTGCTGCTAAAATAGTCTTAAGACTTATTTATTAACACATGTTTGTATTTACTTGATATTATTAAGATACCTGTATAACTATGGGCCATTGTAGCAGCCTGAAATAAACGAAGTCGAAAAATAATGCTTTTTCATAGAATAATTTCTTTGTTGTAGGGTAAAACTGAAGCTAAAAATAAATAAAAGAGTATGTTCTCCCTTGAGCTACAAAAAATAAATAAAAAACACTTTGCAGTTCGTAAAGGAAACTTGGAAGTCTGTGATTACTTTCTTGGAATGTCTTAATACATACCTGTAGCTGGTCATGGTCTCTCTTTAGGGAAACTTTCAGGAATATGACTGAAAAGTATGAGGAAGTAAAAAATACGGATATATTTGCGTTTAGCCTTGATATATTTAGTAGAAAAGATAGGAGGAACCAAAGGTATTATAATTAATTGTCTTCTCGTGCAGAGATAGATCGAAGATTGATCATCTAGCAAGCCATAAACACTAACTATATTCAACGTTCATTAAAAAAACGTAGCTCCATCTGTCATTAAATCCCAGAATTAAAACATTTTATTCATAAACAGATTTAGACTCTTTCAAATTATTTCGGTCAGCATTTTAATAAATTTACATACGCAAAAGCGCCCGCAGCGATATTTCAATTATGCCAATAATTAAAATTGTTTCATGATTTCGAATGTTAATTACGTCGAATGGTATACAAACGAAGAATTTGATTTAGCTCATGTTTGAAATGAAAACAGACGAGAAATACTTTGTTGGCAAATACACGTACGAAGGCTTATACTGGGTCAGGTAAACTTTTGTTCTCAGCTTCGAATCACGGGGAGTTTTTTAGGGTTATGTAATCGTGAAAAAGGGAACCTTACCACTTCTAAAAAGAAGTACTTTTCTGTAGTTAAATCTGTAATTTCAAGTGATTTGGTTGGCTTTTCTGATTTCCTCCAGCAAGTACAGCAGTTTTATTAAACCCCAGAGATTCTTGATGAAACTTTCTGAAAATATCTGACATTTAAGGCGAAAGCGTCAGGGTAGCCCGCGAAATTCAATTTTTTTTACATTTTATGCTATTTACAAGTCAATAATAATCATAATTATAATCATTAAAGTCATCAATACCATTCTCTAAGTTCTTATTGCTCTATTAAGTGCCTATTTCATGAAATCTTGACCTTTGAGGTCTTTTCTAACTTATGAAGTTGTATTACTGGTTCTAATTATTATGATTATGTAAATACAAGTTTATTACGGTCGCGAATTATATTTGAATTAACATAAAACCTAATACTGACCTGCAAATTGCTAAAAAAAAACGTAAGAATATTTGAATTTCGTGGGCTGCCTTAGCGCTTACCCCTTAAGAGGATTGTGAAGTGCCGATACGCGACGCGATTTTTGGGGGCAATTACCTACATTTCATACAATTATCTACATAAATATTGTTTCGGGCGATAACGTTTTCACTCCCCTAAACCTTTACAAAATGAGACAATTTTGGTCTCATTACATTCAGTACATTTCAATCTAGGTCTGTACATTTTTCGTTTTTAGTAATTCAATTTAATTTAATTAAAAAAAAATAAAAATGCTCGAGGATGTTTTTATGTCAAAAATATAGATATTTAGATGCTAATAAGTTATATCGTATGCAATATTTCTTTATAATAAAAACGTATGGACCTAGTTTTTCATTACCTCAAAAATTATGAAAATTAGATTATGTTTACGGGGAGAAAAACGTTATCTCTTTTTGTATGAAAATTTACAGCTTCACAATCCTCTTAAGGTGAATTTTACCAATGAAACTGAACGCGATTTGAGCTGTCAGGGTCAATATTCTATAACAATCACGACAAAGCTCTTGAAAGCTGCTTAGATATGCTGATTGCGGTCAGTTTCATTGGTGAAATTCGCCCTGAATAAGTAGGTAGGTATACTGAAAAGATTTGGTCTGGTGTTCCAGTTATTGTGTTACATGTACAGTAACAATATTCCTAAACTCAGCAATAGTGACGTTGTTGCAAGATTTGCTGAAAGTTGCAATGCATTTATGAGTTTTTCCTGGATTTTTATAGAAATCTACCAGTAATATCAACGGAACCCAGCTTTCTACGTTGCCGACACTTGGCAGGTTTTTTGTTTATATTTGTTTAGGACTAAAGTTCATCAGGACGATGGGCGTTTCCCGGGTAAATATTGCGAACCCGATATAATATAGTGAACCGGAGTGGTTGTGAATTAAATTGACAACGTGCGCTCATCTTAGAAGGGGGTTGTATAGCGTACATATTTAATAGTGGCAGCTGGTTTACTTCTCACGGAGTAAGAGATTAGTAGTTACGTGTTACCTTAACAGGAAAAAAAACGGTACCCTTATAGGATCACTCGTCTGTCTGTCCGTCTGTCACAGCCAATTTGCTCCGAATCTAATGGACCGATTAAGTTGAAATTTGATACACGTATGTATTTTTGTGACCCAAACATGGACGTGTAACGTAAATAAATGAATTTTGAATACAAGTATGGGGTAAATTTTGCAGGGCAAATAAGAAAATTAAAAAAAATGGTTTTGCAACCTGTACCATGTGACATATCAAATGAAAGCTCAAAAATATTTTTTTTTTATAATTTTAAAATAAATCATTTTAAAGTTATTAAAGAAAATAGACGAAAATTGACCATTCCCTCTTTATCTCCAAAAGAACTGAGCCTACAATTTTGAAAAAATATAGAAAATAGTTCTATACCTATAGATTACAGGAAAACCTATAAGAAGTCGATGGTCTTAAAACAACATGGTAAATCTCTCAATATTGTGCGTACAAACTTACATTTGTCCATAGTTAAACAAAAAGGATCCAACCCACATTAGGTGTAATGTGGGTTGGATTCTTTTCGTTTAAATATGGACATTTGTAGTTGGAATGTATGGGAGAACATGTTTTTCAACTACATAAATATAATAAATTCATCCCAACTACGGAACCCTTCATTGTGCATGGTGTTATTATGGTTAGGACGACAATATTGAAGGTTACTTATGTAACTACAAAACCATATACTTCGAAGAAGTTAGTCTTATATATCGGCAATCTAGTGGAACTAAAAGGGCTTTAACTTCAAAATGCATATGAGCAAAAGCTCTACGATTTGTAAGGTCTCAAATATCTCGTTCTAAAGCCTTCATAAACATGTCTTTGTTAAGACAGGTAAGGTGACAATATAGGAGCCTAATAAAATGCAATCGCCAGCACTGTACAGGCTAAGTAAGTGCGGTGTGGACCCTGCCTTAAACCGGGATTACCAGACAGAAGAAGCCCTAATGAGTACCAGGTCTTAAAGTATACTTACGATCCTCATTTCCATCTCGAAGACGTTCAATTCAGGCGCGGATTAAAATCGTAAGACGCTTTAATTGAAAAGGTTCGTCTGTTGCAGTAACATTAACTTTTATTGGCGGTCAGTCTTTACATCTGCCGAGGGACTGCACGTCTTCAGCGTAATGATAATGTCGATGACCTCTGCTACTGACTGCCTGAACGGTTTGTTTTGTTTTAAATGGTTCTTTGTTCGGTTTTTGAATTATTTTCTCGTTTGGTTACGGCTAGGGTAATTAGAGGTGAGGGGTTTAAAAAAAAATGTTTTCTTATGAGTTTCTGTTAGACTTTTTATATATTCTGTTATATTATAGCGTTTGGCTTTCGCATAATATACATGAAAACGTCTGTATATGTGTGATTGATTCTAGGAGTAGGAGTTCGTCTCGAACCGCACCCAAGAATGCAGTTTTGTTGTGTGAACTTCTAAGATTATTTGTAGCTGGAACAGTGGTTCTATCAGGTCAAAAATTTGACACTGTCTTATTAGAAAGTAACCGTAACAAAGTGGCTATCACATTTTTCAGTGAGTACTTGTGGTTAAACAAAGCATCATCGAAAGAATCCTAACTAATATTATAAATGCGAAAGTAAGTTTGTTACCTTTTCCGAACCGATCATCCTGAAATTTTGCATATACGTTGTCAGGTCTACAGATACGGACATAGGGTACCTTTCATCCCGAAAAAAAAGTACTGTTCCCGAGGAAAATAACAATAACTTTCTTATGATAATAGATGGCGCCACGTGTCTTTCAATTATCATGATTGAAAAAAAAAATAATAATAAAAATAAAAAGTTTTTATTGATTCTCATACAATTGTTTTACAGCTCAAAATTGAGGCAGCCCCGGTAAGTTATGAAAATACTTGTGATGGGGTTACCTCGCATCTTCCCATGGGTTACTAGCTACAATGTTGAGACGTAGGTACTTACTCGTAAAAGAAAAAGTATAGGTAACTACCAAGATGTTACAAAATTGTTGAAGCATGTTCAGGAATGTGTAGTGTATGTGTGTGTGGAGGTGGATGTGCGGAGTATGTGGGGTTGAGTGGGTGGAAAGTGTGTGTTAATGATTGCATAACTGATGTATGTTATAGTTGAAAGCAGGTTCTTGATTAGATTATTGAATTATATTATTATACAAACTTTAGTACTAAGTTAAGAGTTTTTTTAATTCTTTTATTTGAATACCTAATAGACTTTGGACCGGTTTTTCATCTCATAACTATAATATTATAGATGCGAAAGTAAATTTGTTTGCTTAATACTTTTCACGCCCTAAACCGCTATTCTAAATCAACTCGAGCGAAGCTGCGGGCAAAAACTAGTATTCAATATTTACCCTTTCAGGGTGAGTACCTACCTATATACACGATGCCAGAATTTTCTCTTTGATCTTTTCATAAATATTACCCATGAGAAGATGGCGACCGGTACAATTTTTGCTCAGGTCCTAATTAATTAATAACTCTTTCAAAATAATTAACTCCTGTGATTGCTGTTGTTGGTAACGAGTGTGGAGTAACAAGAATGGATAAAGTACGAAATGAGTATATAAGAAGAAGTTTGAAAGTGGCGCCAGTGACAGAAAAGTTGAAAGGAAATCGTTTGGCTTGGTATGGGCATGTGATGAGAAGGGACGAAACGCATGTGACTCAAAGAGTGATGAATATACATGTTGATGGATGGAGAGGGAGAGGAAGGCCGAAGAAAAGATGGATGGAATGTGTAAAGAATGATATGAAAGAGAAGGGAGTGAATGATAGTGTGACGGTTGACAGGGGAGAATGGAAGAAGAAAACATGTTGCGCCGACCCCAAGTAACATGGGATAAGGGCAGGAAGATGATTGCTGTTGTTGGTCTCGATAAAAACTTCTCGTTACTCGGTTCTTCCATTGTTCTTATGTTATACCTTTAAGATTAGATAAAAGAGAAGTTTTCAAAGTGATAGTTAAAAAAGAGGCTCAGAAGTCCAAACTTCCAAAAGGTTTGCCAAAGCGAGGAAACGTAGCATTTTGAAAATTAAACTAACGGATCGAATTCACAACACAACAATACGCTCGAAGGCAAGCATTGCCGATGTTGGCCATAAGACCGCGAGGTTGAAATGGGATTGGGCGGGCCACACCTAGACGATGAATCAGGACAAATGGGCCAGGATCGTCACGCAGTGAGTGCCTGAAGACGGGCCTCGTCACCGAGGCAGGCCTAAGAAAAGCTGGCGCGGCGACCTAAACTCGTTTTTGACTGATTGGCCGGAAAATACAGCAGATAAAGAGGAATGTAACAGTACCTTTGTCCAGCAGTAGGACAGTATAGGTAAAAAAAAAAAACTGTTTTCTTCAATTAGCGATCCTAACTAATATTATTAATGCGAATGTGAGTTTTTTTTTTGTTTGTTACGCTTTCACGGCTAAACGGCTGGACTGATTTTGATGAAACTTGGTATGGGCATACTTTTTATGAGCTAATTTATACCTAATGTACAGACGCCAGCACATCAAGCTACTACAATCTGTCAAATTTATTTAATATATTTTCAACTTTATCGCCAAAGCATTAGGTTCAAGGTTGATTGGGAAAATTTGACAGTTTCGGGTAGCTTGACCTGCTGGCGTCTGTACATATGTGCGGTTATGTCACGACAGAATTTCAAATCTATAATCACAAAAAAAAAAAATTCTACAGTTACCGGCCGTAATTATTGCACATGGATTGAAAAGCACTTGTAACAAGTACGAGTATCTAATGTGACACATCGAGCATTAGAAAAAGTCTGTCACACACACCAGCGGCGAAGTCGACTTTCTACAAAGCCCAACATTTTCTAAATATTCCATTTGCAATATTTACGGCCGGTTACTGTGATTACTTAATTGCCCAAATTGCTGGTCAATAAAAACTTCGATGTTATATTTATGCCCATGTTTCCGAACATTCCCATACACGCCAATGCCTAAGCAACCTCCCTAGGGGTAATTAACAGCTGATCTGTACCACGACCATGTGCCAGCATTACCGAGCATCTGACGAAGGCTTGACGTGGGTCGGCATTAGTGCTGTCCACTTATAAGCAAACCTTATCTTATTTTACATTTTCGGGAACTTGCGCGTCACTAATTTACAACTAGCTCTGGGAGATTATTTCGGAATCAGGGTGTGTTAATTGAAAATGTGTGTTAACGTACCTATAGATATTTTATGTAGGTACGATGCATGTAGAACTTGGATCAAAAGTCATATGGCTCATTTTCATTAGTCGATAACTCGGTCGATATACAGCATGCGGGGACTCCCGCAGGCGGGGTAATAAGCATTTATATGCAAAAAAGAGCCGTGAGGACATTGCTCCGACTGAATCAGATTGAATCATGCAGGGACCACTTCATTACACTCAAAATTTTGGACGGTCCCATGTCTCTACGTTCTAGTATTGTTAACATAGTTAAAAATTTGCACAAATTTGAGACCAATGAGAAAAGAGAGTTTAGAGAAATTACTCGAAGGAAAGACTTAACTTCTATTATTACCTAAACCGAAACTGAACGTGGTGAGACATAGTTCTAGAGTTCAGTCAGTTACTTTATACAACAAGTTGCCTGTAGAATTTAAATGTATATTTAGTATAAACTTATTTAAAAACAAATTAGGGACATATTTGTTGAGGAAGGGGTATTATAGTGTCGATGAGTTCATAAATTACCAAAGACGGACATGATATTGTATTTCTTAATTAATTATTATTATAATGCGTAATTAATTTGAAATATGAATGTAATGCTTTTGTTTTTTATTATTTTATTTATCATCACATCACTAATATTTTCAACACAATGTATTTTGTTATGAAATAAATGACTAAATGATAAAAATGACTAAAAGTCATAAGTCGATAGCGAGGTCGTACACCGTTTGCGGGGAATCCCCGTAGCGAGCGTAGCGGCCAATGAAATTCATCGATGGGTGAAAGAGCGTGCCGAGACTCACCCCCAATGAAAATTACCAATGAAAATGAGCCATCATAGCAACTGATAAACATGCGGTGCAGGTTCTCCGAATATCGCGATCGTTCGCTATCGACTAATGAAAATAGTTCCCTGCATGCGGGCCTTATGGCATGCGTTACAGAAATCGCCCGCATCCCGCATATCAGCCATATCGACCAATGAAAATGAGTATATAGGTACTCTTCATGTATTAAGCTGGTACACCTTTTGAGAACGGATGATCGATTGAATGACCATTATGACATACTAGCAGCGCCCCGAGGCTTCACCCGCGTAATTCTCCATCCCGTAGGTATATGGGAATAAAAATTATCCTATGTGTTAATCCAGGTTAGAAACTATCTGTGTGCGAAATTTCTACAAAATCTGATCAGTAATTTTTGCGTGAAAGAGATACAAATATCCATCCATCCTCACAAACTTTCGCATTTATAATATTAGTAGGAAGTAGGTAATAAGTAGGTATGTATGAGACTGCTTCGAGTCGTTGGTCTAGCATGAGGTCTTGGATTCCATTCCAGGGTTGGTCGTGTTATTGGTTTCTCTATCTGGAATTTCTCAGTAGCAGCAATAGGCTCATGGACTAAAACATAACTGGGGAAATGTGTTCAGCACAAGCACTCATTCGGCGCGAGTCGATCAGCTAGAACTCATATTTTATATCAGTTTATATATCATTAAATATAACTTATCCGCACATTTTTGGTCCTTCGAGCCGGATATCGCGTGTGTACATTACAGTGTAGCAATCAAGTAGGTACTGTCGGTCTATTCTGTAAAAATCTCACCGTGAAAACGTAGGTGAAGTGAGCTTGAAGTGAGCTGTCATTCCACCTGATGCTAGGGATTGGCATTATTGACAGCTCACTCCACGCTCACTTCGCCTAAGTTTTCACGGTGAGATTTGTACAGAATAGCAATGCTGTAAAGGTAAAGATACACTTTTTCCCTACCCTTTGGAGTGATGTTATGTTTTATGTTGTGTAGGTATGTGTTTGCTAGCAAAAAGTGCAGGTCTTGTTGTACCTACGTAGAACTTATTCCCGACTGACAGAAATCATGGTTAGGAAGTGTGCAGGTCACTTAATCGTCACCTGTCTAGGTTTAATACAGCTAATGATTCGACTACTCCGCCTACCGAACGTAGTTATTACAGCAGTAGGTATTCCTCAGCAATTTGCCAAGATATTTATTTAAGGAGCAACTGCTGCAGCCAGAGCACGCAACCGGAAACTACAATTACGCGTACACAGTCAACTCCAGCCAAATAGTAAGCAAATAGTTCAGCTTATCTTTTCAATTTACGTATGAAAGGTGAACGCGAGACGTCGCTCCGGGCGAATGGAAATTAACACAGCCTCATGAGATGGCTCAAATCCTCAGTCTCCCATCCCTCTCCCACCTCATTATAAAAGGGAAAATAGAAAGGGACAGCGTTAATAAAATTCCTTGCGACTGGAAAATGGAAGGATTCGAGAGTAATTGGAAATACCTTCGCATTGAGTGGCGCGCCCGAGGTTTCACGATACAGATCGCTGTGTGTATTTAACTTGCCTTTTGTATGAATTTAATCAGATTCCCTCAGCTCTTGTATTGTATACGGTTAATTGGAGTTTGTATTGAAAAATTTCAAGTTTGGTTATAATAGGTACAAATTAATGAGTTTTAACAATGTGATGGCAAGTCATAAGTTAAATATTCTCGGGGAGTTGGAGGGCAGAAGTTGGTTCGCACGGAATTTCTTAGGCAAACCACGCCAAAGGAGGAATATCGGCGGCGATTTATTAGTAAGAGACGTGTCACATTTTATCACCTCTCTCGCTCACACGGGACCAAATTTTTAAGAATGTTAAACGAAAAGGTGGTTTTTTGAAAAATGGTACCTATCTATTATTATTGTTAATAAATAATACTAATTTAATAGGTCATTAAAAACACATTTCTATTGTGTTATCTAATAAACTTAGCTCATTATGTATTATGATCTGTTTTTGAGCTGAGTTTAATAATTACCTATTAAATTAATATTATTTGTTAACAATAATAATAGATTACATTTTTCAAAAAACCATCTTTTCATTTAACATTCTTAAACATTTGGTCCCGTGTCAGCGAGGGAGGTGACTAAATGTGACCGGCCTCTTAAAAAAAAAGAATAGATACTTAATACCTGTGCTCATAATACAGAAAGAACGTATTCTGAGGACTTGTGTTTATATTTTTCGCAGAAAATGGTTACTTTCGTAAGGAAGTTGTCCGACCGCCGGCGAGGAAGCGACTCTCGGCTATTTTCTCGCTCAAGGAACGTACAATAGATATACATTCCGTGTAAACAAAATAGATGCATATACATGTCATATTAATTAATAGTTGATCGCTGACTGTTCACACCGTGCGTGAGTAGGTACTCCTTTGTCGCAGCGACAAAGGAGTCCTAAGTTAGGATAAAAGGGAAAGAGCTAAAATATTCTTACAAGGTCTTTTTAACGTTGTCTATGTAAGTGGCACAATCTGTACTAACCCATATTGTTCTAACACCTTAGGGAGCAGTAACCCGGTAAGCTTCAGCGATACATACGACTTACAGGATACTACAGGATGTGCGTTTCTTTGCTTTTGTTCAAATACTGAACATCACGCGTAGCATGATCACCATAGAAGGGGTTTTGTCGACGGAAGAATAGACAAAAATTATGTCACCGTGTAGACAGTAGGACGGCAACAAAGTAGAAAGAGTCAACTGCACTTTTTTATACGAAATTCACTTTTTTACATGAGGCCGACCACAGCTTCCGGTGGCTGTCGCCTCTTGCTGCAGTGTTGAGTACTGCTGTAGCGGGTGGCCACCACCGGCCTCACGTGTGCGGCGCGTCTGTACAAAGTATATTACAAAGTGTGTTAAGTCGCTGTCGCTGGCCACCGGTGGCTGTGGCTGGTGGCCCGTTTGCACCGAGCCTAATTCGACTCAAAATTCTTTATTTTATCATAGGCTTTTTTTCTGTTTAATTCTCAATTTGTACTAATATATGTCACGTATACATATAACGAAAACTACACCAATTTTTCAAAAAAACAACGTGTATTAAAAAAAAAAACATACCTCTAGGGTATTAATGAGACCATCATTTTGAATAACTTTTACTATAGGACCAAACCTGAAAACGCAAAAAAAAAAAATCTGCTGTCCCATACATTTATGTTCGCAAAACTCGTCAAAATGTAGGGAACTGCTGATTTTTTTCGCGATTTCAGGTTTAATAATAATAATAATAATAAGTATTTGGGTATGTCGGAAGCGTTAGGCATCAACGGTGCTGACATGAAGCAATCGTTGAAGGAGCGATTCTTTGGTCGCTTGAAGAAGGTATTAATTAGTCTTCTTTCAGGCGGAAATAAGGTGCGCGCCTTCAACGGTTGGGTCATGCCGATCTTGATGTACTCTTTCGGCATACTCAAATGGACTCAGACCGAACGTGACGCCCTGGATAGGAGGGTCCGTACACTGTTGACCGCAAACCGGATGCATCACCCACGTTCATCGGTGATGAGACTGTACATCTCGCGGAAGTGCGGGGGCCGTGGCTTTTTAAATGCTAAAACCCTCCACAACCGCGAGGTGTGCAGCCTCAGGGAATATTTTTTAAAAGCCGAATTGGGTATGCACCGTGATGTGGTCACAGTGGATAAGGGGCTCACCCCGCTCTCCATGGCTAAAGAGAACTGGCCCAAACCTGTAGTACTTACTACCGATGACCGCAGGAAGGTATGGCAAAACAAGGAGCTTCACGGGCGCTTCTATCGGGCCCTTCATGAGCCCGGTGTAGATTTCTTAGTGTCCGTATCCTGGCTACGTTTCGGTGACCTATTCGGGGAAACTGAAGGTTTTGTTTGTGCAATTATGGACGAAGTTATTCTGACGAATAACTACCGGAGACATATTATGAAGGACGGGACGGTTGATGTGTGTCGGGCATGCCACCGTCCGGGTGAGACCATCAGACATATTATCCCTGGTTGTTCTCGTCTGGCTAACGGCGAATACTTGCACAGGCATAATCAAGTGGCCAGGATTATTCACCAGCAACTTGCTTTGAAATATAAACTTGTGGATTCTGAGGTACCGTATTACAAGTATGTGCCCGACCCAGTTCTCGAAAATGACCATGTCACGTTGTACTGGGATCGGTCTATCATTACTGACAGGACTATTGTCGCCAATAAGCCTGATATAGTGGTGATAGATCGATTAGTGCGCCGCGCAATGATTGTCGATGTTACCATTCCACATGACGAGAACCTCGTGAAAGCTGAGAAAGAGAAGCAAATGAAGTATCTCGACTTAGCACACGAGGTTGTTGACATGTGGAATGTGAGCTTGGCTGTCATTGTGCCGATTGTAGTAACGGCCAATGGCCTGATGGCCGAAAGTCTCGATCAACATCTTTCTAGGCTCTCGTTAGGGATTCAGAAGGCAGTACTTCTTGATACGGCTCGCATTGTGAGGAGGTTCCTGTCTCTGCAGCCCTAACCACCGGTAGCTTGGACTTTGCTCCTGCTACCGGCGGATCACTATTTTTTATATTTTTAAATGTTTTTTTTAATGTTTTTTATAAAGAAATATTTAAAAATGTATTTAATAAGTTTTAAAAAATAATAATAATCTCCTAGGACATTGTTCACACACGGTCATCTGATCCCAAACTAAGCAGAGCTTGTACTATGGAAACCAGATAACTGATAAACTACATACACTACTTTTTTTTTTGTAAATACATACTTATATAGATAATTACACCCAGACTCAGGACAAACAGACATGTTCATGCACACAAATGTTTGTCCTGGATGGGAATCGAACCCACGACCAGCGGCATGGCACGTGGTATCTTAACCAACCACGCCAACTGTCCTGGTTTGATCCCATAGTGAAAGTTGTTCATAATGATGGTGTCATTAATACCCTAGAGTTATGGTATATAAAAAAAAAACACGTTGTATTTAGGTACAGTAATATTGGCCTTAACTTTTTCCTTGGAAATGCCCTATATGATGTAAAATAGAAGAAGATAGTTTGGTTCTTCTATTAATTATCACAGTTTTGCGTTCAAAACGCTCTCCTGTAAAATCATGATTTTTGTAGATAATCATATGTATATGGGTACTTTGCGGTCGTCGAGTAGAAAGTTTTCTACTGTCTTTAACATGGCGATTTAAAAATCAAATTGTTTTCACTACCTATCCTAGACCATTGTCATTTGTCAGTGTGATTGACAGTTTGAATAGAAAACTTTCTTCCAAAATAGTTTACATAAAAAAGGACCTAGCAAAGGTCGTTAGAAACTATAGACAAAACGACAGATTATAGAAGGATTTCTACGGTGCGATGTCAAAATGGAGAAACGAAATATCACTTTGAAAGAGATGTGTCTATTCTTCGTTGACATAGAAGTGATCATGCTACGCGTGCAGGAGCCGCTTCATTACAAAATTGTCAAACTAATTATCAAAATAACAATAATAATAACCCCACCGCTGTATCTCTACGTTGACGTCGTGGTGGGGCTTGCGCGCTTCGAACTTTAGGTCTGTGCCGGTAGAGTTTACTTTGCCGGAACGGGTCTAGGATGAGGAGCCAGACCAAGAGAGATACAGAAACCCGTAGGGCAGCATGTGGCGAGCTGTTGGGCAGTAGCGACCCCACGGACCCTATCTCCCGGGAGAAATCTTGTCCTCATCTCTTTCTTGCCTTTATTGGCCGGCTTGAGTGGAGATTCGCAAGAGCAAACGTGCTCGAAGGAAGGAAGTATTCCAGTAAGGTGCTGGTAGGGATCTTGACCGTATTTCCGGGATTGTCCTGATAGCCGTGGAATACCTCTCCACTCCTCAAGCATCTCAGGAAGTGTTGCCCCCTGGTCGCCACATCACTATGTGCTAGCAGCCGTTTCCGGGGCCCATTATTGAGTGTGCAAGTCACCCCCTGCCAATTTATCCGTGTATAATATATAACATTGGTCAGGCAGGGGACATAGTTCTTCCATAGTTCAAGTTACCCAATCCATTTTAGCCACCCAGACCCATAGCCCAATATGTTTTGTTTCCACGTACAACAATAGTCCTGTACCAACCGAGGGTTGTCCTTGGGTGCACTTGCATAGTGCATACAGGGATAATCGTCGGTTGGTGCCTCCTCATCATTTAAAATTATCTAAGGGGCCTCTGCGAGTTGGCTTCGGCTCCTCGTACGCCTTCCAAAGGTCCGGGACCCCAGAGTCCCGAGAAATGCCAAATAATAATAATAAATTTATTTCAAAAAAGTGTGGTACAGTCTGTTACAATAAATATAATTTTACAATTTAGGCATACGTAAAGAGATTAACAGAGTTGAATCTGGCGTCCTAGCTAAGTTACATGGTAACCTGTATTAAAGCTTCACTAGCTAAAATAGCTTCACTTATGTACCGTTTGTAAATGGGGTAGTTTAGTTTACGTATGCAAAACTAGACTAGTGCACCTGCACTTACTTGTGTTTGTGTCGTCGAGTAGCATATTGTTTCCGTTAAGATTCAGGTACCCTTTAAAAAGGTTTAAACCTACCTATTGTAGAATTATGCATTCTATAAAATCCGTTCAAAGATTTTTTTGACCACCTATCTACTCGGCCATCTGTTCCTATCTACTCGGTTCCTGCAGCGGGCCAGATTTCACCAACCTTCACGCTTCTCTTCTGCCAACTACGCCACGTGTGCTTCTACGGCCGTGGATTCCAGATAATTTAAAAATCTAATATCTAGTAGATTATTCCGCGTTCGTTCTATCCTTTTGTACTCATACGATAACCAATTCATTTTCGCGTAGGCCATCCTACCTAAGGTAATGCTTCAATGATTTTTTTTTTAACCTGAGTCGCGAATTTGTTGCACAACTTTGCGTATCTTTTTACTTTAAACGGTCACACTAAGGAATTCTAATTCGGTGGGCATAGGTCGCTTAGATTAATGATATATTCCGTGTTTTCTTCTATATTTAAGCATAATCTTCTTCGGACACTATAATATTTAAAAAAAAAACAGTTTTTATTTATTTATATCTTTTTATATATCCATCCGTGTTATATTTTTAAATATACCAAAAACTAAACGAGATTTGAAAGTGTTGAACAGTGATCTTCTTTTTTTTTCCAACACTACATTATTAGCCTTTTATATTGTTTTAGGTACAGACAGCGAAACAGGGGTCAAATGTACCTACATCCTGTACATTAGACACAAGTTTGAAATACAGTTTCGCTACAAAAAAGAACATCTTGCCTCCTGAAATATTTACTTCGTAAAAACGTAAGGGAAAGTGAAAAGGCTCAGGAAGATTGTGGTGACTTGAACAAGTAAAGTATATTGTACCTACTTATGTTAGTTTTACTTTACATTATTTATTATTCACGGCTTCTTTCCTTAGTGTTTGGTGAACATTTTGATTCTTTTAAGTGGTAGACTAGGTAGGCTTGTAACAAATCGAAGGAAAGTTGTGTTGATTTGTGCTTAACTATATACATAGCTGTAGCTCGGGACTTCGTCTGCGTGTCAAAATTGCTTGACAAGCACGTGATTTTTTCGTGCTTGTCAAGCAATTTTGACCGTCTAGGGCACTAGGATTTTGCGACCGAGTTCGATCGTAAAGCAATCGCTATATACGTTGAGACTGCAGCTCTAATTGCCAGGTTACTTTTTGTCAAATTTTATAACAATCGGTTCAGTGGTTCAGGCGTGAAAGGTGGACAGACAGATTGAGTTACAGTCGCATTTATAAGATTAGTGTCGATTATGTACCTTAATGGTTGTTAGGTCTACATCTCCCACATCAATGAAGAAAGTTTGGTTAGTTTTTGGAACGAAGTCTTGCGGTATTAGTAAACTGGCAGAAATAGTGACGTAACGAAAAAGCGTCAGTTTCAAGTATTAAAAGATTTTTTTTTGAGTAACTTGAGACCATGCTAGATGGCTCTGTACGATATGATACGTAATATACAGCGAAAGGAACTTCGTTGCAAGCAGGTGTCCCACGACTTTTTTGTATTGAACTGAGTGGATTCTGACTGAATTTCCATGATCTTGATGAGTGACGTGTCTTGCTGCGAACAACTTCTGTTTAGTTTGTTCAAGTCATGTCTGGTGAGTTTTTTTTTTAACTTTCAATTTTATACTTAAGTGCTGTACAGTTCTGCTATAGTTGCAGTAGTCGGGCCCTTATGGCCAATCTATCAAGAGCTCTTCACACAAAGAGGATATTCGCAAATTAGTAATATGCAGCGCGAGACAATAATGACATTTGAAGGTACTTAGGCTCAAAACTTTTCAGCCCCCCTGGAACACCGGATGTAACACTCTTAAGAGCGCTATTGTTGCCGTTGTTGCTATTGGGTCGCGGATGACTGAGACATGATGATATTTACGGATTAATTACTAAAAGCGTAATTATGCTAATGACATGAAACTCGGTTTTTATACTAAAGAGGGTATTCGCAAATTAGTACTATGCAGCGCGAGACAATAATGACACTTGAAGGTACTTAGGCTCAAAACTTTTCAGCCCCCCTGGTACATCATATGCCTAGTCTTACATTTCACTTCGTTAAAGGTACCAACGTAGACACTCAGACTAAATAAAAAAGCAAGACATAACGTCGAACAATACAGTGAAGCATCCGCAAAACTACACCTGTGCACACAAATGTTTACGAAACCGGCCTCACGTCACTGTTGACAGCGCTATGTCTTGGTTTTTTATTTAGCCTGAGTGTAGACAGTAAAAGCTGGTTGGGCTGTTTGATAAGAAATAAAATATTTTGCCAAACTCAATATTTTCTTCTATCAAAACAAATAAGTAAGACTAGTTACTTGTGCGTTAATTAATACGGTCATAATCCCCGCCTCCCCGCGGGACCGTTAGACCAAGGAGGCTGAACAGCTACCGTGTAATAATTATCAATGTACCCTCGGGGTACTGCCCTTGCTGCGTACCCTTTTGTAGGGTTGGGTAGGTATGAATGTTGTGTCCATTTTGGGAGGTAGAAAACAGTCAATGACGATATGGAAGAGGTGTTTTATGTTGAGATGAGCCTGATGTGTCAGGCCAAGGTTGACAAAAGTATCGGTTATCGGAGTATGTTTTTCCTATGATACAACCCTTCGCTTGTTATGTGTAGCAACAATAATGGGAATAGCTACCACAATAGATGACGGGCAAAGTCCAGAGTAGTAGACAGTATAATTCCTGATGAAGAACTATTTCAGAGTGCAAAGCCGAAAATACACGTTGTATTCTTTGTCTTTTATAAAAAAAAATATTAAAAAAAAAAATAAACATTGTCTCCCCCTTCGTAGTCCGCAAGGGTAACCCTGCCCTGCACGTGTCCTAAAAAGTTATTCTATTTGCATTTTACAACTTAGCCGGACGCCATAGAGTTTGCGATTTAATTTGGTGGGAATATAAAGGTGGGTCATTATATCGGCCATTTTGCACATTATCCCGGGTATTCTACACATTATCACGTGTTTGTGGGCACTCTTATTGTAACTGCAATTAGTACTGTACTGTACAGTAATGCTTTTGGTCCTTTTACTGGTTTTTGTGATGTTAAACATGAACTTTTTTTTTAACTTTTTGTCATGTTTTTTTAATCTTATGTTGGTACCTTAGAAATATGATAGATACATTTCATATGATTCAAAAGGGCTGGCGATCGCAGTATTTTGGTAGGTAAACACATAATTCACGAGAAAAAGAGGCTACCCCAAATTAAGGAGGCGTAGTCTATTCGTTGCTAAAATATATTCACTATAAATGGGTAAGTCGTAAATACACTTGCGTGCAAAATAATCGACCCACCCCGTTCACTTCGAATTGAAACAAGATAATTCATCAAGTTTAATTAACTATAACCTAATACATTTTTATTCATTAGTTTTTGAGAAAATCGCGAACTTACGAACATACTGGTCGAATAAAGACCATTTTTTCTTTATGTCAGTTAAATTATTGATTAATTAATTATCAATAAACGAGCACTAATAAACAAAATAACGCTTTTGTCAATTTCACGAGAAAAAATGTCACCCAGTTTTTCCGAACAAAAGTGAGTGATGAGGACATCTAAAGAATCGAGTTGATTTTGTAAAGAATATTGCTTGTATTTGTAAACAAACCTAATCTTACCTACTTTCACACAACATAATATAATAATTAAAATATACATTAAAGTTTTTGAGATATCGTCTCATAGATAGAGACCATGGGTGGGCCATTTTTTTGCACGCAAGTCTATTTATTTTTAGAAAGAAAACTATCAAAAATAAGTAGGTAGATCTTCATAACATCTTCAAAATAACACATAATAACAATTTTTCGTGACATCATAATATTTAAAGGGAAATAAATAAATAACAATTTTGCGGCCGCCCCGTGCCGAGGTGAAATTTCATTACTTATCCGTTTTAAGAGAGGGTAAGAACGGTGACCCAAATTTTATCTTTTCAAAATAAACATGTCTTCCCTCGTCATATTACATTCCCGCCACTTTCGGATAGCAAGAATTTCCTTAATTTTCTCCGAAGTATATTAAAAGGTTCTGTGAATCGAAAAATCGACCCAAGCCGACCTGTATTTATGTTTTATTAAATTTTAAATTAATATTAACAGTAATTTATTTCCAAATTTCAGCATACGTTACATCAATGAGGTCTCGACCCCTGTACTAGGACATCCTGTATGACTGGGGTCGAGGTTTCTCCAGTTACATGGATCAGTATATACAGGATGTAAGTGTCTATGGGACCAAACACAGAACAGGTAAAAAGTTCTGTACATTTATGTTCACATAATTCGTCAAAATGTTGGGAACAGCTGAATTTTTACGAGATTTTAGGTTTAGGCCCATAGTAAAAGTTGTTCATAATGATGAGTACAATGACCCCTTAAAAGGTTGACACTAGTTACACCTACACCCTGGATATGGGCTTAGAGTAAATACTATTTACACTTATTTTTTTACGTTGAAAAAAATATGTTAAAAAAATGGCAAATACATAATGAAAAAAAAAAAACAATAAGAGTATTAGATTAGAATGGGGTAGCATGTGTGTGGTGAGATGTGTGATGGGTGCGTGGATGTGGGTGTGTGGGTTTAGGTGTGTGAGTGTGTGTTGTCTGAGTCTGTCCACTAGGTTAGATTACTGATAGTAAATTAGTTATACAAGATAATATTTACATAATTTAAAAAGCTAACAGTTTTAAAATAATGTGATTAATTTCCTTTACATAGAGTCCAACGGGCCTCTGCGAGTTGGCTTCGGCCCTTCGTATGCCTACTAAAGGTCCGGGATCTTATGCGCGATGAGGTCCCTGGTTCGGTTCCCGAGTCGGGCAAAATGCTATTGGGTTTTCCATCTGGAATTGCTCAATAGCAGCCCGGTGTATGGATCTGTGCCCGGTTGATGGCAATAGGCTCGCACATGGGGCATAAACATTCAGGATATTGATGGGGTTGCCCCGCTTCTGTAGTGCGTCAGGGATGTTTGCTGAAGCTCGAGTCGACTGTTTTTATACAACGATGAGAAAACGATGCGCTTCCCTGGTGCGCCGCGTGCGGGCTAGCCCCAACCTTATTTTGAGCTGCGTTGCGAGCAGACTTGATTGTTTGTACGTGGGTCGCTGCTGCAAGCTGTCCACCTCGGTGGTAGGCGTGTGGCAGTGACTCGCATGTATTCATGGTTTTTTTTTTTAGGTTAAATGATTAGAATATGAATACTAACATAGGGGTAAGGAATATTGTTACTAACATAATTTAGTCTTGTTACTTGTAAATAAAGATATTATTATTATTATTATAAACATAACTTGCGAAATGTGGGTGTACACTTCTGCCTAACTCTTCGGGGAATACCGGCGTGATATGTTATGTTATAATAATAATATGTACAAGTATATAAAAAAGCAGAGGAAATAATCATAGGGCAAAAAAAAAACTCGTCCGCATAGCTGTCAACAGGAAAAGTGCCTAAAAGGTTGGCAGCATTGCCACGTTGTATGGAAATGTTGATTCTTTGGCTAAAAAAGTAAAAACCGACTTTAATAACCTAAAACGAGTAAAAAAACTTTCATAAAAAACTTCTGCAGTCGGTGATTTTCAGTTTTTTCTGGTTTTTGCGTTCACAAGCCATGATTTAACAAGCAATTCCACTATCTGGTCGTGCCAGCAACGTTCTGCTGGCCTGTCTCATATTCTCTTTCTGTGTGGGCTTATCCAAGCTCCACTCACCAACTGGCTAAAGATCTAATCTCACTAGAAGTTAAACATCATCATTATAGAAATCCTAAAGCATCCCATCCCCCAGCTCATACTAGAATTTATAGTATCAAACTAAAACTACGTATCTACGTACCCATCTAAGTAACAGCCACTTGAAATGTGATCATGATTTTAGTACTAGCCAACTATTTCTGCAATAAATTAAATATGATCCCCCGAAAACTAAATTATAACGTATTTTGAGCCTTATGTTCAAGGTCGTAGGGGGTCACGCACAAATCGCAAATCCTACTTGAATATCTCAAGTTGTAACTATTTTATTAGCGGGTGATGTTACAAGCGGTCAGCGAGTTTAAAAGTTAAACTGCGTAAACAGATTGGTGGAACCTATGCATACATAACTTCATGGCTCGCATTTAGGAGTACCTATGGATACTAATCAGTTTCACTCAGAACGACATGTTATGGTGTTCCCTGAATATTTAGGGTGCCGTACATCAAAAGGAAAAAAAAAACGGAACCCTTATAGGATCACTCGTGTGTCTGTCTGTCTGTGTGTCTGTCCGTCTGTCACAACCAATTTTCTCCGAATGTAATGGACCCATTAAGTTCAAATTTGGTACAAATATGAAGTTCTGAAACCCAAACACGGAAGTGTAACGTAAATAAAAATAAAAAAAACTTTGTAAACTTTACCGTGTGATTTGATATGTCACACGGCAAAGTTTGCAAAACTTTTTTTTAAGCTTACTCTGAGGGTCTCAAATATATATATATATATATATATATATATATATATATATAATTTTCTAATAAATTGTTTTCTAGTTATTTAGCAAAATAGACGAAAATTGACCATTGCCCCTTATCTCCGAAACTAGTGAACCTAAAATTTTGAAAAATATTTAAATAGTTCTATGGTCTTAAAATAACATGGTAAATCTCTCAATATTATGCGTACAAACTTAATTTTGTTTAAGTTGGAATGTATGGGAGAACATGTTTTTCGACTAAAATGTTAAGGTTGTTCTTGGAATAAATTCATCCCAATAATAAACTCATCCCATCGTGCGTGGGCCGATACGCACTTGGCCAGTTTTTTTACCTAAATTGCAGCCAGTTCTCGCCACGTTGCCGTCCATTGTCTGTGTATACTTCAGTTAACTTTTACGATGCCTACCAATAATGTAATCAGAAACTATTGTTGTTGTCTTTGGTGAAAACTACAGTCAAATATCTATAAGTATCCAAATATGGCAACGATATCGGACTCCAATTAATCACTTTTTGTACCTACCCCGATTACGCGAAACGCTCTTATAGGCATACAAGCTTCTACCAACAGCTTTGTTCTGGCCATCATCTCCTTCCTTACCCCACTTGCCGAGGGTCAAACCGTACACGTCATTAAGTTGGTCACCCGAAGCGGCGGCCGCATGAATGCGGTATCAAACTGTTTTATTGCCCGCCATGATTTAATGAAATCTTTAATATCGGAGATAAGGCGCCCCGGAATGTCGCTCGTAAATTGCCCAAGGCAATATTCCTCGCTCTTAATGCGCAGAAATAATAAGCCGACTTTTCTTTATGTATTCTTTGAGTATTTATGCTTATTGTTAAGGTTTTAATTTACTTGGCTTGTGGGTGTTTTATGTTGCTTTTGGCGCATAGAATCAGCAAGGCTATGAAAGCTTGGTGGAAGAAAACGGTTTTATTAACACGTATACAAAAAGTTAAAGATATTTAACTATATTTGTAAGTAGCAAAATCTTAAATTAACACAATTGTGGATTGTGTTTGCTAAAGTAAAAAGTACTTAGTCAGTTTCAGGATTTGGTTTGTCGTTTCCAGAAGTCTCTCTATGCTCTTCAGAATTCGATATAAACCATAATAAATTGCACTTCGTCATTCAAATCTGCAGGCCTACAAAAACAAAAGAATGAACGAAGAATGAACGTACGACGCAAACGAAGCAAAAGGAGTCCCTATGTGAGGATCGTAGCAGGTGGCGTTCTGTAGTTGCTGCCAACCCCCCAAGGGAAAAGCGTGAGTTTATGTTATGTGTAATAACAGAAGAAACTCTTGAGGACAAAGATGTCCTTTATAAATCCTACTGCTGCGTGAACTGTGGTGGGGCTATTTTGGCCGGCAGTCCTAAAAATAAAGCGATGCCTAACAGTAAAGGCAAGGAGTATCAAACGAAACAGGGCTTGAGGGCTCGCAGCTGGTGAATCACATGGAACAAACTAACGGAAATATAGAGAGGTATAATTCAAATGTTTTACATGACGGCGCTGTTTTGTAAAGCAACTAGCGGTTTTGTAAAACAGCGTATTCTTTCTAGAATCCATCTGCGACATCGACAAGAATTCATTTAATTGTCTACAATTTGTGTTCCATACCTAATACCGTTTTTTGCCCGGGGTACTACCACCACACCACAGGTAAAATATACTCCCGTAGAACTACCAAGCGATCCAGTAGTACTACGGGAAGTTTTTATTTTACCCGTGTTACACTCATATTCGACATTTCATAGTTTGACACCTGTCACTTTGACACCTGTCCCTTTGACACTTCTCACTTTGACTTTTGCTATTTAGAAATTTCCCTACCTTAACACTGGTGTGAAGGCTCAGAGTGAAGGTGGGTCAACCGCGAACATTTTTATACTGTATCGATGTGTAGCGACAATTAAGTAACTACCCAATGTGTTTTTTCCCCAAATTAAAATATGTTTTGTGACCTTTGAGGCTGGTACCTACAACTTGAAACGTGATTTTTGTAAACTATAGGTACCTAGTTCTAAGCTGAAGGTAATTTGTTCAAAACATAATACAATCCTTTGCAAAAAAAAAGGTCGGTTATGATTATTCTACATTTATTGGTAATCATTTAGTTCCAAAGAGGTTTTAATAGCCAAACTATGTTATTGGCACTTACGTAATAAAGAGTCTGGGTATGAAAAAAAGTTAATTCCAAATTTGAAACTTTTGTTTTTTAAAAATAATACATAATCCCTTTTTCAGTTTGTGACTTTGTTTGTGAGTTTTTACTTACTTTTCGCAGATTTGCGGTTAAAAAGTTATCAGGCAACTAAAAGTAACTTCTCGTTGTTTTTAGTACCTATTATAATTTATGTTTGTCGCATAATCCCGCCTTATTGTGATTTAAAACAGATATCTTTGTGTCGATTGTAACGATAATGCTCGCGCCCACCGTTCTGGCGATGTTGATGCTTATATGCAAGAGGTCGGTATTCGTCGTTTGGATTGGCCAGCGCGGAGCCCCGACCTTAACCATTGAGCACGACTGGGACCTCCTAAAAAGGTGAATACGATCTGTCCAACCACTTCCACAAAACGTCAGGGAGCTGAAACGTGTGATCTCGTCTAAGTAGGTACACATTCCACAGGACACCATCAAAAGCCTGGTGGAAAGAATGCCAAGACAATTACATGCCGTAATTGCTGCAAGGGGAGGTCATACTCGTTATTAATTTTTACTTTTTAATGTCTTTTTTATTAAAATACCATAAAATTACTCGTAGTCTTAATTTCATTATACCTATAAAAATGTCCATTTTAACATGGCTCTCTGTTTACATTGACTAAAACACCGATTCCGGGTTTCAAGTGTTATAAACTATATTCTCATTGATAATAAGAAATTTCTAGTCATTTATGCTAATGACATACTAAAAATAGAAAGCCAATGACTGTAAGGTCCCCATTTTTTTGCAAAGCAGTGTATTTAACTGAATGAGTGAATGAATATTAAGAGTAGCTTATCAATCTAAGTATATAATAAGTTATACAGGGTAAGAGTTGATGGCTATGTATAACTACGGGTAGGTACCGATAAGAAGCAGTGCTTATTGAAGAATATAAAATAGTAGTATAATTCATGGAAAAATAAC
Source organism: Dicycla oo (assembly GCA_948252095.1). NCBI lineage: Eukaryota > Metazoa > Arthropoda > Insecta > Lepidoptera > Noctuidae > Dicycla > Dicycla oo. Next base: position 29,937,749 of record OX411713.1, on the reverse strand, counting down.
CCAATAACCGCACCCCTACCCCACACACGCTGCAACGTATGCATTTATATTACAAAAATAAAAATAAAAACGATACAATTTGCCAGCCACGTCACGTTCCTCAAAACGCATCATATGACGGTTTAACTTAAGCAGACATGTATAAAACCTAAACGATTCCAACTATCTCGGGTATAGCCACTTTGGGCACGTAATGGCAGCCGAAATCCGATCCCGTCGGGGGGCGGTTGTAACACACGTGACATTGGCGCGAACTACCACCAAGATACGATACATGCTAGGGTTGCCGAACTTTGCCGAAAGAATCCTCGACGAAGGAGATACACGATGATTCCAAAATGTATAGTAAAATAAGCTTCTGTCAGAACTCGGCAGCATGAGTAGCATGGTTTTGGACAGGTCTCTCATGGTACAGGTGGAATTGCACGAAAATCGAGACAGGAGGTGGACATTGTTTGCGATGTGCCATCATTCCACAGTCTCAATACCCCATCACTGGCGCGGATACTATAAAATTTAAAGGCCTATAGAGATTTGGGTATTTTTATAGTAATTCTCAGAAAGCACCATTTGGTGAAGTGGAACTGACGATGAAGACCACAGATGGTCATCGGAACTACTGAATAATAAGTATTTCACGGGTGGCGATTCGATTACTTTAATATGGTTGCTAAACAATTTATGCTCGTCATCCTAACTATATTAATATTATTAATGCGAAAGTAAGTTTGTTTGTTTGTTTGTTACCTTTTCACGCCTAAACCACTGAACCGATCATCCTGAAATTTTGCATATACGTTGTCAAGTGTACAGAAACGGACATAGGGTACTTTTCATTCCAAAAAATGTACTGTTCCCGAGGAAAACAACAATAACGTTCTTATGATAATAGATGGCGCCACGTGTCCTTCAAATCATAATTGAATCATATTATTATAGAAACTTTAGTAGTGTGTTAGAGTTTTTTTTTTGTTTTTTATTTAAGTACCTAATACATGTTGTGAGTAGTGTCGTGTTCATCGTCTTAACTATAATATTATAGACAAGCAGAGTACATCCCGAATTGATTGTCAAATTCTAAATTAACGCGAGAGAAGCCACGGGCTAGTAATGCATAATTATGGTGAAGTGGAGCTGATGGTGACCACAGTTCTCCTGGTTCTTACTAGGAGAACTCCTCAACAATTAAAGTTCCTGGATCGGGAAAAGCAATATTTTGTAAAAGGTGATGAGCAGTTGACATTAGGCTATTGTAATTTAGGTAAATTACAAACTGGCAATCTCAAATAGTGTACAGTGTTTGTTGCACGCTTGCTGCTTAGGTGTGCGGCCTGGTGAAGGCAGCCTGCTCCCTACGCAACGTATGGCCGATGTTCTAATATTCCGAACTGTCAAAGTTTGTGACGTTGGTCGGGGTAGGTCGGTTGTAATTGATGTCCCGTAGTTTGAAGTTATTGGGTGCGAGTGATTAATGGACTAAGGTTTCTTAGCTTATATTGTATGTAAGAAGATTGAGAATTGTATTTAATTATACTCTTATTTCCCTGTTCGAAATACAAACACCGTAGAATCTTTGAAATTGAGCCAATAGTGACTGTTGATGCAATAAGTAGGTACCTAGTAGTGGACCGATAGGTATATACAACTTATTTACACAGACGCTTTCGTACAACGTTACAAACAAAACTAATAAGATTTATATGAGAAATATGTAGAACTAGTTTAAAACTTGCATACCATATAGTATTGCCATACAACTTGGCAATGTTGCCAATCTTTTGGGCACTTTTCCTGTTGACAGTGACACGGACAATTTTTGGATGCCCTATGACATGTTCCCCTCTTTTTAAATATACATAAATAAATATATAATATATTTATTTATTTTTAGCCTGTGTTGTGCCACAGCAGGGCAAAGGTCTCCATTTCTCCTTTCCACTTCTCTCTGTCATGAGCTAGTGTGGACCAATAATAATAATAATAATAATAATATTCCACAACTATCACACAACGCCGTCTAGCCTCAAGCTAAGCAGAGCTTGTGTTATGAGTACTAGACAACTGATAAACATACTTATATATTTCTAAATACATACATATATAGATAAATTACACCTACAATCCTGTCTGTATGTGTCAAGCTCGTCTTGCCATCTTCTCCAAGGTCTGCCTCGATGTTGACGGACGTTTACTGGAACCCACATGTTGGTAGGTTTGGCCCATGACTCGTTCGACGTACGGTAAATGTGTACGTCCGCAATCCCACTCCAGCTTGGCTGCATTTTGGGTGACGTCGGCGAATTGTATTTTGGAGGGCATCACCGTGTTCCTAACACGGGCCGTTAATCTGACTTCAAGAATGCTGCACTCCGTTGCTCGCTGACAAACCTCAAGCTTGAACCTCTGTTGACCGGCAAAGACCAGGTACTTCGCAGGGGCACCGCGAGGATATGCACATGCCCATTAATTTGCGTTTATGGCGAATTGGTAGGTATCCCTTCATGAGGTTTCATCGACCAATAGCTCTACCAGGCGTTTTCAGTCTAGCAACTTCTTTTTCTTGTCTCGTCCGGAATGTGACTATTTGGCCGAGGTAGATTTTTAGATTTACAAGTATTTTTTTATATACTTGTACATATTATTATTTTAAAACTTTGGATCGCAACTTAAAATACATTAATTGCATGCATATCGATCACACACACATATTCAACCTGCGACACTCACAAACGACATCTCGATACCTCAGATAAAATCGACAACCCTACTCCACAGCATGTATGTCGCAGTCATTTATAGAAATCCATTTATTACGTAAACGACCTAACTCGGTTGAGCGCACGCGCTCAAGATTTAGAGCTTGTTTCACTGTACCCTATTCGGGAGGAGACGAGTGAAATCCTAAAAACGCGTTCTATTCTTGTTTCTGTTCTTGAATAAAATATACCGGAACGGAGTTATTGCTAAAATGTTTCGAGTCGTTATTGGAGGCGATAAAGTTCTTTGTTTCCGATCGATTTACTGTTTTCGGAGGTTGTAGGTATTTAAATTTTTCTTTGGGTGAAATGGGAAAATATTTGTCGTGTACTTATGCAACATTTGATTGCTAAAATAGTTCGTAAATCTTTGTCATTGTTAAATGGTGCTGAGACGTAAGTCCTAAAAGCAAGATCCATATTACTTATTTACCTGCAATTAGGTATATGTAGGTAATAAAGTCCTGAAAAAAGTCCGGAGCTGTCGTGAAACACCTGATTGGAACGGAGTTCCTTTCGCTGTACTAGGATGTATTAATACAGATCCATCTAGTATGGTCTCAAGTTTCAAGTGTCAAAATTGTTTGTTTTTGTTGCTAAAAACTTATACTAGATGGCTCTGTAATAAAAAAAAACAAAACAAAACTTTTGGCTCTTGAAACTGACTTTTTCGGGCATAACGCTACGTGACGTTACGTGACGATTTTCAACCAGTTTATTCCTACCGCAAGCCGCGTTAAAGATCTTGGTTCCAAAAAACGCAAAACTAATACGGAGATATACCAACCTCAGTCCTAACGTAAGTCAACAGAAATACCTAGTTATTTCCCACTCACAGACAAACCTCAAAACTATTCTCCATTCCACATTTTGTCGTATTTTGTTAGTGTTCCGACGACAGTCGCGATATACGAGCGATCCTAGCAGCTCCGTTCACATTATCACGTTTATCCTGACCTAAGTGCATTATGTGGTTGAGGAAATCTCCTGCGAAGCACTTGTCTATGGAGCCGGCGGACCTATTCTGATTTTGAATGTCGATTCTATTACTATCGTAGATTTGCTTAACGTCTTCCGTTGGCGATTTGTTTTTGTTTTTCGTGGAAGAATAGGATTTGATAGCGTTTTATGGCTGTAGTCAATGTTTGATTGTGTGAGCAAATCCTAACGTGATTAATCCCACGTTGTATAAAGGGTTTAGTTTCATTTAGACATTTTTAAACTGATGATAATGTTTTACGAGTGGAAGTAAGTAGACACGTGTTACAATCCTTGGAAATGTCACTACATTAAAAACACATGTACCAAAATATGATACAAATCTTTTTCTCAAGATATTAAAGGGAGGCTAAAATGGTGTCAAAATAACCAAGAGGAAATTAAAATGGACATACTAGCCTCACATCATGCTAATTCTGATTTTCGTAGTTTCTGGAAATGTACCAGTAGAATGAACGGGGCCCAAGGCTTTCCTGTGAGCGTCGAGGGGCTTATGGAACCACATTTGGTAGCCGAACTGTTTAAAGACCATTTCATGGTTCGGTCGCGATTGGGACCAGCGCAGTCAGTGATCGATACTGAGGCCCAAATAGGTCCGGTCTCAACCCTTATCACAGCCAAAGATATCAGAGAAGCTCTTAAAAATATGAAAAGAGGGAAATCCCCGGTTCATGATGGTCTCAGTATCGAACATTTGCAGCATGCTGGTTGCCACTTACCTAGGGTGCTAGCTTTACTTTTTAGCGTGTGTATCGCGCATTCTTACCTGCCGGCCAGCATGATGAAAACGGTGGTCGTACCAGTAGTTAAAAATAAAACTGGTGATGTCTCAGATAGGTCGAATTATAGACCCATTTCTCTGGCAACTGTTGTGGCTAAGGTGCTTGACAGTGTGCTCTACGTACAGCTAGGGAAACATTTGCGGCTGCACGATGCACAGTTCGGTTTTCGACCGGGTTTATCCACTGAAAGTGCAATCGCTTGTCTTAAGCACACTGTCAGGTACTATAGTGACAGGAGTACACCAGTTTACGCGGCGTTTCTAGATCTCTCAAAGGCCTTTGACCTGGTCTCTTACGACATTCTTTGGAATAAGTTAAAGGCCACAGGTATCCCAAACGAGTTGTTGAACGTTTTTAGGTACTGGTACGATAACCAAACAAACGTTGTAAGGTGGGGGAATGAGTCATCTGTGCCATACAGGTTGGAATGTGGCGTAAGACAAGGAGGCTTAACCTCCCCAAGTCTCTTTAATCTTTATATGAATGCATTGATCGAGGAACTCAGCAATACGCATGTGGGCTGCTATATAGACGGGTTATGTTTTAACAACGTCAGCTACGCCGATGATATGGTGTTGCTGGCTCCCTCGGTCAGTGTACTCAGGAAATTGGTTAAGATTTGTGAGAACTATGCGGCTAACCATGGGTTACTATACAATGTGAAAAAGTCAGAACTTATGGTCTTCAAGGCTGTTGGCAAGAAATGTCCAGAAAACGTCCCACCTATTAAAATAAATGAAGTCCCGATTCTTCGGGTACACCGCTTCAAATACCTTGAACATTTCATTGCTAGCGATCTTAAAGATGACGGCGATGTTGAACGGGAACGCAGGGCATTGGCGGTGCGGGCGAATATGTTGGCCCGTAGGTTTGCTCGATGTACAGATGCGGTCAAAATCACGCTTTTTAAAGCATACTGCACATCTCTGTACTCGAGCGCCCTATGGATCAGCTGTACTAAACGTGCCGCCGATGCGTTGCGTGTTCAATACAACAACGCTTTCAGGGCGCTGTTGCGGCTGCCACGTTACTGCAGTGCATCTGCAATGTTTGCACAAGCAGGAATAGACAGCTTCTCAGCTGTAGTGCGCAAAAAGAGTGCGTCGCTGCTGTCCAGACTGCGAGGCAGTAGCAACAGCCTCTTGAGAATTATTGCTGATAGGTATGATGAAAGCCCCATAGTGAGGCATCTTATAAAAACCACCCTGTCTGTTGTAGAATATAAGTACTAACATAGTTTATAAGTTTAATGGTTTACTAACATCTAAAATTGTGTATGTGTGTGTAATGGATCATGTTGTCTGATTAATAAATATTATTATTATTATTATTTCAACTGTAGTTGCGTTCTAAACATCACGCCTCCATCGATAAGCTCCGTAATAGGACCTCAAGATTGAATCGCACAACACACTCAATGCGGTTCTATTTACATAATAAAACAAGTAGGGAAGGGGATAGAAAAACTCCAGCCAACAGAAACTTAGGTGCAACTACTGAATGCTACTTAAGATCTTGACAGTTCAATAAGAGATTTGGGCAAAGCCTTTAAAAGTTCCGCTTTAGAGCCTGTGGAATCCTTTTATTCTAAGTAGGTACCTGCGCATTACTTGAACTTTTTTTTTGTTTTCTTTAGACACGTGTCTATTGGGATGTGAAAAGATTGCGTTTTGTGTTTAAGAGAGTAGGTATAATAACTGAAGAAATTACTCTGAGAAGAAATCATCTGCCTAGCCTTTTCCCTACTATGTTGGGGTCGGCTTCCAGTTTAACCGGATGTAGCTGAACACCAGTATTTTACATAGGGCGACTGCCTATCTGACCTCCACAACCCAGTTATTGGGTAATACGATACCCCTTGGTAAGACTGGTTGTCAGACTTTCGGGCTTCTGATGACCCGTAACGACTGTCAAAGATCCACGAATGACAGCCGGGACCAACGGCTTAACGTGCTTTCCGAGGCATGGAGGAGTCTCGGTATGAAGTTCACAAAATAAGTTCACAAGACACTTGTATTTCAAGCTGTATGGGGTATATCCATTGTATCCCTTGATGTACCCTACATTATTTGTACTGGGTATGGTAGGGTACAACGCGTTGAAGGTGCGACGGGACTTTGCACTCGCAGCGTATGTAGTGAAGCTACTGCGTGGCGAGGTGCATAACCCGGGAGTGCTGCGGCACCTGGAGATTTGCGTGCCAGACCGGTACGTGTGGAGGCGGCAGCCAGAACCAATCTACTGGCGAGAACTCCTCTCACTAGAGCCATACGTGTGGTGAACGAGGTTCACGAGAGGGTTGATGTGTTATGGTGCAACTTGAGTGAATTCGCAAAAGTTACGTTGTATATAATATGTTATTTAGATTTAGGTTAAGATTTAGGATATAGTATGTAATTTTATAGGATGTAGATTAAGGAGTTAGCATGTAAGGCCACTCTATCGCATTGGATCGCAGATCTGTAATGGTAGTTGTAGGTAACATTTACGTAAATAAATAAATGAAAGATGGTCTGGCAGTTTGAGTAATTTTTGCGGCCTACACCAATGTCCTTTCTTTGGTATTGTTCGTCGAATCGTTGAGCTCCTTAAGTTCTGAGTTGAGCTGCGCGATTACTGACAAATGCGTGCACTGACTGGACAGGTCCTCTCAATCTGTGTGGTTCTTTCTTCAAAAGACCATTTCAGACACCAATCTACATGGTCTTCACATGAAGTGACCAAGATTATGTCTGGACTTTATAAGAGACTGTGACCTCTGAGTTTGTTTCGGCCTTTCTTCTCAGAGTAGTCAGATAGGAAACGCCGACCTCATCTAGTTTAAAAAAAAAAACATGATTGACTTGTAAAAGTGTTTGTACAAACCTACTTACAGAAATAAAAAACATTTATCATTTATCACCCATCCACAGACCAACCCCGGCAAGCGTACCTGATGGATCGACCCGTGCTGCTGTTATTACATAGCCATGAACTCTGAGAAGAAATACTGGGTGAATATTTTTTTTACGCGTAACGTCACTCCATGATTTGAAATGAAACCGTTAACAACAGTCAATACAATTAAAATCAAAGTTTTCTCCAAATTAATACGACTTCTAGAGTTTCGTTTTTAAACAACAAAATTACCAATAACTTTACAAAAACATAATAAGGAAACAGGAAACGGTTATACAGTCAGAATTTCTCTATATCTGTAGCTACAACATGGGTCCACCCTTTTTTACCCATTTAACACAAATCCTTTTAAAAATCTCTCTCGAACAAGCTGTGTCGCGCCGGAGAGGGCATTTGATTTAGATAACGGGCCCTCTAAAGCCCTCTCATAGTAAGATCGAACCCTCTGAAGGAAAACTTGCAGATTGCACGCTACTGTATAGAATTGAAATGTTCTAAAAGAATTTCATTTGAATACGGCCAATGTGTAGATCAAATCTCTAACCTTTGTGGTTAAATAATGGTGTGGTGGTTTGCAATATTCTTGTTTGAAATGAAAACTGAAATGTTCGTTTTGTAAACACGTAATGCACCCTTATCTTTTAAGTAGTAAGATTTTTGTAAACGCTTGGATCAGGTAACAAGCAAATTTTTTATTAAAAACTTCATATCACTTTTAGGCAGGATTTTTAGGAGTCGTAGAATCTATACGCGGGTCACCGATGAGATGGACTGATCAAATAATTGTCCTTGTTAATGAATGCGCCAGACTGTCATCTAATATAACCAGATGGAGAGAGATACACCTGCGATTGGACATAGTTGATCGTAACCACGACCGCTCTATCAAGAGCGAAGCGAACAAGAAGAAGAAGAATCCATACTTAGTATAACGAAGAACTCGACTCCTTTTTTAACCGACTTCAAAAAGGAGGAGGTTCTCAATTCGTCTGTATGTTTTTTTTTGTATGTTTGTTACGCGATTACTCAAAGACGGACGGACAGATTTAGAAAATTCTTTCTTTGTTTGAAAGGTTTTGTTTGTTTCTTCCAAGGTGGTCCCATATAAATTTTATTAACTTTGCTTGGGTAGTTTTTGAGTTAGCTTAAATAATGTGTATTTTTCCTACTTAGTTTATGTGGATGATGTTTTAATAACTTCCTATCACTGTTATTTACTTAGCAGGAAGTGGTATTCGAATTTCTGTGGGGTAGGTATCACAACTAAAAAGTGAACAATAAAAACTTTTTACCACAAAATAAAACCGATTTCCAAAACAAAACACTACAGAGTGAAAAATAACTTTAGTTTCGGAAGAAGTCGGCTTAACACGAAAATACAAAACCAAAGATTACCGAAATTAAAGTTATTTTTCACTTTGTAGTGTTTTGTTTTGGAAGTCGGTTTTATTTTTGTCAAGATACTATCAACGAAATTTTTGTTGACACCAAATATACCTACCGAAACCTACGTACTTGTATCTAGTTTTGTCGGACGAAATATCACTATGTATGCCAATAGCATATACAAAGCAGATATCACAGATTCACTTTTTTGTTCATTTTTATCTTTATATTTCACTCGAAACGTCTGAAAACAGAATGAATCAAAACTGGAAAATGAATTTGTTAGGTAGGGAACAGATACTACGATGCGATGTTACATTTCGGCACTCGACATCTTTCACTCGCCTAGCGAATGATGGGAAAATGAAATGAAAGGAGTAGATGAACTTTCATTCCTTTGTAATGTTTAGGTGTCGTGTGAACGTGGAATAAAATAAAAATAACCCTTCACTCGAACCAGTCACTCGAGTGAAGCGTCTGATATCAGCTTTGTATTCGTATCATTAGTAATTCTTTACCCTACTTGAAATATGTTTTTATGTATGACCTAGGACAAACTGTTCAGTTAGGTTCGACAAAGAGGTCAATCGTCGAATACGACTCGGCTGGGCAGCGTTCGGGAAGCTACGCAATATCTTCTCGTCTCACAAATCGCAGTGTCTCAAGATGAAAGTCTTTGACCAGTGCGTGTTGCCAGTGATAACCTACGGCATCGAAACGTGGTCACTCACAATGGGCATAATTAGAAGGCTAAAAATCACCCAAAGGGCAATGGAGAGAGCTATGCTTGGAGTTTCCCTACGTGATCGAATAAGAAATGAAGAGATCCGCAGGAGAACCAAGGTAACCGACATAGCCCGAAGAATTGCCAAACTTAAGTGCCAGTGGGCAGGGCACATTGCTCGCAAAACAGATGGCCGATGGGGCAGAAATGTTCTGGAGTGGCGACCGCGTACCAGAAGACGTAGCGTTGGAAGGCCTGGGAACAAGGTGGACCGATGACCTTGTTTCGGCCGCCGGAATCCGCTGGATGCGGGAAGCACAGAAACTGTCGCAGTGGCGGTGCTTGGGCGAGACCTATGTCCAGCAGTGGACGTCTTTCGGCTGAAATTATGATGATTTAAGCAATAGCAGTAGTCAGCCTAACAAGTCTTTACAGATGTATAGCAGCAGTCAGCCTAACAAGTCTTTACAGATGTATAGCAGCAGTCAGCCTAACAAGTCTTTACAGATGTATAGCAGCAGTCAGCCTAACAAGTCTTTACAGATGTATAGTAAAAGCCTTGTTTACGATACAATACTAACCCGCTGGACCCTACTCCGAACAGTTTATGTTACTTAAGGGGGAAGCGTCAGGGTAGCCCGCGAAATTCAAATTTTCTTACGTTTTTTGCAATTTACCAGTCGGTATTATATTGTACGTTGATCAAATTATAATGTGCGGTCGTATCTGTTTACATAATTAGAATCATTAAAGTGATCAATACAACTCTTAAAGACCAGCAGGGCTAACATGAGACACGCGACAATTACTCACTCTCGCGTGATTATTTTTCTGAGAACGCAACACTTTTCTCGTTTTCTGACAGCGCTCCTATACAAAATACTGGACTCGTTCTGTCAAACTTGATGTTTTCTCGATGGCACCTAAGTTATCTCGAAATTATGATACAAAAAAAAAACTCCAAATTACAATGGCAGTTTCATAATTGTACTTATTTTAGTTATAATTTTATTTTACAATATATTAATAATGACAATACTTAGTTCTAATCTACTATTTATATTGGAACGAAGTTCCTTCTTCGGCGGCCGCGAGAGAAACTGGGCGGAGGGGAGCACTATTACGTAGTTGAGTAACACTTTCAGTAATAACCAGTGACTTTGCCAATTATGGTGATTAACGAAATTTAGGGAATGTGGCTGTATGGCGATATCTAATAAAATCGCCAGTTCATTTCCTAAAGGGTGGTGATTCGCATATTTATCTGAAAGCCAGTCCTTTTGCTAAGTGTTGTGATTAACACAATTTGCAATATCTTGGGTTTTATGGTGATTGTTACTATAACAATCTTCGCTTTGTCAAATTGTGATCGTTGGCTTATTTGTCAATTGTGGTTATTATCTAGTGAGTATATTCATCATCTGCCTAGCCTTTTTCCAACTATGTTGAGGTCGGCTTCCAGTCTAACCGGATGCAGCTGAATACCAGTATTTTACATGGAGCGACTGCCTATCTGACCTCCACTACCCGGTAACTGGGAAATACGATACCCCTTGTTAAGACTGATTGTCAGACTTTCTGACTTCTAACGACCCGTAACGACTGTCAAAGATCTACGAATAACAGCCGGGGCCAACGGCTTAACGTGATCTTGGTATATCTAGTGAGTATATTATGTGCCACTAATTTTCATTTTTGTCATTTTGTATTTTAATTTCGGCATGCCAAAGAAAAACATTTAATTTTTATAAAAAAAAGTCAGTTACACAAAGAATTAAAAGAGGTGGACGTAAAATAAATATAGTACATACTAATTCCATGGGTAAAATCGAATGAATGAGGCAGAACCACCAGCCGATGTTGCTATGATAAAAATAATTTGTTTTCAATAACTTGCTACATCGGTTTCTCGTCACGAGATAAAGAATTGTCAAAGTGCTTTTTTCAAGTTTACTCGAGCCTAACGGTCATGTTAGGCATTAGAATAATTTCAGAAAATTTCGACAAATCGAGAAAAAGAGCGATCTCGCGCTTGTCATGTTAGCCCTGTAGGTAATCCCAAAAATGACTATTTCATGAAATCTTGACATTTTAGGATTATACTAACTTAAGGAGTTGTATTACTGATTCTATTGTATATAATTCTGTAAAAACATATTTGTTACGGCCACAAACAATACTTTATTTAACATACAACTTAATACTGACTTGCAAATTGCAAAAAACGTAAGAAAATTTGAATTTCGCGGGCTACCCTGATGCTTCCTCCTTAAGTGAATCAGTATCTATCTGACTGATACCTATATATGATTGAGCTCCACTTTCAAATTCCTTAAAACATTCAAAAACATTAGCTGAAAACCCCAAAAAATCCTTTCTTTTCTTAACAAAATCATAACATTGTCTGCTGTCTTGCAATCGGATAAAAAAGGTCTAAGTTAAAAAAGGAATAACGTCACTCTGTGTTAGATATAGTGGTCTGCGTGACGTCATTCGTCTGCCGCAGTCCGAAGTGACGGGTCTCTGAATAAATACATGGGGCTCCATTAAAACGTCAGTCAGACTGAATGGTTCTCTTGTGGACCCGCTTTGTTGAGGCACACATATTATGTGGAAGTGTTTTCTTGAGGTTGTATTTTAAAGTTGTAGCTACATAGATTTTCTAAAAGAAGATTTCAAGAAATGTATTTAAAACATTTGACTGGCTCGTTAGTCTATTGGTTGCAAGCGCTACTACTGAGTATGAAATCCTAGGGTCGATTCCCAGGTCGGGAAAAGTGTTATAGGGATTTTCCATCTGGAATTTCTCAGTAGCAGCCTGGAGTCTGGATTTGTGCCTGATTGATGGCAATAGGCTCGCCCTCTATTACAGGAGATTTAAACAGAACTGACAAAACGTGGGTAGTGTAGCTGCCTAACCCTTCGGGGATTACAGGCGTGATGTGAACCAAAAAATATGATTACAAAGAAAAAATACACGAATTGATCTCATCAATGTAATCATGTAGGTATGTATAACTTTATTAATACACTTTCTTGCCATATCATATTTCAGGCAATCCATCCACCAAATCTTTGGTCCTCCTCTAATCTTGTTTTACTCTCAATTTTCTTATGACATGTCCCTCATTCCTACGTATCACAGGAATAAATATATTAATGAAAATTCAGACGGAGCTGTAAGATATTAACTACGGTATCGGCTTATAAAGGTAAAACTTCTTCTTCTTTTGAACGAACATGAAAACCTTCAGCTTTTCGGTATAATTTAATTACCGGCGGTAAGACCGATAGTCGTAACAGTTTCTCTAATAAGAAACTGTTAAGCAGGGTTCTCGTGAAAATATTACTCATTTTCGTAAGTTTTTGGCATTTACGTCCTCAAAGTGATCGTCATCATCATTTCTGCTTAAAGACATCTACTGCTGGACATAGGCCTCTCCCAAGCACCGCCACATCGACCGGTGCTGTGCTTCTCGCATACTTCTGTGATTCCGGCGACCGTAATAAGGGCATCGGTCCACCTGGTTCCCAGGCCTTCCAACGCTACATCTTCCGGTACATACGTGGTCGCCACTCCAGAACTTTGCGGCCCCATCGGTCATCTGTTTTGCGAGCAATGTGCCCTGCCCACTGCCACTTAAGTTTGGCAATTCTTCGGACTATATCGGTTACCTTGGTTCTCATGTGGATCTCTTAATTTCTGATTCAATCACGTAGGGAAACTCCAAGCGTAGCCCTCTCCATTGCCCTTTAGGTGACTTTTCAGTTCCGTAGCTCATCACTGGCAACTCGCTGGACTAGAAGATATTGCGTAGCTTCCCGAACGCTCCCCAGGAGAGTCGGATTCGACGATTGACCTCATTCTTGAAGTTGGACAACTTTGAGTGTAGTCTTCTAATAAGGCCCATTGTGAACGACCACGTTTCAGTGCCGTAGGTCATCACTGGCAACACGCACTGGTCAAAGTCTTTCGTCTTGAGACACTGCGGTATGTGAGGAGAGAAGATATTGCGTAGCTTCCCGAACGCTGCCCAGCAGAAATTGGACCTACCTAACTGGACAGTTTTTACTCGTCCACACTTCCGAGTGTGGCGTCTCCGCTTTTCATGAGATCAGGTGTTACATGGACATTTGACATGACCTTTGTTTTATCCATGGTCAATTTAAGATCCACTCTTTCGGAAGCTCTATTGAGGTGGTCGTGCATTGTACTGAGGTCCTACATAGTCTCAGCCATGACTAGTAGTCAAACCGTATCGTACCGTATATCGTCGGCAAACCGAAGGTGAGCGACGTACTCGCCATTGATGTTGATGCCTAGCTCTTTCCAGTCCAGAACCTTGACGACATCCTCCAGTGCAGCGGTGAACAGTTTCGGAGAGATAACATGTCCCCGTCTCACACCTCGCTGCAGAAGGATAGGTTTCGAGTTCTGGTCCTGGAGTCGGACTGAGGTAGTGGCATTTTTGTACAGACACTTTAGCACCTCGTGGTACCGATAGGCGATCTGGCATCGTTGAAGAAACATGTAAAAGTCATGTAGGTCATAAAAAGGTCTGCCTTGAAGAACATAATTATGATGTTAAGTTAACAATACTATTGCAATATTATACACGGTGCCGAGAGATCCTGCGATATACATAAAGTAGGATGTATTTTATAGGAAACCGGAACCTTTTACAACTTTTTCTGCCGTCAAGCTAAAGACTATAAAGTTTGACTGAGAATCTTATTAAATATTCTGACGTTGCTTGCTTTAATATTATTTATTAAAAACTTATTACAATTTTTACGATGCAGACTACGGAAGGACTAGATTTAATCTAGCTTAGTTACATAGACTAGCTCCGTTCAGGTTGATTTAAAACTTTATTAAATATTATGTTTTGCTGATGAAAACATCAGAGGACGTTGCTTGAGCTGCTTAATCAAACGAGATCAAACATTTCCAGCAAGGCATGTTATAATTTAAAAAAAAAAACATAGGTATTTGATCAACGAAAACGTTTATGAAAATATATGAAATTATTCTCTTACAAATCACTTGATTAGTTTGGTTTTACAAGTAACTTAGTTTTAAACTTGCTTTTTTTAAAACTTTGAAATCATTTTATACATTTTTAGGCCCATTTCTGTAAAATACATTAAATAGGAAATTAAGTATGTATAAATTAAATAATTACGACTGCAAAAAGATTATTCTGCAATTTTTACTTAGCATTAGTGAGACAGAGGATTTACTTGTTGTATGTAAATAAAACATCTTAGTCTTTTAAGTTAATATTAGTTTCTATTTTAGTTTTCTCCGTTGTTCATTTTATTTTATATTTTAAAATTTTAAGCACCTTACTAGCCTGAAACACAGGTTCTACCTAGTTCAGGCAAATGAGCAACTGTGCCCTCTATAATTTTTATGTTATGTTATTGTAAATCTGCACCATATTTTATAAATGATTTTTATTTTTATTTATAGTTAATAAAAACGGCACAGGCCCAATTACATTAATTAACATAGAATTATAATTAAAGCATTCAAATAACATACAAAAAAAAATCAAGGATATACAACTCGTGGATAATATAATTAATAATTATTTGAGTAAGTAAATGGTTAAATAATTTAGCTACATCACAAACTAACATAAACTAACATGTAACAGTGGACACCCTCGCATATATATTATTATATTATTTATATATACGATATTATTGATATTATTATTATTATTATTTGCAATGGCGTGAATATGCGTGAAGGAACTGCTGAAAGTCCGTGAATAGTAGGTAGGTACCTACATTATGTAGCCAATAGAAAGTTGGATAATGTTATGCTAAACAAAAGCGCATTATAACTATGTAATGTACTATTACATAGTATTCTGTGAGCATTGAGTGGACGGGTGCGAGGTAATTAGCGATAAGCCTGGCAATTAGGCGAGGAGCCAAACGGCAATTTTTTCACTATTTAATCAATCAGTCTGTACTGCAATGTAGGTATGCGTAATTTTGAGTTCTAAACATACGAACATATTAAGGTGACGATAACCAACTAATGATTTTAAATTGAATACCACGCCAAAACGAGTAGTGTTAATGACTTGTAAAAATATATATATTAAATTAGAGAATTTTTTAATAACTTAATAAAAATATGTGAATATTTTAGATTATGTTTATATTGCATAGGGTAATCAAATTTATATCTACTGCGGACAAAAAACTGAGAATCACACAAAAACTATCAAGCTTATTTTTATGAAACTTTCACCATTTTAAAGATAATTTAATTATTTATCTTTTATTATACGTGTTTTAATATAATACCTTTTGTTTTATCCTATCCTAATATTATAAATGCGAAAGTAAGTTTGTTTGTTTCCACTGAACCGATCATCCTGAAATTTTACATATATATTACATTGTCACGTGTACAGAAACGGACATAGGGTACCTTTCATCCCGAAAAAAGTACTGTTCCCGAGGAAAACAACAATAACGTTATATGATAATAGATGGCGACACGTGTCTTTCTAATCATGATTGAAATAAATCATAATAATTATATATTATAATAATTATAGCAACTTTAGTAGTGTCTTAAGATTTTTTTTAAATTTTTTATGTAAAAATCTAGTGTACATTTTGTGAGTCTTAGACTGTCGTTATACCGGTTTTACATAATACTATAAATGCGAAAGTGGGTTTGTTTATTTGTGACGCTTTCAGGCTAAAACCACTGAACGGATAAAAATGAAATTTGGAATATAGACTATGACCTGGATTAGGACATAGGATACTTTTGATCCCGGTAGACTATGACCTGGATTAGGACATAGGATACTTTTGATCCCGGTAGACTATGACCTGGATTAGGACATAGGATACTTTTGATCCCGGTAGACTATGACCTGGATTAGGACATAGGATACTTTTGATCCCGGTAGACTATGACCTGGATTAGGACATAGGATACTTTTGATCCCGGTAGACTATGACCTGGATTAGGACATAGGATACTTTTGATCCCGGTAGTGCATTCCCGTGGGATAATCTCTGACAACCACGCGGGCGAAGCCGTGGGCAAAGCTCCTTGATGGTTGAGTCTTATTACTGTCTGGACGTACAACTCGTTGCGCGAGCTCAGCACAGACACGCAAGCTAACCACTCAAGGCCGTTGGCATTTATTTGCACCTTAAGTAATTCAGCTTAAAATAAAAAAAAAAATATAAAGACCTATTTGAAAAAATAAGGAATGCAAGCATTCATGGTAAAATCAGGAAAATTAATTCTTAAGTAAATTGATTACCAACGGAAATAGTCCGTATAATCAAATCGGCACAACTGTCATCGCAACTGTCATTCTTTGACAGTAATTGTATGATATGGCCATATTGGCGTAGTGTTTCAATTTGATAGTTATACCGTCCTCATTTAAAATGAACCTAACTTACTGGAAGGTTTGCAATATACAGAGACAGTCCTCAGTCTTCACATTGTATACTCTACAGTCTATGTAAGTTTCAACCCTCCACATGCGTGACAATACCTGTGAATGCTTAAACCACGTTTAGCTAACCCTCTCGATTTTTTCGATGCCGTGACACGTAACAGTTGGAGCGTCCACTAACAAATCTAATTTGCACGTCCATTGACACGTCCAACTTTTTGATAGAGGATTTTTGGAGCACCTCCCTACAGTACCTTCCGTTCGCCGATGCACTTCGCGTATTTTCAGGTAGCTACTCTTGCTTGATTACTGCCCAGCCAGGATTCTACGAATTCTTTTGCAAAACAGATTTTATTTTGAACGTTGAAACATGTAGTTAGAATTTCGAAGCGTTTATCAATTATTTTTAGCTAGCGACGATTTTTTAAACGATTTCAAAAAAAAAAGAGGAGGTTCTCAGTTCGTCGGAGTCTTTTTTTTTGTATGTTCCCCGATTACTTGAAGACGGCTGGACCGATTTGGAAAGTTCTTTTTTGGTTTGAAAAAGTTTATTTTCTAGTTGGTCCCTTTGTCATCAGGTTCTGATGATGGGGTCCTGGAGAAATCGATGGAACTCTTCAAATATTATAGGTACATGTGTGCCTACATCTATAGCGATTTGGGTATTTTTTATAGTAACTCGGGTATTTGCTCTCGGAAAGTCCCATTTAGTAAAGTGGAACTGATGATGAAGATCTCAGACGGTCAGTGGAACTATTTAATAACAAGTATTTCACGGGTTGCGATTCGATTAGGTACTTTATTAATGGTTGCTAAGCAATCTATGCTTGTCACAATACATATGATGAGTGGAGCTGATGGTGACTTCACCATAAGCAGTTCTCCTGGGAACTCCTGAACAATTAACGTCTCTGCATCGGGAAAAGCAATATTGTGTAAAAGGTGATGAGCAGTTGACATTAGGCTATTGTAACTTAGATAAATTACAAAGTGACAACAAATAATAAGAATAAAAACGACTTCCAAACAAAAAGCATTACAAAGTGAAAAATAACTTTAATTTCGGAAGGCGGAAAGGCTTCCGAAATTAAAGTGATTTTTCACATTGTCGTGTTTTTTTCGGAGGACGGTTGTTTTTTTAGAAAAAAGTGTTTGTCAACCGAATGAGACGAAATTCAAAACTTGTGTAAAACGCATACTATGCAGACAGGCATATTGTAATGCTGGTGCTGCTCCACAACCATAACTAATCGATTAACATTTGAAAATACTGTTGGAGCTGCTGAAGTTTGTAAGATTATCTTTGCTTTGTATAAACTCAATCTTCTTTGTATTAGGTATATAATTGCATAGCACATGTGGAGTACTATGTACCTAGTATGAAGCTACCGTTTACTGGGTACGTCTTTCTTTGACTTGAATGTGTCCTGGCGGCTGAGAGTATGTCATGCTCATTCTAATGTCTCGCTGGTGGTGGCGTGTGTGTTGATTATTTAGCTGTTAAAGCTCCCTTAAAAATGGTTGAGTAGGGACTGGTCATCTCTTAGCTGCCACGGCTTAAATTATTTTTTTAATTATTTATTTTTATTTTTTAAATATTTTTATTACAGACGCTTTTAACGTGCTGCATCGTTTTCACATATATAATTTCAATATGAATGATGTAACCGATATTTTGTAGCCATATTTCGAAGTGTCCGTGGAGTTTCTTGCCCGCTCTTTTCTATGGATGGTATGTACTACTACGCTTTGGTAAGGGCAACTAGCTTCATCAAAAGTGCCTGCATTTGAAATAAATGTTTTGAGTTTGAGTTAGACTTGACAATACACCGAAACTTCTTTATTGTTTGTAAATTTAATAATAAGTAAGTAATGCATTATACATTTAAACCATTCGGAATAAATTCATCACGACACAGACACGAAAAGCGACATTAGTTTATAATAAGTTTAGATTTTTATAATAGATAGATAATATGATTCGTTACTTGGTTATTAGGGTTCCGTACCAAAATGGTAAAAAGGAAAGGTCTGTCTGTCTTCTGTCTGTCACAGCTGGATATCTCAAGAACCACTAATGCTTGGAATAGTTTTAGATGACGTTTGCCCAACTATTTTGCAAATAAGAAATATATATATATATATATATTGACTGACAAGACTGAAAGGGGTTCTTAAAAATTCAAAGTGAGGCTACTAAGACATGTGGGACATTATATGAAAGAGCGCTGTTTGCACATTCTCAAACATTTTTTTAGGCCGCATAGTTTGCGACTTTTGATGAAAAATGTAAACGTTTATTAATGAATTTCAGAATTTTTTAGGCGGCTCCGTTACTATGACGTTTGGGTATTTATAATAATAACAACCCCATAGACGCGACATATCTCTACGTTGACGTCGTGGTGGAGCTTGCGCGCTCCTGAACTCTGGGTCTGTGCCGGGAGAGTTGACTTTGCCGAAACCGGTCTAGGGTGCGGAGCTAGACCAAGAGAGATGCATGAACCCGCAGGGCAGCATGTGGCGAGCTGTTGGGCAGTATCGACCTCACGGACCCTATCTCCCGGGACAAGTCTTCTTCCTCACCTCTGGCTTGTCTTTATGGACCGGTTGGAGTGAATACTGACGAGGAAAAGAGCTTCCATCTCTTTCTTGTCTTTATTGGCCGGCTTGAGTGGAGATTTGCAAGAGCAAACGTGCTCGGAGGAAGGAAGTATTCCAGTAAGGTGCTAGTAGGGTATCTTGACCGTCCATTGTGGGATAGTCCTGATAGCCGTGGAATAGGTCTCCATTCCTCAAGCACCTCGGGAAGTGTTGCCTACTTATCACTACGTCACTATGTGCTAGCGACCGTTTCTGGGGGCCCATTATTAAGTGTGCAAGTAACCCCCTGCCATTTTATCCGTGTATAATTTTATAACATTGGTTAGGCAGGTGACATAGTTCTTCCATAGTTCAAGTTACCCAATCCACTTTAGCCACCCAGACCCATAGCCCAATATGTTTTGTTTCCACGTTCTGCAATAGTCCTGCACCAAACGGGGGTTGTCCTTGGGTGCACTTGCATAGAGCATAGGTATAGGGATAATCGTCTGTTGGTGCCTCCTCATCATTTAAAATTGTCTGCCTCTGCGAGTTGGCTTTTCGGTCCCTTGTACGTCTTCCAAAGTTCTGGGAACCACAGGGTCCCGAGATATGTCAAAGACAAAGACATTTTAAAATAATAAGAATTTAGTATCAGACACAACAAGTGTTACAAAAAAAAAAACAATACACAATAAAATGCACATGCACGTTAAATAAAATAAATACAAATATAAAATATAAAATTATTTAAAGCATTGGAATGCCGGAATTGAAGCGTGAATCTATAATAACTTAGGTGGGAATATAAATAAATTTAATTAATTTTAATAATAATTAATTTTAATTTTTTTAAAGTCGTATTTTATTCGCTATATTTCCGAAGATAAACGATTTTTTTTTCTACAGTACGACAAAGTTTATGGGATTTTACTAAACCTAATAATAAGTGAGTAGTACAGTCAAAATTACATTACTTACATTAAACTATTACATATATTATTTATTACAGTAAGAAACTCTTAACAAACAATCTAACACTAAAATAAAGTTATTAATATTTTAGTAAATAATATCCTAACCAACTAAACCTAATAATAAAAAAAACTAAAATATGGCGTCGAAAAATTCATCCGCATCGCTGTCGTCTGGTAATGTACCCAAGAGACTGGCGGCATTGCCACGTTGTGTGGCAATGCTTAGCCTCTGGTCAAGATAAAAGCCTGCCCTTGGGTCACGGGAAGTGTCAACCAGCCGTTTGGAGATTTCCTTGAACAAATATTACATTATGTACAAGTATGTAATAAAAAATAAAAAGGGCAAACGCTCGTTGGGCATCAACAAATTCGTCCGCATCGCTGTCAATGAGAAAAGTGCCCGAAAGGCTGGCAGCATTGCCACGTTGGACGGCAATGCTGATTCTTTGGGCTAAAAATAGGCCAGCCTTCTGGTCCCGTGAAGAGTCGACCAACCGCTTGGCTTGGGATTTTTGTTGGACAGGACAACGTCTGTCGGGTCAGCTATTTATTTAGAAATAAAATATCATAAAATCTAACTGTCTAACAATCTTTAAAGTACCTATTCATCGATGTGTGTGCACATTTCAATGGCGGTACATAATTTGCATAATGTTAAATTCATGTTGCATTGCATAAAATGCAATGCAAATTTCACGGACGATATGTAATACGATTGTATTTGGGCGGCATTTTCGTTTCAGCGTATGTTACATTTCATGTTACGTTTCACATACTTATATTATGTTTTCACATATTATGTGACCCACCATAAAACAAAAACCTCAAAATATGAGTTTCCCAAACATTTATTATTGACGCGAGACGGTTCTGCCGGTCCGCCCGAGTTTCGTCAACCCTCCAACTGCCACGCACAATTTTGTACGCACAGAATTACTAATCAGCGGCTTAGGGACAATACCACACGCCGAGATGAAAAATTAATTACTTTGCCTTATCAAGGCCTCGGCTTTCGTGATAGACTGTTAGTCCACCACACCGGGAACAGGACGTCAATGAGAGACGAGATTATTCGGCCACAGTAAATGTACTGTCGCTACTTCGGCGCCGTCATCTGTTTTCTCGTCGCCATCCCGTTCCTGGTGCGGTAGACAAACAGCACGTTCATTCAAGATTTCTGTATCGTTGTAACCTGTTAATAAATTCACAAGCAGATATTCGAGCTTAGGTTGAACAGTTATGTCATTAGAGGTGGGTTGACATAAATTTGTGCTGACTCATTCATGTCAACCTGAGAATGTCCTCTGCTGAACATGGGTTTGTTATCAAGTAAAGGTTGAGAGGGATAATTGCTATAAACACTACGCTTAGGCAATAGGTACTACATAGATAGATGACATAGATACCGAATTTGTTACCTGCCCGTTGTCATGGAAGACGACTTCTGGCCGCAGGACTTGGTGTTCCCTCGCTTACGCGGACAAGGGCCATAGGACAGCTCAAGGACAAGCTAGTGAAGTGAAGTGCTACTAACATAGTTTTATGCTACATTTATTAACACAAGTTTTGTTTTATACTTTATATATGTTAGTTTGTAAGGTACGTGTCTATGGGCCATTGTAGCATATTTTTTTTGACATTTCTTGGGACCCTGGGGTCCCGGACCTTTGGAAGGCGTACGAGGAGCCGAAGCTAACTCGCGAGGCCCCTTAAATAATTTTAAATGATGAGGAAGCACCAACCGACTATTATCACTGTATGCATTATGCAAGTGCACCCAAGGACAACCCCCGGTTGGTTCAGGACTATTGTTGTACGTGGAAACAAAACATATTGGGCTATGGGTCTGGGTGGCTAAAGTGGACTGGATAACTTGAAGTATGGATGAACTATGTCCTCTGTCTGACCAATGTTATACAGGGTGTTTGGTGCATCGTGTGCCAAATTGAAATGGTCGACTGGGGGGGTCACCTTCTATCCTTTCAGACCCCTAAACACTTCTCATGCCCTGTGGCTTTTTTTTCATCGACTTTTTATTTTTTTATAAAAAAAATACCCAAATTTTGCATTCAATTTCAAAATAAAAAAAAAGGGTAAGTCGTAGACTCTGAATTTTAATTTTATTTAGACGTGTATTGTATTACAGTACTTTTAAATTCAAAATTAGTGACATTAGCCATCCAGTTTTTTTTTAATTTACTCGCAAAGTTTCGGACTTCAATTAAAGCTGTCCATGTTACAGCTATTTACATGGCTATAAAAAAAAAAACCAAAAGCGACTGGGATCTTCCAACTCCCTCAAAAACTCTCTAGTCTATCCTCTTGCTAGTGATGTGCCACATGTCATAAAAATCTTTTTACAACTTTGTGAATTCGCTAGAATTGTGAATCGAGTCACAAAATACTAAATTTGAAATTATGATTTAAAAAAATATTTTTACTTAAATTATACCTCAAGAACTCATTTAATCTGTTATCTCACTCTTGTAAGGTAAAATCTGTCTCGTATCTCTCTTTTTTGGGGGGGACGGTTACTAGAAATAAAAAATAATTGCATTTTTAACATTTATTTAATCATTTTTTACATATTCTGCTCAAATTGTTGGCCGCTATTGCGAATGCAGGCCCGACATCTATTTCGTATTTCCACAGTTGTTGTACGAAGTCGTATTTCCTCCTTAATTTGATTAAACGCCGTTTCAATGCGTTGAAGTAGTACCTCCCTAGTCGGAACCTCCGTGGCGTATACCAGCTCTTTGGCACGTCCCCAGACATAAAAATCTAGCGGAGTTAGGTCTGGGGAACGTGCCGGCCATGCAATAGGGCCATCGCGACCAATCCACGCATTGGGGAACACATCGTCAAGATATTCCCTCACAGTCAAACGCCAATGCGCGGGACAGCCGTCATGCTGGAATACTTTGGGAACATTTTCATTAAATACGGGCACCTCGGACACTAATTCGGGCAGGTCATTTTGAAGGAACTCCAAATAGTTATCGCCATTGAGGTTATCGGGCAGGTATTGCGGTCCAACTACCTGATTCCCAATCACTCCTGCCCAAACGTTTACACTAAACCTCCTTTGAAAAGATTTCTGCCTTTTAACATGTGGGATTTCCGTTTTGTTTGTCCAGTGATGCAGATTGTGAAGATTGAGGATCCCTTCTTTGGTAAATTTGGATTCATCCGTCCACAATATTCTTTTTAAGAAATTAGGATCATCCACATCCGTGTGTAACATAAACCGACAGAATGCCACTCGTCTGTCAAAGTCGCCACCCTCAAGACCTACAAACAAAGAACTCTTTTAAATTCCTGTTGAGCAGTAAATAATTGCACAATGAGATTTTTAATGACCGGCGGCGTCGGACCGTTTGTATGGGCTGGTTCACTACCTGGAAGTAGTGACGTCATACCCATTACCTGCTAAACAAAGGCATCGTCAAACAAAGTGTGTACGGGTTTAAAGTTAGTTCAAAATTACGTACCTTGCACCGGAGTGTAGTGGAATGGATGTTTTTCGTTTTGCTGAAGAACTTTCCACACTTTCCATATTGAAATATCAAGATGTGCTGCCACATTTCTGATGCTTCTTGTAGGGTCTTCCTCAAAAAGTGCCAGTATTCTCTCGTCCACTTCAACATTATGTCGCACAATATGGCCCCTTGGTTCATGAAAAGTGACACTGCCAGTTTCGCGTATGCGTCGGTATGTGTCTTGGAAGACTCTGCGGCCAGGTAGTCGTCTACCAGGAAAACGTTCCTGGTAAATTCGTTGCGCTGCACGAGCGACACCATTGGCGGCTCCATAAGCCATCATGATGTCAGCATATTCCTCGTTAGAGAACGTCGCCATTGCAACAACAAAAAATCAACAAAGTTTAACAATAACACCAAAAGTTAAAACGTAACAAAAACCAACAAAACTCAACAAAACAAAGTAACAAAATGAAAAAATCGCGGAGTACGGTGAACTAACACACACGTCAGGTAGCAGAGGCAGTGATGTCTCGACTGACTGACGAATGACGGATTGACGGCGTCGCCGCGTCGGTGGCAGTTCGTCGTTTGTTCAAACTAGTTTAGGTACGCTATGCAAGAAAGATAGAGATAGAAGATAGATTTTACTTCGCGAGAGTGAGAAAACAAATTTTACCTGTTACTTAAGTAACAATTACGCAAAAAGACTTTTTTCTTTTGAATTTGGAATTTAATATTTTGTGACTCGATTCACAATTATTCTAGCTAATTTACAAAGTTGTAAAAAGATTTTTATGACATGTGGCACATCACTAGCAAGAAGATAGACTAGAGAATTTTTGAGAGAGTTGGAAGATCCCGGTCGCTTTTGGTTTTTTTTTTATAGCCATGTAAATACCTGTAACATGGACAGCTTTAATTGAAATCCGAAACTTTGCGAGTAAATTAAAAAAAAACTAGATGGCTAATGTCACTAATTTTTAATTTAAAAGTACTGTACTTAATACAATACACATCTAAATAAAATTAAAATTCAGAGTCTACGACTTACACATTTTTTTTATTTTGTCATTGAATGCAAAATTTGGGTATTTTTTTTATAAAAAAATAAAAAGTCGATGAAAAAAAAGCCACAGGGCATGAGAAGTGTTTAGGGGTCTGAAAGGATAGAAGGTGACCCCCCCAGTCGACCATTTCAATTTGGCACACGATGCACCAAACACCCTGTATATTATACGCGGATAAAATGGCAAGGGGTGACTGGCACACTCAATAACCCCCCGGAAACGGCCGCTAGCACATAGTGACGTAGCGACAAAGGGGCAACACTTTCTGAGGTGCTTGAGATTATTATAGATGACGACGATGATGGTGATGATAGAGGTGGTGTGATAGGTAGATAGCAGTATCTAATTATGTTTATAATACTCATGTTAAATTTTCATTGAAAACTGAAGCAATTGAATTACGAAGATACGGAAAAAAAAATGCAAATTCAATCTTAAATACATATAATACACACACAAATTTGTGTGTATTATATCTATTTATGATTGAATAAATACATATAATACACACAAATTTTATTTCATACGTTACAACTTGAGTCCGACTGAAAATGGGTTATTGTGTGATCTTTTTGACCGTGGAAGGACAGGCTCATCATCGGCCTTATCTGCTTTAATCTCGTGCTCATCAATAATAAATAGTTGTCATGTCAGTCCTACGTCATATCGCTAGGTTTCTATTACCCTACGGTTTCCTAAGACTGCAGTGGCCGCCACATAGCGTCCGCAATTTACCGTCGAATGACGTCACTGGAACGTTATTTATCAACGTAAGTTGTACTTTCAAGCGTTTTTCGACACGGCCGTCACTGCCGACGTTATGTGGCGGCCACTACTCTTCTAGAAAACCGTACCTTTGCTACATGTTTGCGTGTGGGTGCTCCTTGTGGGGCTCCACATCGCTGTCAATGCGGTGAAGGAGTCGACTGCCTCGGACACCATGGACTATCCTGCAGCAAGAGCGCTGGTCGGATGGCACGGCACGCTAGCATTAATGACATCATCCGTCGGGCTCTTGTCACCGCCGGGGTGCCAGCAGTTTTAGAACCCAATGGCTTGGCACGCGACGATGGGAAGAGGCCAGACGGAATGACCATAATGCCTTGGAAGTTGGGTAGGCCTTTGGTGTGGGATGCAACCTGTGTCGACACCCTCGCGCCATCCCATCTTCTTAGCACGGCGGGTTGTGCTGGGGCGGCTGCTGCAGGAGCAGAAAACCTCAAACGGCGCAAATATAGCAACATTATTGGGAGCTATATGTTTGAGCCGTTTGGGGTTGAAACTCTAGGGCCTTGGGGTCCGAGTGCTCATCGAGTATTTCGGGACATCGCCAAGCGGTTGGTCGACTCATCACGTGACCAGAGGGCTGGCCTATTTTTAGCCCAAAGAATCAGCATTGCTATCCAACGTGGCAATGCTGCCAGCCTTTTGGGCACTTTTACCATTGACAGCGATGCGGACGAATTTTTTGATGCCCTATGAGCTTGTCACCTTTTTATTTTTATGATTTTTATATACTTGTACATTATATACATATATATCTTTTAGTTTTAGCTTGTACATATAATCTAGTTTCTGTTTGAAATAAATAATATACCTTTACGGCTAACAAATGTCTAATCAAAATGGCGGGTGAATTGTGAGTTCAAGTTAACATCGTGTCACGCTGCCTGCTTGTATTCAATGCACGCGACACGTCGTGTGCATTGATGTCACGTCGTGCTCAGTGACGTGTGCGATGCAATGCGAGAGCAGCCTGTAGTTGCGTGGTTGAGTGGAAGTTTTGTGAGACTTACTGAACTGTGATGAACTTATGAAGTTCATAATATTATTAATAGTTCGTTGTTCTATTATTAGACATTTTGTTCAGTTTTTTTTTTTTTTGGTGGGTAATTATCAAATAACTTCTCCCGCTCTGGACGGAGCGGGAGGGCGTGTCAGACTTCTACTGACTAATACCCACCCGTGTTCATTCAGTTGCCTGTGCTAGAGCCACGGTAACTCTTTCAAACAACCCGCAACTCTGGCAGGTATCGGCTCTAGCGGACCCCATCAGTTAGTGCTGATATCTCTTTGAGGCGCGCGTGGAACACGACGCGCCATCGACCTGGAGCTGGTCTTTACCGGACGGCGAGCTACCCATTGCTTCTCTACACATAGGTTATTTACATAAAAATACTAGATACGTGTTTCGGGTTTCGCAAATACTAAAAATAATGTACGTATATAGTATGGATTAGTTAATTGATTGTAATATTGCGTTGTCTAAAATTCGATGGCAGGCGTATATCTCACGCTGCAATGATGTCCTGCAGCAATCGATACACTTGACACGAGCTGACCGACGGCGTCGTATGTAATATGTGAAGCTTCTGTTACTACACACACTGCCTCAATCAATGCAAAGTTATTGAATCTGCCACTTAGTGCAAACAAGCGAAGCGAGTTCTTAAACAACCATACGTTGGTAATCGTGGCTAAGTAATAGCAGCCGCACGGGTCGATCCATCAGGTTAAGCTATGCTTGCCAAGGTTGGTCCGTGGATGGGTGACTATCTTTAGATACCGAGACTCCTCCGTGCATCGGAAAGCACGTTAAGCCGTTGGTCCCGCCGCGGCTATCATTCGTGG
Organism: Dicycla oo; assembly: GCA_948252095.1. Taxonomy (NCBI): domain Eukaryota; kingdom Metazoa; phylum Arthropoda; class Insecta; order Lepidoptera; family Noctuidae; genus Dicycla; species Dicycla oo. Next base: position 29,910,013 of record OX411713.1, on the reverse strand, counting down.
ATCTTTGACAGTCGTTACGGTTATCAGAAGCCCGAAAGTCCGACAACCAGTCTTACCAATGGGTATCGTATTACCCAGTAACTGGGTTGTGGACGTCAGATAGGCAGTGGCTCCATGTAAAATACTGGTAATCAGCTGCATCCAGTAAGTTTGGAAGCCGACCCCAACTTATTTGGGAAAAGGCTAGGCAGATTGATTGACGTTGGTTATCTGATGGTATTTTAATTCTGTTCAGTCGATCGCGTTCCCTTTAATCCTATCCCAATCTAGTAGTCTCACTGTCTCACCCATTCCGCATCAAAACTAATAATTAAACAAAAAACAACCCAGTTAACAACCCACTTCTCTGGCAGATAAAGCTTGCATCAAAAACAATATGGCAACAGTGAGTGCAGTGCGAAGCGACTAATTGACCGGCGGACGGACGTAGGACGCGGCGGATGGCGACGTACGGCGACGTACGGCGCGTGCATTATTCACTCCCACACAATCGATACTCGCACTATTCATACGGCTCGCGGTGGACATAGGGTTGGATGTCACAAGTTGCGTGCTTTTTCATGTTGGGAGTGAATGGACTGGTGTTTTTAGTGGAGTAGTTGTATGTTGTTTTTGTTTGTCAAATAAATAACTCGCGGGTTCTGATGATCACTTCAGTTGTCAATTCTTTTGTCGACTTGTTAGTTGTTGCTATCTAGTACTGAACTAATCTAACAGATTCTTTGAGAAATCTGGTGCAGCTGTATAATAAATCACTACAGATATACAGAGTGTTCAGAAAGGTGTGGTCAAATTTAAGGGTGTGGTATAAACCATCAAACAACAACTTTCTCCAAGGGACCAACATCGTAATCGAGAAAAAACCATGGTCTGTACCACACCCTTTTTGACCATACCTTTCTAACACACCCTGTATACTACATAGATACAGCCTTTCAGCCACTCCTTACTTCTTAATCAACTGAATACTAGTCTTTTAATTTATGATGCAACAGCTTTTTGTTCTATCTCCTGTAGGCCTAGACAAATGGCATTCGCTTCGGAGTGATTCTGTTTGTACAATCACAACCAAGTTATCGTTGGACGCTGTCAATTCGTTGACCTATGATCACGTGACATTTCGATAGTCTATGTCAATCCCATACATTTTTGGCTTTTCTTCTAGCGTCATCGCTAATCGAATGTTACTTTGACTATGCCCGAATTTAGGTCTTTCTCAGCACATTAAAGCGCCAATGAAAAAAAAAATAGATATACCCGGTAGCGTAATGCCAGACTATATATTACCAGTTTGCTTTAATGAATACAAAGTATAGTACATACCAGTACAGACAATGTCTGTGTTGAAATACATTTTGCTTTAGAATATTGGAGCAAAATACATACGAGTACAGGCAACCACAGTAACTTTTTAGTCTGCTGCGGTACGTAGTATGGCATCGATAGTTCTGAGCAAAATACATGCGACTACAGACAATAGGGGTCTAGTAGTGCAGTTTGCATGAGCATTTCTCCACGCAAAAAAAATGCGTCCATTAATAATACGATAATTTGCATAATTTAGACACTGTTGTGCTGCAATATGTTTGAAGACAAACTAAACACTTTTTTGGTAATACATTGTGTGGAATTCAGTATCCTACAAAGCAATTTGTAGACTATGAGACAATTAGCGCATTTAATTCGCCGCGTGAACAGAGTAAGCGTTTTATACAATACTTTTCTTTACTAATTATTAAGTCTAACTGGATCGTAAAGCGAAGTCCTGTTGTTAAACGACTGCAGTTTTGTAAACAGTTTGGGTGCCAATACTCGTCATTCAATAAAAAACATGGACTGCAAAATAGAAACTTCCAATGAAAGGCCAATATAATCATTAAATACACAAAACTGGCCAAGTGCGCGTAATCCGTATTTGGGAAGGATTTATTACAAGAATAAACTTAATATTGTAGTTGAAAAACATGTTTTCCCATATATTCCAACTGCAAATGTAAATTTGTGCGCACAATATTGAGTGCGCACCATGGTATTTAAAGACCATAGACTTCTTATAAGTTTCCCTGTAATCTATAAGAATAGAACAATTTTCTGTATTTTTTTCAAAATTTTAGGCTCAGTAGTTTCGGAGATAAAGTAAGTTGCGAAGTAAATTTTCGTCTATTTTCTTAAATAACTTTAAAACAATTTGTTTTAAAGTTATAAAAAATATATTTGAGACTGTCACAGTACGTCCTTTCATTTGATATGTCACACGGTACAGTTTGCAAAACTTTTTATTTTATTTTCTTATTTGCCCCTAAAATTGATCCCATGTTCAAAATTAATTTATTTACGTAACACATCCGTATTTGGGTCACAGAAATTCATAAGTGTACCAAATTTCAACTTAATCGGTTCATTAGATTAGTTGAAACTAAGTGGAAGAGATGCAGCAAGAAAACATAACTTATCTAGAAATATAAGAAAAAATCAACCAAATGCGAAACAACATTACACAGGATTTAGACGATTACAGGATTTAGTTAGAAAACCTCATTACTGAACCAATTTCATTTATTTTTCACTAATAAACATTGCACCGTTACCAATACCTTTAATTTGTTTTACATCTACCCTGCCAAATCCCTTGCTCTGCACTCGTACGTAGTATGCTTTGGAAATGACGAGCATAATGTATACTAATACAGAGAATATCTGTGTTGAAATACATTTTGCTCTTTAGTGTAATGAACACAAAGCGGTCCAGCACAGACTATGGATATCTGTGGTAATATACAGTCTGGCATTTTGCTACCCGGTAAGGTAATTAGCAGTAGGCCCGCCCGCCATTACATGTGGCTCAATACCGGCCCATACCATCCAAATCACAGGATCGTAATGCGTGTTATAGGTATGTACACAATAACATGAAATCCGTGCTACTTACATAAAGGTGCACTAACAGCGAGGCTGCGCTAAGTGTTGTTAATTGACATTCGGATAACTGTCGCGGCATTCAGTGGAGGCGTATTCTGGTGATGGGAGGTAGTATCAATGTATACCCACTTACATCCTGTAAACCAATGTTTAGGAAACTTAGAATACTTACATTAACTGTATTTATATTGAGGAAATATGTAAATTTACCAAATCTCACCCTGAGATGTATGAAAAATTGGGATATAACAGTAAGTTCAAAACTAGATACCCTAATAGATTAATTATTCCTAGAATGAAAACTGAACTATATAGACGAAGTTGCTATCCTATGTGTATTCAGATATATAACCAGTTTCCTAACCAAATTAAAGACTTCCAATGGGCCGCTTCAGAAGGGCTTTACGCAGGTGGTTAATTGAGAATTCCTTCTATACAATAAAAGAATTCCTTCAGTTTAAAAAATGATCCTATTGTATACCAAAATGTATCATGTCATTATGATATGATTGAATATCTTATGCGAATATTACACTAACTTTTTAAGAACTTTTGTAACCATATTTATCTGCAAATAAATCGTTGACTTTGACTTGACTTTGACTTGACTTTGACTTGACTTTGACTTGACTTTGACTTGACTTTGACTTGACTTTGACTTGACTTTGACTTGACTTTGATATGACTTTGACTTGACTTTGCCTTGACTTTGACTTGACTTTGACTTGACTTGACTTTGACTTTAACTTGACTTGACTTTGACTTGACTCTGACTTGACTTTGCCTTGACTTTGTCTTGACTTTGACTTGACTTTGACTTGACTTTGAATGAGGAATTAACGGCCCTACTACAAAACTGTGTTTATCCGTTGTTTACGGTAAACAACTGTTTAACACGACATGTATGTATGTATGGAGTTTGACTACGACACGCAATGACTAAGGTACTACAAAAGATTTAAACTCATGTTGAGTTTAAATCTTTTGTAGTACCTTAGTCAGTAAAAGTTTTGTGACTGATTTTGGGTAGGAGGTAGGTTTTTTTTGTTTGTGATGGGTTTGCTCTTGACTTTATTCTAGGTCAGAGGTGACAGAGACAAAGTCTACGATGAAGTGAGCTTACCCAAAAGAAGCCTGTTCACTCTAACTTTGAAGAGATTCGGGTTGTATGCGTTCGGGAACACAGACGCAGGTAGTGAGTTCCACTCTTTTGCCGTGCGCATTATGAAGGATGTTTGGAAGCGCTTAGTGCGAATTGGTGTAATGGCAACTAGGTATGGATGGTAATTTGTAGTGCGTCTAGATGTTCGATGGTAGAAGGGGGCCGGTGGAATGAGGTTGTGGAGTTCCTGAGCACACTCACTGAAGAACAGTCTATAGAAGACCGACAAGCAGGCAACCTTACGGCGATGAGCCAAGCTTCCCGGGAAGCTGGGCATCCGCCAGTTTTACGTCGCCAATGAGCCTCTTACCTCTGCGTTCCACTGAGTCAAGCGCTGCAAGTTGGTATTTAGCTGAGCCATCCCAAAGGTGGCTCCAATACTCCAAGCAGGATCGGACTTGTGCTTTATAAAGGGTCAAAAGCTGTCCAGACGTAAAGTATCGCTTCACTATGTTTAGGATGCCCAGTTTTTTGGCCGCAGTTTGGGCTTTGTGTTCGATGGTAGCGCCGAAGTTGAGATGTATGGATGTCAACTCCATGCTTAGGAGCTCGAGCCGATCTGTTACAGGAACAGATGTACCCCGAAAAGTAGGAGATTGGTCGAAACGACTCCTTTTAGCGGTAGGTAAACAGTTTTTAAAAACTGTTCACGTAACTGGATGTAGATGTCGTTTTTGTACAAATACAGTAGAATTATTTTCATTACTTAAAATTATTATTGCCCCATCAGTCGAAATAGCGTATGCGTTCATCCTTCAAGCAAAAGTTAATCTTTTTATCGGTGGGCGTCGGAAGAGTTAGTTTAAGATTTGTTTTTTTAATTTGCTTGATGGAACAGTTAGTAACGTTCTTCTGTTCAAGGGTCTTTCTTATTAGGTACTATCGAAGAAACTTACATCTGCCAATTTGAAAACAAAATCCTGTGCACACGATGACTAAGTAGTCATCGTGTGCACGGTATGTGTATGATGTAAGTACATCTCTTAGCAAGCTTTACTATAGCGGCCGAGCGCTGCAAGCAAGAATAGTCCTTGCGCTGTATAGATGTAAGTTTCCTCGATAGTACATCAATTTCCTAACATTCAAACAGTTTTCCTAATTGCACTAATTTGTTCTGTTGATTAAGTCATTAATGCCGATGCCATTAATACAGGAGCCTTTATCTACTATTTTTGACAGCTTTTGTATGCAAATCTGTCAAAAATTCACCCCTTGCAACATTTGTAAATTAGAAGACTTATCCCTCTGGCCGCTTTCAAATGTAAGTTCTTTTCGCTGCGGTCTACGTAACATTTCTTCCTTCGACTAAACTTTTATTTACACAAACGCGATAAAATTCTATTCGTGGTCCATCGCTACAGAATAAGGATGGGGCATAATGTTCTCTATTATTACTCCGGGAATCCTCTGGATCAATAGTGTTGCTACTGCTCTATATTTATCATTGGTTCAGCCGTTACAAATAGAAGCGATATGTTCCGTTATTTTTAGTTTTATACACTGGAATTGTAAAATTTTTCAGTTTGAGATGAGATTTTCTGCAGTATGTTACTATTATTTTATTTTATGTTGCGTCTGGTGTTTTATTTGTTGAGCTAGGACTGTTATTTTTCAAATGAAATGGATTTTTTATTTGGCAACTACCGCGTGGATTGATTGGTCTGCTATTTTGTGTTTGCTGCAGTCAGTCGTTAGATGGGTAACCATTTTTTACACATCGCTTGAGTCCTTCGCGCTTTTACACATAATTTCGGTAAGTAGGTAAACGAGATACGAGTCTGCAAATCCGCGTAATCTTGGGTAAGATGGGCGTAGCTCCGTGTAAAATACAGATTTCTAACCTAAAACAGTTAAACAAGTCGATACGTTCTCAATAACTTTATCGTTTGAGTCAATCTATCTGTCAACAAAACTTTTAGGGCTGATTTTTCAATAGTCGGATAATTTTTATCTGAAGAGTGTCATATTATGAGACTATATAAGACTGTCATATTTATGACAGTTTGACATATTTTATATACAAAACCTGTCAAACCGCCATATTTATTCCATATATAAAAGTTATCTGACGGTTGAACAATTACCCATAAAATGAAGGATAACAGCGAACTAAACTTTCCAAATTGTCTCGGACACTACAGCATTAAAACTGTTACTAAATGACACCAAAAATCGCTTACACTTTGTTATACGACCCCAACATCAGCATGTTGACCCCGAATCCAGAGATTATGATTTACGTTTCAATAACCAACCTTACCTGACCCCTCACTATACGCACAACTTCACTAGTTTCATTCGTTTTAGTTTGAAGGGGAGTATGGGTTAAGGTCTAGGGAAACTGGTTGTGTACCAATTCCAGGTACGGTGCCATTTGGCTAAGGTTCAACCGGTTCAGAAGGGTTGGGTAGTATTGTAGGTACGGCATGCAAATATCACTGTGTAGTACAAGTGGGGTGTAGAGGCGATTTACCTTATTATTGTGGGACCAAGTATCTGAGACACAACTGTAGTCTAATAACATGCTTTGGTAATATTTTGCTGTGGCCTCCTACCGCAGCTAGTCATCCCGTCTAGCAACCCTCTGTTTTTGGTTCATGTTTTTCCCACAAGGTTTTAAATATTTATCTACTTCAGCTTGTTTAATACCCTCGTTGGTCAAAGCGCATCATCAACCTGATGCAGCTGAATACCAAAACTTTACATAGAGTGTCTGCTTATCAGACCTCCTTAACCCAGTTACTGGGTAGCACAATTCAATTCAAATATTTTTATTGCAATCCATAATGTATAAAGGTGGTGAGTACTATTTTTAGAAACAATTATGAACCCTGTCGGGCACAGCAAATTATATTCAATGCAATCGATACCCCTTGGTCATATTTCCGAACGCATACAACCCTAATCTCTTGAGAGTGTGTGAAGTGAGAGTGAACAGGCTTCTTCTGGGTAAGCTCACTCCATCGTCGACTTTGTTTCTGTCACCACTGATCTAGACTAGTCAAGAGCAAACCCATCACAAATTAAAAAATATATATATATTGTTGCTTACGCATCTCATCATCATTACTCATCATCATACTCATCATCATTACTTAGTAAATTTTTACTGCCCAGAGATAATTTCCCGCTTCACTCTCATAGTTTGGTCCATCCCCCTAGATTCCCAGCGGTGGGACGCTCTCGGAGGCACTTTACGACCTTTGCCGCTTCCACTCGTCACTCGACTCGAGGTTCTAACTGTAATAACGATGTTTATAATTACCAAGGATTGCAGGGGCACTCTTATGAATATAAATGGTTAGCACCATGTAGGCTGATGGCGCATAAATGAGAAAGTATTAATAAAAATTAATAAGATATGTGGTCGATTGTCAGGTTACTCAGACTTTCACGACATTAAGAGCCGGTTTTTTGATCAGTAGTTAACTCAACACCATTGGTTGAGTTAACTATGGATCAAAAAACCGGTCCTTAATGGGAATACCTGACCAAATATTCCTATTCAGTGTAGTGATGTGAAGTCTGATATATATAATATATCAGTCATCTGATCCCAAACTAAGCAGAGCTTGTACTATGGAAACCAGATAACTGATATACTATATACACGACTTTTTTTTTGTTGTAAATACATACTTATATAGATAATTACACCCAGACTCAGAACAAACAGACATGTTCATGCACACAAATGTTTGTCCTGAATGGGAATCGAAACCACGATCTATATGTTTTGTAACCGTATAAGAAAATACGGTTTGCTCTTAAATAAGTACTTACAACGAAAAAAATGCCCTGTTTATGACATACCAATTACGTGAAAAGTTTGCAAGAAACGGTCAGCTAGATTACGTTACGATAGCAAATCGGATTGTAACTCGATATTTTTTCCGCGTTAGTGTCCACTAACGGTATCGACTAAGCAAGTCATCGCGATATCCTCCTGAATAGGGGATAATAGAGTTGGCCAGATGATTTGTCGGATCGATCCCTATTTTAGGAAATTGGATTTGTAGATCGGAGGCGATAAGACGCTGGGGGAGGCCGGGCTCGGGAAATAAACGGTAAAAGTTTAGAGGGCCCTGTTATCACTGATTTGCGTATATCGATTTTGCCCCGTTTCCCTGCGACGTGGATTTATCTTTTTTTCTTCTCCCCGAAGCTGAAAGGATTATTCGGAGAAAAATATTAAACGAGTCATTTGAAACGGTAATGCGCTGATAAATTGGTTTTCGTAATAAGAAAAATAAATGTTTTTCGGGATAAGGCACCTGGCCCGTGAAATTTTATAATGAGGGGTCCAAGTTATTTACTTCACAATAAAATAGAAGTTTGACAATTGATGTGCCTGAATTGATAATCAATAATTGTATATGAAAGCTAATTCTTCTCACGAGTCCTATAGCTGCTGTAAAACGGCTGTAATCTGTTAGCATTCAAATAAAAAGAAGAGTGAAAGAATACTATCTTTCCATTTCGTCATAGTAATTAGTTATTTTAGTGATATTTATTCTAGTAGTATGTATGCATTTAAGTATTTATTATATGTGTTATTTGCTAAGTTAATTGTTTTTTTTTTAGATTTTATGTGTTTTATTTTCTCTTCTATTTTTTTTACGCACGGTCTACATCTCTTTTTATCCTCTGTCCTATCGCAGGTATGCTGGAAGAGATTTATTTAATAATCACAGAATCCACAGCTCTTAAAAATACCTTAACACACGTATTGTACTAGTATTACAGCCAATTACGGATTCACAATTTAATAACTATATAAAGAAGAAATAGCAACAGAAACTTAGAAAACAACAATATTTTGGGACTCGTATGTAGCTCGGAGTAGCGTGTGTAGTATTGTATTATGCGTTTCAAATGAGAAGACAGTCGACTAACCCTCCCAGTATGCTACAATCTGACAAAACCGCACAGCTAGCAACAAAATAATCCAGTTCAAAAACCAAGGGTCAGTTATTTATGTTTAGAAATAAGCGTCACCATTGTAAAATATGACAGTAATATTATAACAAATCCTCAAAAAATAGCGGATGCTTTTAATAGTTATTTTATTGATAAAGTTATACCAATACCAGAATCAGGACATAAAGTAACCTCGCATATTTTAAATAACGAAAAATCTTTTTTCATGCCCCCCTGTCTACCACAGGATGTATTTAAAATAATAAACTCATTGAAAAATACAAACAGCGTTGGTCATGACGGAATATCAACAAAAATTCTTAAATCAGTTTCTGCAGAAATATGTATGCATCTAAGTCATCTAATTAATTTGACCATAAGCACGGGCATCTTTCCAGATGCTCTAAAAAAAGCTATAGTTAAACCATTGTTTAAAAAGGGAAATAAAGATAATATAGAAAATTACAGACCGATCTCGATTATAAGTGTTATCGCCAAAATTTGTGAAAAATTTATATACCAAGAATTAAACAAATATTTGGAAAAAAATAATCTATTAGTGAACGAGCAAAAAGGATTTAGAGAAAATCAAACTATTAATATGGCATTTTATGATTTTTTGTATAGAGTTATGATAAATGTTGATAAGATCAACCCTGTTTGTACAATATTATGTGACATGACCCAAGCGTTCGATTACGTTAGGCATGATATTCTCTTAGATAAAATGGAGGCATATGGTGTCAGAGGCAACGTTCTAAAACTATTTAAATCATACTTAGACAACAGAAAGCAACTCACAGAAATTTTTTCAATAAATATAAAAACTAAACGTGAATAAATATTCCAATCACATGAACTTGTAACTAAATATGGAGTTCCTCAAGGCAGTGTGTTGGGCCCTCCACTATTCATATTGTATATAAATGACCTACCTAAATCTGTTGATCAACCTGTGACCCTCTTTGCTGACGACAGTACCATAACAATTCAATGTGATGCTAAAGACAAACATAAAAGTGACATTAATAATTCTCTTGCAAAAATATAAAATATTTGGATAATAATCATTTAAGGATAAATCTCAATAAAACTAATATTATGCATTTTAGTCAACGCTTACCAATTTTATCTGATCTTAAGATCCAATATAATGACAAAATAATTGAAGAAGTCAACACTGCTAAATTCCTCGGTGTAACTATTGACAAAAAGTTAAATTGGAAAAAACACGTTGAAGTTTTGAGCAAAAAAATTTGTAACTCTTCTTATGCCCTACACAAACTAGCTCCAGTGCTTAACACTGACGCATTGCTAACAGCTTACCACGGCCTAGTTTCATCGCACCTAAGGTATGGAATTATCCTTTGGGGCAATTCGACTGACAAGGATATACCTTTCAAAGCTCAAAAACGGTGTGTTAGGACGATGTTCAAATTAGATTCGACTGACAGTTGTAAGCCGTACTTTATTAATTATAATATACTGATGATACCGTCTCTTTACATAATTATTCGAAGTTGTCATGTTTGTAAAATGTAATCGGCAATTATTTCCACGCATGGCAGACAAAGTCAGTCGCGTCAGACGCGATAACACTATCCTTTGCTCACATGGTTCCAAAACAGCATTAATGCGGAAAAGTGTATTTTTCATGGCGCCTTTAATATTTAATAAACTTCCTAAGGAATGGAGAGAACTAAGCGCACACATACTAATAAAGCGGCTAAAATTATATTTAGTTGGGAAAGCATACTACAGTATTTTAGAATTTTTAAATGACAAAATGTAATATTACGAATTTAGCAAATATTTACTGACATTTTATATTTTTGACTATTCATAATATTCAACAATTTAATTCAAATTTACAATGTATTGTTTTAAAATTAATTTTTAGTTTGTGTGAAATAATGTTTATGCTTTGTTTAAATTTAATTACCTTTGAATTACTTTTTTTTACCTATGTCCTATGTATTTGTATGCCCCAAAGGCCGAACCTGATGGATCTTTTAGTTTATGAACTGTATGTATAACTCATGCATGTATGTATAACTCATGTTTCTACAAATAAATGACTTATGACTTATGTACGTATTTTTCTGTTCCTTTATTCTTGTCTGTTTATTTGTGTGTGCATAAATGGTTAAATAAATAAATCAAATTATTTCATTAAAGATTTATTACATAGTAAGTACATCACTGACACAACGTACACACCCAAGGCCATAGTCTACAACCCTTAAGTACAATCTAGGAGAGCTTATCTTGTATGCTAATACGCTCAAAGCTAATGCAGTATGTACAATGAAGTGCTCAAGTGCTTCAGTCGCCCTCTTATCTAAACTGCGCGCGTTCGATTATTGCTGGTAGTGAGTGTACCAGGCCATGCTGTACTGGTTCGTGTAAATATTGGAACTTTGAATGTGACATTTGTGGTGGAACGATGGCGACCATCTTGGTTTCTGAAGTTATGTACTGTGTGTTTGAGGTAACGGCTACTAAAATATTTAGCTGCTAAAGTCCGTAGAGCCAAGACAGTTTGCCTCTACGGACTTGGTTGTACGAAAAGACTATTTTAAGAGTGATTTTTTTTTTTTAATTATAAATTGATCGGTTTTAGTTTTCACTAAATATCATCCTACTTCCTACTAATATTATAAATGCGAAAGTTTTGATGGATAGATGTTTGTTACTCAATCACGCTAGAACGGCTGAACGGATCTGGATGAAATTTAGCACAGAGATAGATTATAGTCTGGAATAGCACATAGAATACTTTTATCCCGGAAAAATGTACGGTTCCCGTGGGATAATTTCCAACATCCACGTGGGCGAAGCCGCTGGCAAAAGCTAGTTATCTATAAAAACGAAAAAATATCAGATTAAATGTGACTCAAGAAATACCTACCTGGCACCGAACACAAAGAGGTTTATCAGTGGTACTGTATGAGGTTGGTAATTACAGCATTACTAAAGCAGTGTTTAGAATGCACCCCGCTTCCACCCCAGAATAGCCTATTACGCCACGCACGGAAAACCACAGACTGTTCTTTTAGCCTTACGGCAGAAGATTCTTACAGGCACGTAAATCGAATCAAGAATTACGACCATATACCCGATACTTCTTAACTTTTCCGCTCCTTAATTTTATGGCGAGGGTAAGACAAAAGCAAGAGAAACTATTAAAATAATGGATTCGCTTTCCCGTCACGTGCCGAGGCCAATTTTAAAGGGAATCTGAAGGTGGCCCTTGGATATAAGCGTTGTTATGGATTTCAGTTCGGTAGCAGATGCTACTTCACTTTATTTAAGGATTATAGTGCGTTTTGTTTTTGTTTTCCTGTTCTGATTTTGTTTTGTTTTGTGAGGTCGTTAGGAGAATTTAGATATAGTAAAAGGTTTTGATGATAATATATTTTAGAACACAACTTGATTAGGTACGTCGCGAAAATAGCGCAGAAAAGCTTTTGGCCAAATGTTTTGGGAGGATCTCCCAAAACTTTGTCAAAAATTATGTCTATTACAAGAACTTTCAAGAGAAGAGAGACCAGTTTTTCTTTATTTAAGTAATTCAGGATGCTTTCTTTGGTAAGTTTGGTACTATATATATAGAAACGCTCATGTTGATGTTGCTACGATTACTGACAATTAATATTATTCTTACATATCTATTTACAATCGAGACTACCTACCTATTATAAAATATCAGTATATTTTTATAGCTCCCGACTTAAAAGCACTCCAATCCAATCCGGTTGGAGCTAAAATAATAAAATTGTTGTGCATAATAAACTAGTATTATGTAGTGACAGGATCCTCCCTATCTCTATTGGTTCGAAACCCTTCGGTGAATGAGTTTTAATTTTTATGGCCTGCGATCATGTGTCTGTGGGGTTAAAATAATGCACGACGAGGGCTCATGTTTAACGTGCTATAGAACAGATCAATAGGATTGTGTAGATGCTATTAGCCGCCCTTGGATTTGTGGTTAATTGGTGATTATCATGCATGTGGATAGTGGTCTGTGAGTCGGAGATCACGGTCGGTCCAAATTCTATAATACAATTAGGAACCATTGATAGGCTTTGGAACTGTTTGAGTTCGCTAACTGTTGTTTTTTTTAAGAAAGTTATTTTATTCGTTTTAGATTTTTGAAGTCGGTTTTTTTTTTTAAGTAAATTTATTTTTCCATTTTTAGTTGAATATACAATTACATAATCCCCAACAAAAATGAAAAGAGTAATATCCACTTAAAATTCCGGAGATACAGTACATTTATGCATGTAACTTCTTATATAAGAATAACTACCTAATGTATTACATATACAGTATGTTAACCAACAGAGGGCGTTCCCGTTAACCCGCAATAGTATAGCATCCATACATGCTAAAAAAAATATTACCATTCGAAAACAAAATGGTTTTTTATTTTTTTTTCACTAAAAATGTTAAATTGATACGTAAAAGAAACACTCTGTACACGCGTACTTGAAGGACGGAAACATCGCAATTTAGTTTTTATGTTTAGTGAATATTTTTATATTTTTTTGAATATTTTAGTGAATATTTTTAGCATTTTTAGTGAATATTTTAATATTAAAAAAAAAATAAAAACCATTTTGTTTTCGAATGGTAATATTTTTTTTAGCATGTATGGATGCTATACTATTGCGGGTTAACGGGAACGCCCTCTGTTGGTTAACATACTGTATACTAAAACCTTCCTGAAAGTATTTAGAATCTCGTCAGTGAAAGAATCATCAAAATTGGTGCATGTGTTTTTGAGAAAATTGCGGACATACATACATACGAACGGTCGAATACAGAACCTCCTTTTTTGAAGTCTGTTAGTAAAGAAAAGATTGAGTGCACAATAAATCTTAATCTATTCACATGATTTCCAGGGTCATTCAAAAATTCCCTAACATTGTTTCTTCCATTATAAAATGACCTAAACGTTAATTTCTCTAATTAATTACGCGGCCCAGTCCTCGTAAAGTTCCAGGCGTGAAAAACCCGAGTACGTACTATCGACAAAACGGACGCTTTTACACCTTAAAGTTGCTTCTTGTATACACTTATTCATTGAAAAATCCTACCCCTATATAGTCCTTTGTTTTACTTTGTCATAGTACAGCTTGCATGAAAAATTGTTTAAAAATTGGAAAGGTCTAGGGTTTGTCGATGGTACGTAGGTAGGTACGTACTTCCATCGTAGGCAGTAGGCATCTCCTTAGGGTGGTATAAAGTTGACTTTTGTTTCGTTTTAATTATACGCCAGTGGCCGCGGGGTGGGCAGAGTTAAAAAGTTAATTAGCTTTAATTTTAACTGCGGGGGCCACAGTTGCATTTTTGGGGCAAATGAATTTTGAGTGCGAGATGAATGCAGGGTAGTAAGTGAGCTTCAATTCATTGTGAAAATTTGGTTGGAGTGTATGAAATAAGTCTGCTACATTATTTAAATAATGAGAGTGGATCGTGTTTTTGTACAGAATTCGCAAGACCCTAGCAATCTTTTTTCGGAAATCACTATCACTACATATTATAAAACAAAGTCCCCCGGCGCGTCTGTCTGTCTGTCTATATGTTCACGATGATCTCAAAAACTTCTGAACGGATTTTAATGCGGGTTTCATCAATAGATAGAGTGATTCAAGAGGAAGGTTTATTCGTATCGTTTTCCGACATCAACGCCGGCGAAGCCGCGGGCTAAAGCTAGTAAGATAATATTTATTATCATTTCGAATTATTTAGATCTATTTATCGACAATTAATAGTTATACTCGATACAAATCTTTTAATAGCAGATTATTAATATAGATTCATCCTTACCTACCGTATCCGTACCTACTTAGAGTCAACACAAAATAATATTTAAGAATACCTACCTATTTATTTTTACTGCTCAATGGGGCACTTAATTAAAGTAACAATATTTAGCTAACGTTAGCAAAAATGACTGTCATGAAAAAAAAATTCGTTAATTATTCAACATTTATTTATCCATATTTTCCATTTCAACGTTTGAATATTTGCCCCTTTTTACGTCACTAAAAAAGAAATTCAATTAATATGCAAAGCGTATTGAAATAAATTATATTTTTCCTTATCTCCTTACAACAGAGCTTACGGTATTCAAACATAAAAAATTAAATTCCACCGTCTTGAGTGGAAGCTTTGTTTTCTTAACTTTTTAAGACGCACAGACGTAGCGTCTTTCAGGCTTATTTGATGTGACCATTTGATAAGTTATTCAGGGAATGATATTGAATTTTCGGTCAGAATTACTTTAGTAAAAAGCTTTTTGACGAGATTTACAATATCTTACGAGCTATCCTGTAATCCTGCTCTTGTGAAATATCTACTCTATTTCTATATTTGCCATAAAAGCCACATTAGAAACTCTTACGCACTGCACTCCGTGATTTAGTTCATAAGAGTTAGTAAGTAAGTATCTATATTTGCATAAAGTGTGTGCAGGACACATTCCACCATACCTATGAAGTTGCCGTTGTATGTACAATACTGGCCATTTGAAACGTAATTTATGTATGGCTGGCAATAACTTCTAAATTCAAATGAATTTTATTTTAAAAATATGGAATTATTTTCCAAATTCAGTCATTTGTTTATTGATTGTTTTGTTTTCACTACATTTGTATCTTTTTCATCAATATGGACACGATAAAAATACGAGTAATTATGGAATACGACTTCTGTCGCGGTAGCAATGCCGCACAAACGGCTCGCAAAATTAATTACGTGTGCGAACTTAAACACTACAAACGAACGCAAGACTCGTTATTGGTTTGAACGCTCCCGACATGGAAACTTTGATCTAAAAAATGAACCCCGTGGCCACCCGAAAACTAAAGTTAGCAACGACGTATTAAAGGCGATAGTGGAAGCTAACGATACTCAATCTACGACTGAGTTAGCAGCAGCTTTCAACGTTAGCATCAAAACAATATTGATTGGTCCATTTGCGTCAAACTGGCAAGATAAAAAACCTTGATAAGTGGGTGCTGTACGAACTGAACGATCGTCAACGTGACGAACCTGTAAAGGTATGCCTTGCGTTGCTTAACAGACACAGAAATGAAAGGATTTTGAACCGCTTTGTCACTTGCGATGAAAAATGGATTTATTTTGATAATCGTAAGCAGTCATCATGTTGTTTAGACCCTGGTTCAGCACCTTGGCAATGCTCCAAACGAAAACTTACCCCTAAAAAAGTCATGGTCACTGTTTGGTGGTGTAGCGCTGGTATAATTCATCACAGCTTCTTACCAATGGAACTGGACACAATGATGGAGAAGCTCGCAAATCTCCGGCCAGCCTTGGTTAATCGCTCGTCCCCGCTGCTCCTACACGACAACCCTCGACCTCATACGGCTCAACAGACGGCCTCTAAGCTACAAGAGCCAGGAAGTTTTGCGACATCCACCTTACTCACCAGACTTTGCGCCAACTTTTTCCAAAATTTGGACAACTCCTTGGCAGGGAAAAAATTCAATACCCGAGAGGTAGTACAAAATGCCCTTGAAGAGTTTGTTGGCTCCCGTGCACCTGACTTCTTCAAGAAGGGTATTGAAAAATTACCAATGCGCAGGCAGATATACATCGATAGCATGGGTGCATATTTTGATTGATAGAAATAAAAGTCTTTATATAAAAATGACTTTAACTTTCGGCATACTAAACGACAATTTCATAGGTTATATTTGTAATTGGCATGCAAATTATTTAAAATAGATAGTAATAACAGCCGCACGGGTCGGTCTGTCAGGTTAAGGTACGCCTGCCGGGGTCGGTCCGTAGATGGGTGACCATCTTTACATACCGAGACTCCTCCATGCCTCAGAAAGCACGTTAAGCTGTTGGTCCCGGCTGTCATTCGTAGATATTTTATACTTAGTCGTTCCGGGTCGTTAGAAGCCCGAATATCTGAGGACCAGTCTTACCAAGGCGTATCGTATTACCCAGTTACTGGGTTGTGGAAGTCAGAAAGGCTGTCGCTTCATGTAGGATACTGGTATTCAGCTGCATCCGGGTAGACTGGAAGCCGAACCCAACATAGTTGATTGATTGAGGTAGTCATGGAGGAACCAAACCTGGAAAACCTGCAATGTGGGATCGATTTATAGAAGAGAGAAAGAACGAGCTTCTCTCAAAGATTTTATATTTTCTTGGGTTCCCACTTATATAACAAAATAAATCGTATTACTACGATCAGTCACCTAACAACAAAGGCTTGAAAGAATGCTCTGGTTGAATGGCTCCATAGCTTCGATTATAAAGCAACTGTTCCTCAGTTACTAACTTATCCAAAATAGTCTATCCCGCTCATTTCCCTACTCATGATAATTATATCACGCACTTTTCCAATTACCTACTTCTATTTTTGTTTTATGGTTCTTAATCAGTGAGTCTAGCATTGATTATTATGTTATACCCTTTCCCTTCACATTTACTAAATAACGGATTATGTTTACATACCGCGTGGTGGGACCCCGGTGATCTGCTTTAAAGGTATTCCTACAGTCTCCCACAAAGTAGTGTCACATAACTTCTAAGCTTGCTTAACTTTATATTATTATGATGCCATTGTTTATGAAGAGAAAATAAATTATTTGAATTTGAGTAATCTATACCGCAGGGGTTTATACCTACATAGCAAAGGAGTGGAATAGTAGATATGAAAATGTATGACAAGGATTTACCAACATAATAGTTTACTTAAATTATACAAAAATACTGATTCCAACGGTTTTAAGACCTACTAACCGCTTTCAACATAACCTTTAAACCTTTTAACTTACAAAGTTCTCCGAAGAAGCCTCTTTGGAACCTCAGCAAGAAGCCTACCATGTATCGTTGAGGGTAACTTTTTAACTGAATTTACGTGTACACGCCGAGATTGTGAAGGTTTTATTCTTCTGAATGTTGAGTACGTTCAGGAAACAGTTTGCGTTCGTCTTCCCCTCATACATCAAGGCATAAGCGGTAGCGAGCGCGGTAGCGCGTAGCGGTAGCGAGTTTGCATAGTGCATGGACCACTGTTGCATGTAAGATTCGTCCTAATGATTATGATGCAACTGTAAGACTGGCTTACTTACTGAATCTGTAATTTATTTGTCGTCTGCTCAAACAAGGCCTGAAATAGTAACATAATAAAACGACGGGTGTTGGGATCGGCTTCCAGTCTAACCGGATACAACTGGATACCAGTACTTTACATGGAGCGACTGCTTATCTGATATCCACAACCCAGTTACTAGAAAACACCATATCCCTTGGTAAGACTGGTTGTTAGACTTTCGGGGCTTCTGACAACCCGTAACGACTGTCAAAGATTTACCAATGACAACTGGGACCAAAGGCTAAACGTGCCTTTCGAGGGACTTAGGGGTCTTGGTATGTAAAAATAGTCACCCATCCACGGACCAACTACGGCAACCTGATCGATCGACCCGTGCGTCTGTTATTACTTAGCCACAAGCCCTTCGACTGGGTATCAACAGACTGCGATACTTAAATGTAATCCTGGATGGTCAACCCCGCTGACGCTTTACTGAATGCCTACTCTTTTTACCAGAGCATGGCAAGCAGTATTACTAACAAAGATCTATGGAACAAGTGTCTGAAATAAATGTTTCATTCTTATTATATTATATTATAACATAACACACATAACATTACGCCTTTTCCCCGGAGTGGTCTGGTTTTACATAAATCGTTCTTACCTATACTAGAGGAGAAGAAGAAGCTCTTTGGTAACGCTCGTCCTACTCGCCTTGCGCCACAATCAGGGAGAAGGCACCAGATGTCGTACGGGTGACAATAAATTTTATCGCCGCTCTGTGCGTATTCTCAGCACTACAAAACCGTAAGCTCGGATTTGAAACATAAACGGGACGGTATATATTATTTAAATTGCAAACTGTCACTTTTTATAGAGACACCCGCATCGTAAGAATGAAAGTATTGTATAGTTTATGTTGTATGCACGATGGAGCGATGATACACCTGTGGTTCTTATTTGCATCTTATTTTGTTTATAACTTTATGGAGATACCTACCTAAAATACGTTTCCTATGATTGTACACAATATTATACCTGTCGGCACGAATATTGAGCGCTCAGTGGTGGTGGGGGTTATTTGCGCATACGTATTTTCTCAGAAGTAAGGTCCAAAATCGCTTAAAGTAATTCAAGGTCAGCATTCAAGTTTCGAGCCTGTTGTTGTTATTGGATTTGACAAACAAGCATGTTTCGAAGCAACTCTTTGTTACAGTCATGTGCTTATGCTACTGCATTTCATACACGAAGAGAAGAGAAGAGTCAAAAGTAGAACAGGGTAGATACCCGACAGCAAACTTTATGGCGGCTCTGAATACGAGGCGAGTCGCTGCGCAGTAACCACTTCATGTGTCAGCGGGGTTGAGGGGCGCGATACTGCGCAGCGAGTAGCGTACGACTTCAGAGCCGCCATAAAGTTTGACCCGTCCTTGTTCTACTTTTAACTCTTCGATGATTTGTATCGAGGATTGCATTGGAGAGATTTATTAATGCATTTCACATTCGTTAAGAGCAGTCTTGCCTTTAACTCAACAAAATCACGTCCTTTACGTAAAATACAACGCATAATGGGGTACTTAATACAAGCAGACGATGAAAGGAGTCGTTTAAATACGCATAAATTCTTATAAACACTTCCTCCAAGCCTGCAGCCTTCTGATTTACTGGCTTTATCATTTTTTCGCTGACTTATACCCCATTTTATAGGATATCTTCCAGATTTTATTGGAGACAATAAGGGCTTAATAAAATGAGAATTATGAGGGTAGCATCTGTTTAATAAGAGTTTTTTTACAGCTATTTTATAATGCAGTTATATTAGCTCGTAAATGTCTTGTGAATATGAGCCTCTCCATCATTTGGGAAAATGAAAGATTCGAGACTGAAATTTTCCAAGATCGTCTTACCTTCTCGGTAAGTTGAGATAAAATATAAAAAGTTTTGCGTGGTTATATATACAAAAATATCCTTTTTTCGTCGGTTAAAAAGAATGGACTTCTGCAAAACGCTATTGCATGAAAGTGCTGAGCCCTTTGCTGGAAAAGGCCTCCATGTCTTGCAGAAAATGTGACTGACATAATGCTAATTGTTAGGATTAGTTCCAATCTTTCACCAATAGATGGTTATAAATTATGGTGTTAAGATTTGCACGCAGTTAATGACCCTCTTGATGTTAGTTTTTTTTGGTTGGTTGATCCCCACCACGGAGGAGGCGACGCTCGCGCTGCACGCTGACGACGCCGCGTACATTACATCTGTACTTCGCTCAATGCGAAGCACGCGGCGGTCAAGATGCAGCGCGCCCTCGATTTTTACTGGAATAAAGCGATGCCGTGAAAAAAACTAATGTGTAAAAATTATGACAAAAGACAAACGGTTTACTAAATATAGGTCTCTATACACTGATGCTAAACGTGTGAATCCTACAGTACCTATAGTTTGAATCTACACATGCCATAATAAACAATACAAACACTCAAACGCTCATATAACCTAGTAGTGCGTTCTCTAACTGAACAGTCCTTTACATCGCAGCCTGCATCGGCTTATTTACGTGGTCGCCGGGACATATTTTATGCGCCGCCAATCGATATGTCCCGGTTCAGACACAGTTAATGGCCCGAAATGTTCCTGTGCTACGTCCCTCGGTTGAGTCCTAGCTCAAAGGGGATCGAGATTTGACGTTCTGAGATACTATTTGTAGATTACCTACCACAAGTGATTTTTGATTACTAGGTTATTTATTTGGTTGCGAAGTATATGTAGGTATATGTAGGTATTTGACCAGCGTTTCTTAGAAAATTATTTTATGGTTATATGGTAGGATAGGATAGTATAACCTGTATAACCCAAAAGCCAAAAAATCTTGTTGGCGAATTAAGTAAGCTCATTTTTCCGATTTCGCTGATTACGTAAATCAGCGAAATCGGAAAAACGGATTTTACTGTTTTTTTTTTATAAGCTTTAATGCACAACATGAAACGTCATTTCAATTATGATCTAATGTATGAGCTATTTTTCATATTTATTATTAATTTTGATTAATGGACCTAAAACGGCCACTGTTTTGAGAATTTTTGCTGTAAGAGGTTTAGAATATCACATATTTACGAATCGTATTGACGTCTAAAGGGTAT
Organism: Dicycla oo; assembly: GCA_948252095.1. Classification (NCBI taxonomy): domain Eukaryota; kingdom Metazoa; phylum Arthropoda; class Insecta; order Lepidoptera; family Noctuidae; genus Dicycla; species Dicycla oo. The sequence continues at coordinate 29,888,790 of OX411713.1, read as the reverse complement.
GATAAAATTAATATGCATTCTTATAAAAGTCGTCTATACAATGTATACATCACTTTTTCGACTTTCATATAAAATTATTGAGATTTTTTTTAACTTAGTCAAATTTTAGAGAAAATGTGCAAAGATTTGCTTTTGATTTCAGCAACTACAACAACACAACAGCAGAAATAAACTTCAGTTCAAAATCAATCTGTTTCCTGAAAAAAAAGGAAACATTAAAAAGATTTGGCAATAAAAATCTTTTAAAGCAACCTTAATCTCGCATTAAAAACTCGACGCCAAATAAAAAAAGTAGCTCATTCATTAGATCATAATTGAAATTATCTTTCATGTTGTGCATTAAAACTTATAGAAATACAGTATTTTGTAAATCACATCTGTAAAATTACATAAATCAGCGAAATCGGCATAATTTCGAATATAGCCTCTTAAAGATTTCTTTATAAAATACTTCAAAAAGATTATTACTTATGTCAAAAATGTATAAAAGCGACCACAATCACAAGCGTGGTGCGTGAAAAATTAAAACGCCTACTTAAATAATTATAGCAAAGTCGCATGATCGCGTCACAGTAGGAGTTTGCGCTGAGGAGCCAATTTGTTCGGATCAAGTCTTGTGGTAAATTAGGCGAGGACGTGTGCTCGTCGATAAGAATTACCTGAGATTCTGTGTCATGTTTCTTCATTTAGAATTTACCATTGAATGAACTCGACATCAAACGATTCTCACTGAGTTATCACAATAATGTAGGAAGTCATCGATTTATTAGGGCTAGTCGTTTATTACTTTTAGTCTTAGTCATCGTAACACCTGAAATACTTAATTGAAATGAACGTACTGGAAAATGTAGGTGATATCTGTTATCTACATTATTCCTCTATTATTTGAATTGTCTTTCACTTCGTTATTTACAGACAAAGTGAAAATAAAGTGAATTTCACGAGTAGGATGGACGCAAAAGTTCAAAACACTTCGTTAGAATTTCTGCTTTATATTACGATCTCTACTTTATTAGGATTATGAATATTTTATTGAAATAATCACATTACCGGAACGCAATGTAGACACGCGTTATTACAAGGATGAACAGTTGAATGTATGTAAGCTGGCAATATTATACGTCGCGGATTACAGTATTTACTGTCATTAGAGAAATATTGAATATTACTGTAGGATCTATTAAGTAATACAATGTATGGGTGACTTTTATGATTATAATATCTTACTGTAGCTTCTGTCCGCGACTTCGCGTGAAATTTCATGTTCTCCTGACCCTGTCGCGGTGTACCGCTTTCATTCAGACTTTTTTTTTTGCTCGGCTCATAGTGGTCCTAGCGTCATGCCTTCCTCAATAAATGGGCTATCAAATGAAAAAAGATTTTTCAAATCCTACTGGTACCTAGTTACTCTTCAGCTTTATTTTAGTATAGATAAGATAGTTGTAGCTAAGTAAAAACAGCCGCATAAGCTACGCTTGTCACGGTTGCTACGTGGATCCATCTTTACATACCGAGACCCTACCGTGCATCGGAAAGCACTTTAAGTCGTTGGTCCCAGCTGTCATTCGAGGATCTTTGACAGTCGTTACTGGTAGTCAGAAGCCCGAAAGTCTGACAACCAGTCTTACCAAGGGGTATCGTATTACCCAGTAACTGGTTTGTAGAGGACAGATAGGCAGTCGCTCTGTTTAAAATACTGGTATTCAGCTGCATCCGGTTAGAATGGAAGCCGACCCCAACGTAGTTGAGAAAAGACTAGGCAGTTGATGAAGATAAGATACAAAGGTTTATGGCTTGTGCCTCTAATTTCGATGGTTTATGCCCGAACATTCGAGGATTTTATTCTACGTTTGGGTAGGTACGTACTTTTTGGAGTTGTCTCCCACTACACCGTACATCCATCCATCATCCATCTTTTGTAACCTACAGGACCTATGTCCAGTTTTGTACGTCAGTTGCTTTGCTTTTTTTTTGTTGCCTGCGCCAGGGCCAAGGTAACTTTTCAAACAACCCGCGACTCTGGCAGGTTTTAGCCCTAGCGTATCCCATCAGTTAGTGCTGACCGTGCCTGGAGTTGTAGTTGATGGAGCCTAAATATTCATGAAAATTGTTCGAAACCTTTCCTTAATTTAGATTCGTACAATATTTTCTCGACGCCAATTTTATGTCACATCTTTGCCTAGTCCATATGCTGTAGTTATTTCCCATCTTCTCTACGATGGCTGCGGGCGAAGTGTAAACATGGTTAAAGTGCGTGCGCTTTAAGTTGAGTGCGCTCTCAAATCCTGAGAAATCGCTGCGGCTTCGGCCGTCTCTCTCGACACGTCTTGGAAGATGGTACAAGTTACAAGAAATGGCGGGTGTGAAAATTTAATTTTAGTTTTTGGGAGCGCCTGATTAATTAACACTCTTCATTGATCTAATGCTACCTTGAAGTTATTTTACAAAAATAACTTACCTGAGATTATGATTTCAAAAACAGAAGGTGACATTGTATGACTTACCGTTTTGTATTCGCTGTTTGCCCTAAGCTGGGGTAAAGCGTTGTTGGCTTTACGCCCTTCTTTATTCAAATACCGACCTGTTTCACAGTTTACGGTTAGGCACTGTCTACAAGTAGAAAAATCAGCCAAGTGCGTGTCGGACCACGTACAATGAAGGGTTCCGTAGTTGGGATGAATTTATCTCAAGAACAAACTTAACATTGTAGTTGAAAAACATGCATTCCAACATACATTCCAACTGCAAATGTAAGTTTATACGGACAATATTGAGAGATTTACCATTTTAAGACTTCTTATACGTACTCCTGTACCTAATCTATAGGTATATAACTATTTTCTGTATATTATATTCTCAGTAGTTTCGGAGATAAGGGGGAATGGTCAATTTTCGCCTATTTTCTTAAATAAAAAAATATATATTTGAGGCCCTGACAGTAAGCCCCTTCGTTTCATATGTCACACGGTTCAGTTTGCAAAAGTTTTATTTTAATTTTCTTATTTTTCCCCTCAAAATTGACCCCCATATTCAAAACTCATTTATTTACGTTACACGTCCGTGTTTGGGTCACAGAAATTCATACCTACGTGTACCAAATTTCAACCTAATCGGTCCATTAGATTCGGAGCAAATTGGCTGTAACGGACGGACAGACAGACAGACAGACACACGAGGGATCCTATAAGGGTTCCGTTTTTCCTATTAAGTTACGGAACTCTAAAAAAAGCTAATGATCTGCCAGATAACTTAATCGGATTTTAACCAGAAACCCATGATGCGGCCATGAAATGTTTTTTTGAAAATGTTTCAAACTCTACACGGGTAGCGGGTAGGTTAAAGTTTGAAACGTCACTAACAAGCAACTGACTGACATAAATAATATTATATTATGATATCTGTTGATAAACAGGTACCATACATCCATGATTCATCTCCGCGTATTCTCATCCCTTGCAGCGGAATGTCAGAGGGATAATGCAGATTGATTCGGCTCAACTCGGAGGAGACAAATTCGATTTGCGACAGTGCGGTGTAACGCACAGATTTGACGCCTTGAAAAATATACCAGATTCACGTAGAGATTGCAGCTGCCTAGATCAGTGCTATTTTTCTACTCTGTTGAGCTAGAATTGGCAGCTTCGTTCAGATTGTTCGAACCTTTGCACTCTAGAAGAATTTGTTGGCACATTCATTTTCAGGAACGCTTTGTTTTAGTTGTCTCTGTGCTTGCGGTTTTACTCTTAGTGGATTTAGGTTAGTATGTATCTCTTTTACCACTTTATGTAACTAAATAACTAAATAATAATGTAATATCTTAACCTAACTAAAACTATTAAAAAACTAAAATATAGCGTCGAATTAATAATTTGGTATTGTTCGTCGAATCGTTGAGCTCCTTAAGTTCTGAGTTGAGCTGCGCGATTAGGTACTGACAAATGCGTGCACTAACTGGACATGTCCTCTCAATCTGTGTGGTTCTTTCCGCAAGAGACCATTTCAGACACCAATCTACATGGTCTTCACATGAAGTGACCAAGATTATGTCAGGACTTTATAAGAGACTGTGACCTCTGAGTTTGTTTCGGCCTTTCTTCTCAGAGTAGTCAGATAGGAAAACCCGGCCTCATCTAGTTAAAAAAAAAAACAAACATGATTGACTCGTAAAAGTGTTTGTACAAACCTACATACAGAAACAGAATCATTTATCATTTAATGTACCCACGTTGTATGGCCAAGGTAAAAGTCAGCCCTTCGGTCACGGGAAGTATCAACCAGCCGTTTGGAGATTTCGTTGAACAAACCATGAGCACTCGGACCCCACGGCCCGAGGGTTTCAACTCCAAACGGCTCGAAAATATAGTTACCGATAAGGTTATTATACTTCCGCCGCTTGAGGTTTTCCGCAGCCGCAGCAGCAGCGCCAGCCCAGCACGCTGTGCCAGGAAGATGGGATGGCGCAAGAGTTGGGTCCCACACTAAAGGTCTACCCACCTTCCATGGAAATAAAGACTTGCCGTTCGGTCTCTTGCCGTCGTCGCGTGCCAAGCCATTGGGTTCTAATACAGCTGGAACGCCGACGGTGACAAGGGCTCGTCAGATGATGTCATTAATAATAATGAAATATTTGAACGTGCTCTTTGAAAAGGTTTCGTAGCCTTTTGTATGAGATACTTGAACCCTTGGACTAATTGTTTTTAATTGTTTGCTGTTGTTTCTAAAATACTAATATTTTTAACTATTTTTTTTAAATTGTTTTTTATAATATAAGTGTAACTGTCATGCATGAAACAGTTCACCTCCTAGTGACTTTAAGGATTGTTTATTAATGGTAATCTGTGAACAGCGTTGTGGGCTACATTATTACTTATGTGATTTATGTTTTTCTGTTTGTAACATTGCACAATGTAGCTGTTTGTTGTTCCTATATTAAAATAAAATAAAATTAATGTCTCTTTTACCTATCTGATCTAATTTGTTGAATCTCTTACGTGATGTTTCATCGTGCCTATTTACTTTTCGTCCTCGACTTTGAAAACAAACTTAAACAACTTCCATTTCATCAGATATTAAGTAGGCATGAATGTATAAAAACTTGAACATTACTGAAAAAATCATGATACATTAGTATTCAGAACCATTATTTTATGTTTATTTCGGCAGTGTTGCGAAAAACTTGTGAAGCTCTCCACGTACGATCGTACTTTACAGGGTCTAGTCCCTAAAACGGTCCCTGACATAATTCCTTCAAGACCTAAGCTCTAAATTATGGTAGATAAACAAAGAATATCTATTCAAAGGGTCGCGCAGAATTTATACTAGCCTCGCGAAAGGCGTACAGTGTGTGTTGTTCAGTAAACGGGAGCTTCTCATTCCGGACACGTATGCCGTCGCCGAAATGTTCCTCGGATGGGCTTTTTGAAGAAACAAAACTCACAATACAATACAATACAACTTGTCCCACATTGTACCCAGAGCTGTGCCATTCCAACGCAGCTGGTCAAAATGCCCATTTACATTCTACAGAAGTTGTTTTTTTTTGTTCGTCACCAATGGAAAAGCCTAAAGTCAATTCTGTTTAGAATTCAATTTATTTTTGTATTGAATGTAGGATTGTTTAATCCGTATGGTATCCGGCTTTTCCCGTTTGCTTTTGAACTAAGAAAATATTCTCCGATATTTTTTGTGGATGTAGCCAGAGGCAACTTATACGGGATTATACTTATCGGTAAAATGCAGGAAAAATCTGATATTCCTGGATGGTTCCGGAGGTTAGATGGCAATTGCTTTATATAAAACTGGAAATTCGAATACATACAAACTGGCCGTGCGCCTATTGGCACGATCTTGCATGTAACCTGAGTAAAGTCTATGAATACTTTAGCATAAAGGTAAAACTGCTTTTTTCAGCTATTGGTTTTTCTTTAGAATATTTTTGAACACGTTTCGTATTTTCAATTTCAAAGTTTTTCTCATTATTTTAGGACATATATTCCCCTACGTTTTTCCTGCTATTTCCCTGTCTTGTTTTAAGTAGTTACGATTCTTATCTAATTTGTATGCTGGACACAAGTCCGTACACAACAGACGTTCCATGACAAATGTGATACCTTCGGTGTTTCCTCCTATGAGCCAGGATTGATACGCCATTATACCTTTACCTACCCCTGATACCATATCCGTTTTGTTATTATTTCAGTATGTATCACGTTCCAATGTTTCAGAGCCCATATACAAAATATCTTCACAGAATAATAGGCTCTATTTCTTATTGCGTAGTGTGTATAATTGTGTGGAATAACCTGGGTATGTGTACGCAATTCGTGTTCTTGTCACGTGCGATTCGACTCGCGCCGGTCGACGCGTGTGCCTTCTTCGGTCGGGGCTATTATTTTTATCCGCATTTTGTACTTATTGGTGCCGTATTATGTGACAGCATGCGCGTTATTAAATAATCGGCTGTTCGTTTAGTTAAGGATGTTGGCGGGAAAAGAGGGAGGTACATAACTAACGCTTTATATAGCTAATACTGTACCAACATTAGGAAAGATTTCATCCGGCGGTGGCGAAGGGCAAAGTTTGCCGAGTATCAAGACAAGTGCCAGAAGGTCGTAAGACACACTGGTGCTTTGGTTAAGAGCCCTAGAACAAAGGAGCACTAAAAGTCTGAATCAGATCGAGGGTATAACATCTGTCGCTGAGTTTAGCTCTAGAGCTGCCAAACGACTGTGCCTTATGTATTGGTAAGTGTCATTGTGTTTACCACCGAAATATTAAGAAAAAATTGTTGAGACAGAACTTTTAATTATCCTAAAGACTTTTAAATATTTGTTAGCAGGCATTAGTCATGTCCACGTATGGTCACATAGGTCCATCATTGGAAATGAATATGGGGATTCTTATAGGTACTTTCAATCGTATGAAATTATACTTTATTAGAATTAAAACTGTTATTGTGCAAGAAGCATAGTAAGTAGTAGGGTCTCCTGAAATTATAGTATGCCAATAACTTGGATTTTCCAAGATTACATTGTGAACAAAATGCAATTTACTTTAGAGTGGTTGTCACCCTCTTTGTTCGCTTCCAACTCAATAGTTTCATCTTCTCCAATTTCAGTCGATCACACTTCCTGGAGTTAAAAGTATGGCTTACACTCCTGGCAATTTCGAATGAATTCACAAAATCTACGATAAAAAAGTAGAATTTATTGCCTTTACCGATGAAAATATAACTTTCCCCATCCAATGTAAAAACGCTAAAATCTTTTTAGAACCCGATAAGCGTTATGGGCTAACCAGCTGCCACTTTAACAAATTATTGGGAGATTTCCAAGAAAAAAGTTGTCACCCCACGAAGGGTACGCGACGTCTTATTTGATAGCTTGATTTTCGCGGGGCGCACCGAGAATGTTAAATTACTGGCGAAATGAAAGATAATAGGGCTGCATCTTAACAGGGGAAAGTTGCTCCACTTTCGACAAGGGAAAAAAGTTTATATCCCCAAAAGATTTTGAAATTCCCATCCCTAGGGCGCGGGAGTACTCGGTATCACATTATTTATTCATGGTTTTTTTTTTTTTGTTTTAAGTGCTCGGGTATAGTGGCTTCTATTTGGATGATCTCTTTACTACAGCATAAGCGATTAAGGAAGCGAATAATCTTCAAATTGGGTGTACCTACTTATTTTGATTAAAAAGTCTTAATCCATGTTGTTGACTCTTGAGGTTAGTCTGATCATATAGCGTTTAAAGTAACCTACATAGTTGTGGTTAAATCAGGTCATAGTGACTCTACTAGCTTTTCAGATGAATCGCGGTTTGTTTCTGTAGACATAGTAAACAGAGTGAATGACACTATTGAAGTGTTATAATAAAACTAGGATTAATCGAAATCGAACAATTTATTGTAAACTAATACGAACGCATAGTAGAATTTAGGATATATAATATTTGTAATATTAATAGTACAATAACAAAACATTGACATAAAGCGTTAACTTAGTTCACCAACATTCGATAAAGCCGACGAGTGTGCTGTTTCATAAACACGGATCCGTCAACCTCTCGTTACATTATTACAATATTTCAAAATGTTAAAGCTATATAAAACATGGCCAATGAAATGACAACAGTCTTAAATCCTAGAAACGAGATTTTTAGTTACGTTAATATAAATTATACGCTGTCTATTCCAATCACTTTGGTTTAGTTTATTAGTACACAATTCATTCTTACTAGTTTTATTAAATATAGCTAGTTTTGTAAAAGTTATAACAGCCTAATAAACTTTCTTTGGATTTGAAATACAAAATGGAGAAATAGGAAATTGGTTTACCACAGAAGTGATTGGAATAAACGCGAGAGATACCATTACGACAATGAGGTCAGTGCCAGTGCAGATATAGAAAATAATTTCCTCGATATGAAATTGTCACAGACAGGGGAAGACAGAGGAAGACATCTTGCTTTGAACAATTTACAAGTCGGTTCAGTACAAAAGCTACTCAAACCTTTGAAAATTATTTCACAATACATTGGGAATAGAAGTTTTCTCATGATGACAGTATAAAAGTACAAAAATGAGCAGAAGATAAACGCTAAGAAGTCATAGCAATCCTCGCATAACATCTGTATTTACAATAGTGTTATAATATTATCTAAATTATCATATTTAGAGCGCAGAGCTAGAAGCTTTCGTAAGTCTAGAAAAATACAGTGGTAACCTGATAGTGTCAAAGCATTTATTTTATAAATACGAGTACTAGAGTACAAAAGCAGTCTCCAGATTAAATTCGGTAACGTAGCTTAACGATATCTATTTAGAATTTTACAATTAAAAACATTTTGTGGTTGCTCTAAAAATCACTGATTTCTGGATCTGTATCGGCGTACTTGCAAGTGAAGGGGTTCCGTAGCCATGAACAGAAAGAACGGTCGCTATGCTGTTTGTATTTAGCTGTGGTGTGCTTTTTCGCGTGCGCTCGAGCAACAGCTGCTCGCCGCGTTGGGTAAGAATCTAAGGACGATGCATCTGAATCCCTTGGAACTGAATCATAGCCTGATTCTGCACGTCTTGACGTTGTCGCGGGACTGTGTTTACCTGTTCGCGGCGTAGATTCATGACCGCTGTCATAACCGTCCGGTTTAGAACTAGCAACTACCCTTGCTATACCTTTGTCACTTTTTTCCGTTCGTGGTTCAGTTGTAACTACCGGAGGCGTAACTTCTAGATGTAAATTTGACTTTAGTTCTTTAAATGAAGGAGCTCCGCTACCTGGTATTCGTCTTTCTTCTCTAAGATTAGGATCTGATGCCCCATCTGGATGCCTTAGGGATGCTATACGTGCGTCTGTAATATCATTTCCTCGGTATCTTTCGAAAGGCCCGTAGCAATCGTTATGTGCTTCTAAATCTTGATATGCATCACAATCTCCTACTGCACTGCCTGGCCTAGACATAGTTCGCTTGCAACTGTTACATATTTTGTCACTTGGCCTGTAAGCTGGTTCACTATAAACAGAACCGTCGCCTCCAAATTCTTCTGTATCACGAACATTCGACAGAGATAGGGACTGAAATTGTGGAGCTATCCTCGTTATTGACATATTGTTATAATCATCAATGTTGTCTAACATATTACGTCGAGAGCCGTACAATTCAGTTAAACTCATGATGTCATCAATTCTTGATCGTGATGAAGGCAAGCTTTCATGCGGATTTAAGCCGAGTCCAGGATCACCACTATATTTATCTGCATAAAATCCTATTGTTTGTCTAAGGTAGGCTTCATTTCTAATTTGGCGTTCGACTTCACTATACAAGGAAAGAGTGTCTGTAAAAGTCGATGCCACTGTTAAATTTTCCTGACTAAGAATTCTAAGTGGATGATCGTCTAAATCTTCTTGATCTACTTCTGGCAGAGGATTTTCGGAGTAACCCATACAGAATGCAATATCTTCTTCGGTTACTTGAAGACAAGAGTCCATCATTGGAACAGGTTCTAGGGGCTCTTCTACTTCAAATATTTCTAAAATTTCATCTTCATCCTCATTAAGACCTCTACTCATGCCATGAGGATCAATGTCCCTGCTATGATTTGAAGCTAACTCATCTTCCATTCTCAACCGTTCCTTATATTTACTATCTAAACTTTCCATTGAAACTTCTCTACTACTAAGACTGCTAGGTTGCATGATAGGTAATGCGGGCGGTATCTCAGCTAATTCTTCACTATCATCATCGTCATCTATATCGTGTTTGCTTGGCTTAGAACACTTTTTACCAATCGAATTCTGATCACCAGGTCCAACATTTTCTTCTTCTATTGCCATTCCCTTGGAACCAGCTTTTAATCCGGTCCTTATTACTGATTCTTCCACATGTATTCGCCTAACTGAGTCCTTGGTCATTGGCTCCATTTTGTGAGCATTTTCAGGTTCGTCAGGAATCCTTACTCCAGGTTCTTTGTGTGGAACCTGCGCTTTGTGACTTGGTGAGTTATGTCTAGATTTATGAATTTGTGACGTTTGATTTTCAACCCATTTTCTTATCATATTTTTCTTGTGGTTGTCCATATACCCGTATCCCAGGTTTTCACTACCTAGGGCACCAAGAATACCAAGTTGGAGTGGTAAAGCATTATTAGTAGGTGGCATTGGCACTGATTCAAATTGTATTGGCACTTTTGGTTCTTGCATTGGGCCGTCGATCCAAGTTTCACGTTTCTTGCCTTGCGTTTCCTTGATAATATGCCTTGCTTCAACTAATTTTGATTTAGATATTCTAGGTCCATCGATCCATTGTTCGTCGCTGGTACTTTTCCCTTCTTCTGGATGTTTTGGACCCGCTTTTTTAAGCGGTGTCGATTTGGATGTTACTGAATGCACTGGAGATGCTTTTGGGGTATGACTAGGCTGTAAAGTTTTTAACGGTGATGCTTTGGGTGACCCATGTAATCTATGCACTGGACTTTTTTCTTCAACCACTCTAGATAGCGATGACTTATGTTTTTGTTCTGCTGCTGAACCTCGTAACGCCTTACTAAGCACACATCGGTTGTCACCTGAATTTATATGGGGTATGTAAACTGGTGGATGTTCCCCGTCAGTTGCGTCATCCATAGGACCAACGTATATGACCGTGTCAGCTGAGAGATCGCTACTTGATGGGTCCGGCTCACTACTACTTGGTTTTGAAGCATCTTCCCCAGAGCTCCCACCCGACCCTGCATTATTATTTGACGAATATTTGACCTTCCTTCTTCGAAGTCTATGAATTCGGGAGGCTAACTGTAATGTCGTTAACGTATCTGAATAATTTTGAGAATTTGGTGAAACATGAACAATCATAGCTGTGTGACATGTTAGAGATCCGAGACACTCTTTTAAAACATGTGTAAGATTATGGTCTCTATAAGGTAGATGCCTTTGTCCATTGAATATTGCAAGTAATATATTTCCTAAACCAGATAGTGGTATTCCGCCGTTTGTTTTCCCTCTCTCTGAGTTTCCTAGGTCAATTAAATGCAGGCGGCTACGTCCTCCGGCAACTGTGAACAAAGAGAGAAATGTTTTTAATTCACGAACTTTGTTGTTTTGTGACCCGTTTAGTATGGAGGCGGATAGTGAAACTTTTATTTACAGCTTCTGTTTAATATAAGACATGCTTCAATTAACATTCCTGAAATAACTGTGCTTTGTGTATAAACTCGTAGTAATCAATTTTCTTTAAATAAATCCTAGACTGTTTCTTAGAAGTGTTAATTATTAAAAGAGGCTCCTTTGTTTTGATGAAGATATTTTAATGAAAATACTTATCAGTATATATTTATAGGATGTAAGGATAATACGGCGATCACACCCACACAGATAATATACGGTTTGGATGGCATGTACTTAGAACAACATAATTATTGACTTGACTTTAAGGAAATATTAAGTTGGGGAAAAAGTCTTTTCGCATTATAGTATGTATGAACTTGTAATAAAATCTCTTTGGCTATACTATTTGTATCTGGCTGGTTTTGGTATCATTGAAAGTTTAAATTTTAAAGAATATAATTCCAAATTCAAATTAGGAAAATGTGTGATTTTCATTTGTTTTTCGTACCGTCAAGATGAGTGAATCTAATGAAGAAATTCGATACATTTTAAAATTTTACTACAAAAAAGGTAAAAATGCAACGCAAACCGCGAAAAAAATTTGCGATGTTTATGGACCTAGTGTAGTGTCTGTGAGAGTAGCACAAATTTGGTTTAAGCGTTTTCAATCCGGAAATTTTGATGTCAAAGATGCACGTCGTTCTGGTCGCCCTATTACGGATAAAATGGATGCCATTTTTGAAAAAGTGGAGCAAGATGTCAGTAGTTACGACGTAGCTGAAGAACTGGAAATTGACCACAAAACAGTTTTGGCGCATTTGAAAAAAACTGGGTACACAAAAAAGCTCGACATTTGGGTACCTCACGAGCTCACTGAAAGAAACCTAATGAACCGTGTACTCATTTGTGATTCTTTATTACGACGTAATGAAACCGAACCATTTTTGAAGAAGCTGATAACTGGTGATGAAAAGTGGATCACGTATGACAAGAACGTGCGAAAAAGGTCGTGGTCAAAGGCCGGTCAGGCTTCACAGACTGTGGCGAAACCCGGGTTAACTCGCAACAAGGTGATGCTGTGTGTGTGGTGGGATTGGAAGGGCATTATTCATTATGAGCTATTACCACCAGGCAGGACCATCGATTCTGAACTCTACTGCGAACAACTGATGAGATTAAAGCAAGAAGTTGAGAGAAAGCGGCCGGAATTAATCAACAGAAGGGGTGTGGTTTTTCATCATGATAACGCTAGACCTCACACATCTTTAGCCACTCAGCAAAAATTAAGAGAGTTTGGCTGGGAGGTGTTAATGCATCCGCCGTATAGTCCTGACCTTGCACCTTCAGATTTCCATCTGTTTCGGTCTCTTCAGAATTCTTTAGGCAGTGTCAGGTTAACATCACGAGAGGACTGCCAAAACCACTTGTCGCGGTATTTTGACCAGAAGTCCCAAAATTTCTATAGCAATGGGATCATGTCCCTACCTACAAGATGGCAAAAAGTTATCGAACAAAATGGTACCTACATACTTTAGTTGTGTAAATGTAAATAAACTATATTAAAAAATGTTTTGAATTTTCTTAAAAAATGCGAAGAAACTTTTTCCCCAACCTATTAGAAAGAAAATAAACAGTGATTTTTTTTTTCTTACCTGCTCCTTTCCCTCCAACACTGTACTGGTACACATGTAGCGTGTACAAAAGATGGCTGTCTTTTCCCTCTTCTCTGGCCCCTCTGGTAGCCAGTGCAGCATCCAGGTAGAAGGCTGCCTTCTCAGCGCTGTGCACTCTAAGTTCTGATTGGTTCTGCAGGTGGGTTCCGAAGAGAGGGTCGTCTCGGAGGTAAACTCCTGGAGATTGCTCCGTGTCTGCGTGGAGAGAAAATGATTTGAATAAGAGATTGTGTTGTAAGCCAATGTTTTTATCGACTTAGTCATTGTAATCCACTACGGTATAAAAGCCTTAAGCCAGGGATTCCCAAAGTGTGCGCCGTACAGAGTACAGAGGGGTGCCATGAGGAGCTCTTGTTTACCATTCTGTAAATAAGCTATCATTGCACTCTATTTCGACTAGCTAGGGCGCTGCCGCGCCGAGACAAAGTAGTAAACCTGTAAGTGCGCCGCGAAATGAAAAAGTTTGGGAACCCCTGCCTTAAGCCAATGATACACGCTAGTTTATGCATGACCGTGCGCAAGCAAACACGTCATTACAATCGAGTTTCATAGTTCAGAAGAACTACAGTTTTCTCTCAAACACGTTCATGTTTGTTTGGATGTTCATGGTCGTTGCATTTTGTCTCAAATACGTTCGTGTATGGTCACATATACTGTTTGCTGTCGCTATCAATGTGATTATTTTCTATTAACGACTCATTTATTTGTTATCTTTAACAAGCCGTTCGCCTACCTGATGGGTTTTCACATCGGAAAATATGTCGAACTTCTTTACAAACTTTTATATTTCCGCCTTTATGGGATGAATTTTTAAAAATCCTTCTTTACTGTTTTAAAACTTCGATACACAAGGAATCCTTGTGCAAAATTTCATGCTTTTAAGAACAGCAATTTAGGCTGTGCGTTGTCTGTCAGGGAATGAATGAATAGATTTTTAAGTAGATAGTATTATGTAGGTACTAGAAAATAAGAATAGTTTTTCGTTTTAAACTAGCACTAATTTAACTTCTTAACGTGCTTGTAGCTCAATAAATATCTCACCATTTTGATAAGGCGCCAACAAGTCCCGGATCTGGTTGGTGTTGGTACACAACTCCACTGCTGACACCCTCACGGAGAACCGTGTGCCACACTTGTGTCTCTGCTCCGCTATACCTCGGAACAGCCAGGTGATGGCGCAAGGTATCGCGCCGAGTGCTGCTGGTGAGTCTGGCCGCCCCAACATTGTGTAGGATTTACCTGGACAAAGAAATTGAGACTTGAGATACATTTCGTTAACACACAATGTTGATAGAGGTGGGAAAATTACTGATTTTGGCATACCTATGATTGACTAATGGTTAGGAGTAAAAAATACAAGTAGGTTAATTTAAAATAATACCCTATCTAGAAATCTTTTCAAGCAAAGTTGGTTCATGAATGATTGTTGATGAAAACACTCAAAATGCCTAACTCAAACTGCCAAATCTACCGGAGAGCGAGAAAATAATGTAAAAATCGCCAAAATCAATATTCTCGTTTTAATTCAAATTCATTCAAACCCCCTGCAAAAAGTTACGTTTGAATAAAACCACATACATACATAATATAAAAAGTTGATACGAGCAGCTCAACTCAAACACCAAACTCAAACCTCAAACCACGGAATAAATTCACAAAAGCAGTATAATGAACACAAGAAATCACTTATGATGCCAGGTAAGTTCACTTAGCTCCACGTGGCTTCCAAAATCCTTCAATAATTAAAACGAGGTTCAAATTATTCACTCAGTTGGATCTACGATCCTGAATAACCGGGATGTGGGAGTAAGCTCGGGTTTAGTGCCAACATCGCCGCGTTTCCCCAAAACTTTCATCTCGCGAAGCATTCAATTTGCATCTGAAACCTTAATCTATGAGGGGAGGTTGGGGTAAATTACCTCTTTCCTTTTTAGTCGTTGCTTGTTTTGTGTTAATGAAAGTATAAGCCCATTTTCGCAATTGTTTGTTTGTGGTATTATCTTGATCGCATCGTTCAGATAATCCAGCGCAACTTGCTAAATTGATTTCGTGTCTCGGAACTTAGCTTTCGTCTTGTTTTCAAGTTATAATATCATGTTCTATTGTTTAGGAAGATTATTTGTTGATGAATTATTACGTTTTAATGGGGTGCGTTTTAATTATCTGCTTTTGTTTACCTTCTTTATCAGGACTGCTTTTTAAAGAAATTAAGAATTTTCTATCTTCTATATATCTAAGGTAACCTATACCGTGAATGAGATAACTAATACCAAGAATAGAAGGTCGTCGCATTTTGTCAACTCTCTCGTTCACACGTGACCAAATTTTTAAGAATGTTAAATGAAAAGATGCTTTTCTGAAAAATATAATCAATTAGCGACTGGTAAATAATATTAATTTAATAGGTGATATTAAAAACACATTTTTATTGCGTCATTTATTAAACTCATTCGACGATTCGTCTCAAAAACAGATCATAATACTTTTTGAGCTGAGTTCATTAGATAACACAATAGAAATGTGTTTTTAATAATTACCTAATAAATTAATATTATTTACCAGTTCGCTAATTGATTACATTTTTCAAAAAGTTTCTTTTCATTTGGTCTCGTGTGAGCGAGAGAGGTGATAAAATGCAACAGCCCTCTTAAACTTGAAATCGAAAAAGAAAAGTATTTTACACATTGCCGCTCCCAGAGATCCGGGAAAAGAAAAGAAGAACGATTTCCTACAACAAAGATGGATGCCATCCATAATTTATTTAAACCAGACTTCAAACTACTTTCAACCTAACATTCATAGTGTTAACTCGAAATCCCAGTTTTAATATCAAAGTTTTGCCATCACGAGCGTGCGAGCGAGACGGAGATAGGTCGTATTTATCAAACTTTCAATTAAGAGCTCTCCCGACTCTTTGCCATTTAGATGCAAATCCCACCGCCCGAGCCGAGTGAGAAGTTTCATACTTTATAGTGCATAATTAGGGCTACCCACCTTTAGAATGAGTTGTGGTTCCGCATTGCAAACGTAGCGTGAAAGGGCTACAGTTGAAGTTTCCGTCTATGAACTTTTTGTACAACTTTATTTTCTCAGGAATATCAAGATTTGATTTTTGTAACTTCAATTATTATTTCCCATCTATGTTGGGGTCAGCTTCCAGTCCAACCGGATGCAGCTAAATAGCAGTATTGTACACGGAGCGACTGCCTATTCGACCTGAACAACCCAGTTACTGGGTATCACGATACCCCTTGGTACGCCTGGTTGCCAGACCGTACCAAACAATTCTTCAAAACCACCACGTTTTTAATTAGAATATTCTGTATATGAAAATTCCAGTATTATTAAAAAGGACTTTAAAATGTATTTGCTAGAGAATTCATAAATACCCTGTCAACATTTTGCTCTAAAACGACCATATTCTAATATAGAAGCATGCCAACCCTATTTGGTAGAGTTTCGCACTTTTTAATCAACGCGTCTGGATCCAACGTGAGAACTTGATTATTATCTCAAAGAGTATTCTGTACAATAAACATGTAACTTATCCTAGACTTATGTGCTTATAGTCAGTTAATTGGCTGTTTATTGGGTTTTAAAGTGTTTATAGGGGACCGATAAACATGAATGTCCACTATCAAACAGAAAATCTGATTGCTATTATCCGCAGACTAGGTAAGTTTAACAAATTGATTGACTATCCTCATCATCTGCCTAACCTTTTCCCAACTATGTTGGGGTCGGCTTCCAGTCTAACCGGATGCCTGTCTGACTTGCTCAACCCAGTTACTGGGCAATACGATAACCCTTGGTAAGACTGGTTGTCAAACTCTCGGGCTTCTGACGACCTGTAACGACTGTCAAAGATCCAAGAATGACAGCCGGGACCAACAGCGTTAACGTGCTTTTCGAGGCACGGGGTCTCGGGTATGTAAATATGGTCACCCATCCACAGACCGACCGCAGCAAGCGTAACTTAACATGAACGATCGACCTGTGCGGCTGTTATTACTTAGCCACGAGCCCCCTTGAAATTGATTGGGTATACTATTATTTCCAATTAGTGAGACTAATTTTCTTATTGCATAGTCACCTAAGGAACCTTAAAGAGGTTACCTTGTTGTGTCCTAGAATCGAAACAAGGTCTTTTATATCCTCAATTCCAGAGAGCCTAATCAAGGAACTGTAAAGGCTCCATGCAAATGGGCAACCTTATATTGTACTGGCTGACATTTTATCACTCAAGCCGGTAGAACGCCCTTTTTTAAATAACTAAAAAAAGTAAATAGTTCGTTTTTTTTTGTTTTGAGGCCGGAGTTCGGCTCGAGCTAGGGTGTTAGGCGGTTTCCTCCGAATATTGTATAGTTGTAACTTGGGTACGTTACTGCGTCTCCATCTGTTATTTCTTATTTAGCTATTCCCCCAATGGATTCAGAACTTGCATAGTACGAACAGATTTGCCAATCTGAAGTCTAGTGTAGTTTATGCTGTTGAGCCTATTTATTTATTTATTTTAAATAGAACGGCCGAAGCCAATTACGCTATTTAAACATATAATTTATTTAACACAGTCATGCAAGCTTGGTTCTGTTAACTATTGTAAGTATTTTATTTTGACCTTTGAATTTTCTTGAGACGATAATATTTTGTTCTTCTAAATACTTATCTAATTTAATCAATGTTTGAACTACTTATGCTGTACCTACATTAAATTCAAATTTAATTTATTGTAATCGTTAACAAATTATATTTTTTTAAATATGTATAATAATTAATAGTTACAATTAATTAGATAAGTGATCAAATTTTATTATAATATAATACATATTTGTACGCCGTTAAGGTAAAACATGACTGTGATCCTTTCTGCGATGTACCTACTTAACACATTGCATGCTTTGTGTGTGTGCATACTCATGTTTCGGACAAATAAATGATCTCTCTCTCTCTCTCTCTCTCTCTCTCTCGCGCATTCTTCTCACAAAAATTCAAACATTCTGACAGTTTCATCTTCCATTCATTCGCAAACATCAAGATCTGTGTTTAAGTCCAGGAGAGCGTTAATATGTAATATTGACATTGAATATTTAATTTAATCTTTATAATTACTATATATCTTCATTTCTATTGTTTTTGCTATTTATTGAATTATTTTGTTTTGTTATTTTTTATATGTGTAGCTGACTATTTTATTACTATTATGCTTTATGGATTGATTCTGAATTAAACGTTTTTATTATTATTATTATTATAGCGGCTAATGTCCGAGGAATAGGTGACTTGGAGTGTGCAACAGTAGAGCAAGTTGGAACAGCCAGTAAGCGGTGTTTTCTGCTACGACAGTAATGGTCTGGGACAAATAGATTGCAGACTTCATTATGCAGATCAGGAACATCAATAACCCTCCTAAGAATTTTAAATTGTGTTACAGTCATCTGATCACGCGACCATCTTACTGCTAGAGAATTGGAACATAAGCAACCCAACAGGAATTAAGTGGGATACAAGAAAGGTTAAAACCCGTACAAGTGCTTGTAAAGGTATCAAGGAATGCTTTTTGTGCGGTGTTTTGATTGGTTGGCAATTCTAATAAAGAAAATTGGCAAATAGACAAACAGTAATTGGACCTAGTTATTGCAGAAAGCAGCCATATGGCACTTTTTCCAAAAATGAGTTATAAACACAGTCATACTAATTTCGATATACAAGATTTTTTGCAAAAACAGCCATGTCGATATCTCTATTTATCACGGAGATACGAGTATGAGCCGTCAAATGCAGCCTTGTCCCTACATCCATAATGCAACCATCGACAGAAAAATGCTTATACTTTTCCCGACATGGCTGCTTTCTGCATAACACGGTCCAATTATATTATTGTCTTGCAGTTAAGACTAATGTATAGTTCTTCTTCATTTCGAATCAATGAAACAACATTATATAGAGTGGCGATTAGGTTATCACATTAATTGAAACCACGTATTCAGTACATTACTCTGGACTCTCTGCGTTGAAACTTTTCATCAGTTATTAAAACAAAATTTGCTGTTCCATACAAAAGTCAAAATGCATGGAACATCAATTTTTTTTTTAATAACTGATGAAAAGTTTCAACGCAGAGAGTCCAGAGTAATGTACTGAATACGTGGTTTCATTTAATTTGATAACCTAATCACCACTCTGTAGATTATTTTGGTCCACTAAGTGGCCACGTTGATCGTTTCTTCATTAGCGTTATTTACATCATCTGTAGGAGTAGGGACACTTTGGACATTCAACAAGTAACAAGAGGATTTTTTAAACTAAGAGTGACAATTAATATAATGTATCGCCTTATTCCAATTAATTTTAATCTGTCTAATTTTATCCTCATAAACTAAAATTAGAGATTCGCTATCTTTTACTAATGAAAAGGACGGCTATAGCTATGAACTAATTTAGAGATGTCAAACTACATAGTTCCCGCCTTGCGCTTCACCGTGTTTTTAGTCAACATGTTTTTACGTGTCGTATTTTGTGTGGAAATATTAGATCAACTAAATTTGACAGCTCTAATTTACGTCCGTCTCTTTCTTGTTTTATTAGAGAGAAAAAGTTAGCAATAGCCTAAATTAAGTTTAGTTTGTGCACAACAGAATCGGCACCATTGATTGAATTATTTAAAATCTTGTATACCAGTTCATGTTAAAGTATATGTACTCGTATGTATGTATTCTTGTATTGTATAGTTATTTTCGTGTTATCTATTCTTTATATTGCACCTGCCATGTTTCTGTCTGCATCACCCTAAGGTTGACTGGTAGAAAATGGCTCAGGCATTAAGTCCGCTTTTGCACGGTATTTGTTTTTTTAATTGTGCATAAAGTTTTAATAAATAAATAATGGTGAATATATATACCTTTTCGTAATAAAAAAAAAAATAAAAATATTTTATTATCAGGCATCAAGGCCCATAGGGTGTTAGATATTACATATTACTTAAAAATCTATATTAGTTACATGCAAGAACACTAAATAAAGATAAGCGCGGGAAGGTTTAACACGCTCTGTTGCCAACGTGTAGCTTGGTAAACCTCCACATTGTAGGCCCATCCAGCCTCTCTGCAAACACCCTCAGGATGCTGTTGCTGCTTTCCCTCACTCGGGATATTACTGAGGCTACTTTCTTCCGCATTATAGCAAAGTAATGCATGAACATCCTATGTACTGAGTTTCTGACATATAAATAACTTTGACTTTAATGGTATCTCTCCCTCTCACAGAGAGGAGACTTGTGTCCCATCAGTGGGAACATGATAGGCTGATGATGCTTATGGTATATCCTCTTACCAAGTCCTGCGTGTCCGAAGCAGAAGAGGCAGCCATCAGTCCCGTTGATGACGGCGTGGATGACGTCAGTCAGCGCGCTCGAACATATCTCCGTCTGTGAGCAGGAAATGAACAACCATTTAGGCTAGTGCTTCAATACAGATTTTTAAAAAGGATACAAAAGGAAGGTAAGTGGAATCTAACCCTGCGTTTTCACCATGGCATAAAATGTGTAAATATTCTATGTTACACAATTTTTTTAGGAAACTTGTCAAATATGTCTTAAACGTGAACAAAATAGCTATAGATGTCTTCAACATCGTCAATCAATCTGCCTGCCTTTTCCCAATTTGGGTCGGCTTCCAGTCTAACCGGATGCAGCTGAATACCAGCATTTTACATGGAGCGACTGCCTATCAGACCTCCACAACCCAGTTTTTGGGTAATACAATACCCCTTGGTAAGACTGGTTGTCAGACTTTCGGGTTTCTGACGATCCGTAACGACTGTCAAAGATCCACGAATGACAGCCGGGACCAACGGCTTAACGTGCTTTCTGAGGCACGGAGGAGTCTCGGTATGTAAAGATGATCCACGGACCAACCCCGGCAAGCGTAGCTTAACATGATAGACCGACCCGTGCGGCTGTTATTACTTAGCCACGAGCTCTCATCTCTTATCTGTTTAAGCCCTACATAAAACGAATGTTTATCGTTCTGAATCACCATGATCAGCAAAATAGCGTACCTACCACATTTCTTTTTCAACCGAATCATTAAAACAAACTTCAACTATCCAATATTACTTAGTCACGAGCTATCGTCAGTCGTATGATAAAATGTTTATACACGCGAGTTTCACAGCTCATATAGCAGAAACGGTAAGAAACATTAGATGCATACCCATCGCTCCCTTTGTTTTATGGAATCTATGAATCCTACTAAGGTAACCTGTAGTGTTCATTGTTCGGATTATTTATGGATTTACACACGGCCTGGCTACAAGTTTGGACACAAATGGAAACACAGTAGGTATTCATGAGGTTGCGCCAGTTAACTTCTATTAACATTATTCCCGTGAATTAATGTCCCACGAAGTTATTCTGGTTTGTACAGACGCCAGCACATCAAGCTACTACAATCTGTCAGATTTCTTTAATAGATTTTCGACTTTATTGCTAACGCATTAGGTTCAAGGTTGATTGGGAAAATCTGACAGTTTCGGGTAGCTTGACCTGCTGGCGTCTGTACATAAATTATCTGTTTTTTTTTTCTGTATATACACCTATTTGTCTTCTAATCATTTACTAATTATTGTTAAGGAAGAAACTATGGGAGGCCTATGTCGAAGGAAAACCTGACCAACAAACTGTGGGGCAATTCCGTCACACACTATCAATCGAAATCGGTTTTATTTGACAGTTTAACAACATTCACTGCGTTCTTTACGTTGTCGAGCAGACAAATTTTTCGATCAGACGAATCAGTGGATTAGCAATTTGCTTCAAAATGATTCAGATTCCGATTTTTAGTGTGTTACGCAATTACGGTGTGGGTGCTGAAGAATGTGTATTTACTTATCTAATCGAATTATTTTTCTTTATTACACTAGACTTAAAATTAAATTTATATAAGTTAAAACTGTACTGTATTTGGTCACCGTATAAAGGCTTTTTTAACCGACTTCAAAAAGGAGGAGGTTCTTAATTCGTCTGTAATATTTTTTGAGTTAGCTTCAATAATGCGTATTTTTCCCACTTAGTTTATGTGGATGATGTTTTAATAACTTCCTGTCACTGTTATTTACATAGCAGGTAGTGGTATTCGAATTTGTGTGGGGTAGGTACCACAACTAAAAAGTGAAAAATAAAAACATTTTAGCAAAAACTAAAACCGACCCCCAAAACAAAACACTACAAAGTGAAAAATAACTTTATTTTCGGAAGTCGGTGAAAAAAAAAACTAAAATACAAAACCCAAGACACCAACTATCGAAATTAAAGTTATTTTTCAATTTGTAGTGTTTTGTTTTGGGAATTCGGTTTTATTTTTTGGTAAAAAGTGTTTATTATTATTATTTTATTGGTGTATGGGTACCGATGTAAACTTAATAAAATTATAAATACATTTTGCCTTCCCTGTCTCAACTCCTAAAAATCAAGATACACATTGGACATCCCTCTCATTAAATACGATTAAATCTCTATTCATTACCACTCCACCCCCATAGAAACAAAAGTGTTCACAATGCCGTGAATAATTTACTAAAATCTGGCACTTACTGTGTTCGTGCACCTCCCAACGTTCGAACTAGGGTGTTTTCTTTTGCCCCGGATCTCAGGTAATTACGTGGACTTAAGGTAGCACGCAGATTAGGGGGCTGAGACGAGAGTCTTAGAGAATATGGGGCTTATAATGACGTCGCTAGTTGCTTTTAGTAATCGAGAGATGACTGAAATCGAAGAATATCGTAAATGTTTAGCTGTTTACAACATACTTGCATGGTGTTCTTTCGAAATAAGTAGACGTCTTTTGCAGACGATCTCAGGGTAGAAAATTTTTCTCCCAAAGGATGTTAGTTTTCTGTTATTTGTTACAGAATGCTGATGGATAATGTCATATTGTTCAAATAAATATACATACATTGTGCCCTTATTAGTGATGTTCTTCAGAAAGGTCAGATGCGTAGTACTCGCAACCGGCGTACGTGTAAGACCAGATGTATGAACGTAAACGAAGGAAAGGAAAAGGAGTATGTAAGGTTTGTAGCAGGTGGCGTTCTGTAGCTTCTGCTTACCCCCATGGAAAGAAGGTGCAAGCTCATGTATGTGCCTATGTATGTTCAAATATATCAAAACCTAAAAAGACTGAGTTTGTACAATACCTAGTCAGTAGTCACAAGCAAACAGCTTCATTCAATAGATGAAGAAACTAGGCTGACTATAATAATATTTAACATATCTTTTGTATGAAACATAATTCAATGCTCTCTTTGCCCCTGTGTTTTTGTTCTCGGCCGCTTCGCAGATAATTAAAAGGACTTAAGGTGGAGCACTGAGATTAGAGGGCTCTGGGGCGGCCTAGTTTTATATTTTATAGAGATCCTCGTTCCAAAACGTACTGGACTTTGCTTTTCGTGTGATGTTAAAAAGAAAAATAATTATTTCCATGTACTCAACGTACTGAGTCCTTTGTAAAATAAAGATCACTGTCAAAATGACAGTGATCTTTATTTTCATTATAATAAGTTTGCTGTTAGATTGCGGCCACTGACAAGTCTGTCAATCAAAGTGATCTTTAGTTTCGTTACAATAAGGTTGCTTTTGGATTGCTGCTATCACAGGTAAACTAACTGTGAACGGACTATACGGGGACGCGGTTGGTAAAGATTTGTGTAATTGATTTGAATTGTCACTTGATGTATTAAAAAAAAACAAGATGGCGGAGTTAGTTCTGATTTTGGCCACGCGCCATATTAACCTAGTAGCGTTTAGTGCAGTGTGAGCGAATTTAAACTGTAGTGCAAGTGCTGACTATAGAATACCTAAGTGAATTAAGTGTCTTCCCTTTAACTTAAAGTAAATAAGAAATACGTTATTGGACGATTTCTTAATTTTATAGTTACCTAGCAGTTTAAGTTATATTTAAATTACTTATTAGCTATTACGCTAGATTGTAATGTGAGTAAAGTATCACTAACTAACGTAACACTCCTTTATAAAAGGAAAAATAAACTACTTATTCTGTCTTATCTTATAATTTCATAACAGAATCCTGTAGATAATTAATTAATTATTATTAATCCACATGTTGTAAGTTGGTAAAACACAACTTCACTGTATTTACGAAACTTACTCGAGACTTTCCCTCCCACCATCCAAAGTCATGGTGTCACCATTGCAGGGGATATACACTCAACACGGAAATACTGAAATTGTTTTGAATGAAAATTTTAATGACCAGGACTCCGTTTACTAATTGAGAGCGCTTAGTTTGCAATGGAGGGACGCAAGTTAATCAATTATTTTTATTGACTTTAGCTTCATTTAAATTAATTAAGTTGAGACATTGATCGCGTTTTTCTGTAGGAAAAATTAAGCAATAAAACCGGTTTAAAAATATTATTTATTTATTGATAGGAGAACCAACAGCTAAGACAGATGGATAACAATTGTATATAAAACAAAAAGCCAATTACAGGTTCTCACGGGTAGAAAGAGAAAACATTTATAGAAATCTTAGGATCACTAACAAGCACGATAGAAAAGAATATACATATAAATAATACACAATAAGCACTATGTACTTTTAAAGAAGTCAGCGTTCAACCGACTGCATGCGGAATAGGCTTTGGTGGTAAATGGGTCAAATGAGAACTCTTTACAAAGAACATTGAAATGTTTACTCGCTCGCACTATGTGTGAGTTTTGCCTGTAGTTAGAAGAGTAAAAGGAATGGAGATAGGCGGATTAAATCTAACTGATCTCAGGGGGACATTGAAACGTAGTTTCTGCAGAAGATCAGGACAATCAATCTCGTTCGATATAATTTTTAATAGAAAAGTGCAATCTGCTAGTTGACGACGATTTATTAGTGGCTGTAGGTGAAATTTCTTGCAAAGATTTATGTAATTATCAGAATGGTATGGTATACGTAGCTGGAAACATAGAAAACGAACAAATCTTTTTTGTATATTCTCAATACGATCGATATATTTACCATAACACGGGTTCCAAATTTGTGACGCATATTCAAGATGACTACATAATTTAATATAAATACCATTTCGCTTTGATCCTAATCGAGAAAACAATTTCTAAATCGAATGGATGGAGTTTTGGAAACAGCCGCTTTGACATAATGCTTTCAAGGACACTGAACGAGACACAATAGAATTGTTATTGTTATAATGGCTCTGGCCGTTTAGTGTCCTTGAAAGCGTTAACTGACCAAAAATATTTGCCCAGACTTTTTCTATGTTGGGGTCGGCTTCCAGTCTAACCATATGCAGCTGAATACTAGTATTTTACATGGAGCGACTGGCCATCTGACCTCCACAACCCAGTAATTGGGTAATACGATACCCCTTGGTAAGACTGGTGGTCAGACTTTCTGGCTTCTGATGACCCGTAACGACTGTCAATGATCCACGATTGACAGCCGGGACCAACGGCTTAACGTGCTTTCTTTGGCATGGAGGAGGCTCGGTATGTAAAGATGTCCAAGGACCAACCTCGGCAAGCGTAGCTTAACCTGATGGATCGACCCGTGCGGCTGTTATTACTTAGCCACGAGCTTCTTTCGTTAACTGACCAAAATATTGTTTAAAATCTCACAAATTCTACATTAATTAAATTAAAACTCACTGATATTTTCCATAGTCCGATTGATTGAGGTTTAAAACTTTTGTGCGATATTAATATCGAATAGTTACAGAATGAACCGGTCTCGTAAGTTTGAAATTAATTTTGATGAAAGTATTTTTCAATTTGTTACTAAGCTTATGGGTACTTATAAGTTACAAGCAATTTAGATCAAAATATGTTCAGAGGAGAGCCGAAATGTTTTGTAAGGGTAATATAATGTTTTTTCTTTTTTAATTACAGTGGGTGCGTAGGTAGAAGTTTACAATTACACTCATGTTTCGCTAGATACTTATAAGTTCCTCATAGTTGGCGAGCCTATTGCTATCAACCGGGCACAAATCGAGATTCTGGGTTACTAGGTACTAAGAATTGTTTAATAGTAAAACCCAAGTTAACACTCCATCTAACCCGGGGACTACCCGAATTGCGGGAGGGGGCCCCAATTACGTAAAAACTTTCTATCACAATCTGAAGGATTTTGGAAAGAAAAATCCTAAAGCATTGCTTCATGTTTGTAAAATTCGTCTGTTCGACAACGCAATAGCGTAATGAATATTGTTAAATTATCATAGTATAAAAGAGAGGGGCCTGTGGCTAAGTAATAACAGCCGCACGGGTCGATCGATCAGGTTAAGCTGCGCTTGCCGGGGTTGGTCCGTGGATGGGTGACCATCTTTACATACCAACCCCTCCGTGTTTCGGAAAGCACGTTAAGCCGTTGGTCCCGGTCGTCATTCGTGGACAGTCGTCAGAAGCCCGAAAGTCTAACAACTAGTCTTACCAAGGGGTATCGTGTTACCCAGTAACTGGGTTGTGGAGGTCAGAGTGGAGGCAGTCGATTCATGTAAAATACTGGTATTCAGCTGCATCCGGTTAGACTGGAAGCCGACCACAACATAGTTGGGAAATGGTATTGCCATTGTTAGTGTTGACGCAGTAGGGAATATGCATGTATTATAAATAATGGTCAAATATTTTTTTTTAATAAACTGTATTACTTCATATGCCTCTATCAATATTTTTTTATTATAATTTCTTTTTGAGCAACAAATTAATTTTTTAAAAAGTGCAAAAAAGCTGTGGGAAATTCAACTGTTTGAAAAGTGACGTCATTGTTCAGAGCGAATGTGACGTAAAAGTCTATGACAACAATGAATGTCAATGTGTTGCAATTGTATGTAATGTGTAGGGATTTCTTGTTTGTTTGTTGTCATAGACTACGACGTCAAATGGAGGGCGTATAAGATGCCCGTGTTTTTTTAACATTAAATATTTTTTTACTATTATAAGGCGATGTAAACTATCGATATTTTTTAAATGCATGTTTAGGGAATATTTTATAACCGCGCAGGATTTCAAGTTCAGCAGCCGCACATGCTATTTTATCACTAAACCAACTAGTCAGAATTTTCTATAGCATTTTTGCTCGTATTTTATATATGAAAATAATAACCATAAAGCATCCACAGGTAATAACAGCGGGATTATATTTCATAATTAATCTGGATTTTGGACAGTCTAGTGACGTTGGATGATGCATGTTAACCGAAGCCGACGAATTGAACTACCGGCTTCCGCTGATTTACGAGTACAGATTTACACTAGATTGAATCGAAGTTATATTGGACGTAAATGCTTTATTTAATTTGTTTTGAACTGTATGCAGGCATAAAACAAATTACATGCTTACTTGTACGATTCTGATGTAAAATGCCATTTTTCGCTTGACGTTACTTGTCTCATGCCTAAGAATTCTTAAATGGAGTTTAAACTCTTAATAGTTATTGATTTGAGAAAACTATATATTTAAAACCGAATTCAAGTGAATTGCTATCGAGGGTTTATACCCTCGATAGCAATTCACTTGACTTTTAAGTTAAATTCTTCCCTAACGGAGTGTTCAGAAACACGATGTTGAACCAATAATCACTATCGAATGGAAAAATTAAGTTTAAAAACCTCAGAAACCGGGCATATGTGCTGAAATCGAACGCTAAAGCTACGGTTTTCTAGATCGTTCTTCTAGAAAACCGTAGCTTTCCGTCGTATAACGGTCGTCATGAGAATCTGTCATTTTTACCAGTATTTGACATTAATGTGTCAGAAAACGCACTGTATTTGGAGAGTCGTCACTATGTGACCGTTCATCGCGTGGTTAGGAAAATGGTTTCCTAAGCAAGCAAGTGAGCAAGCTATAGAGCTTAAAATCTTCTTTGAACTGACGTTCAGCATTTCATTTAACAAAACACCGAAGGGCTACTTTATCTTGCGCCCAATTTTAAAAGTAGAGTTTATTAATATCTGTTTTGATAGTAATGTAAACAAGTCATAAAGGTAGATTACTGACATAATTATGGTGGATCCCGGTGGGTCCCGGCGTCGGACGCTAAGCCTGCGTAAGCCGCCGTCCGGCCTCTGTCCGGCCGCTGTCCGGTGAGTTATTGCACGGATAAGTTACATCAACGCTTGTATAACTACAATCGTGTAAGGCCCATATTGTAGCGTAATAGCTCTCTTAATTATTTTGAGGCGAGTGGTTTATTGACTTTAGAATATTCTTTGAAGTGTAATTTAATGCTGCATTCGAAGAGTTCGAATGATCCAGACGTATTTTGAGATTTCTCTCTGATAATCTTAGTTTAAAAAAATATTCGATCTAAGTATAAACAGTTTTGAAGCGCATAATATAGTTTATTTTAGTAAATGATTTTATTTAGACCGCCTAATGGACTGTCTAAATTTTCAAACAAACTAGTGGAAAGCTAGCTGATTTTGATCAATTGGAAAGAAGAAGATGCAAATGGAAAAGGAATGGGAAGAACGAATAACAATCAAATTAGTAATTGAGTAATCGTGGCTTTTGGTAGAAACGAGAAACGTTTCTACCAAAAGCCAAGATTTCTAGCTCCTTTTTTCTTCAAACAAGGTTTTAAGAAAGGTATTGTTAAATCCTGATGCTTTATAAAAGTATTGAAACACTCCATTTGCATCTAGAGCAGGGACCCCAAGGGGTCGATATCGGTTTCCCAGGGGTCGACATAAACGAAAACTGACTTTGGGGGTCGACGAGGTCAAAAAACCGACCCCTATTAATTAACACAAGTTCTTATTAGAAACTTTCAAGATACTGTATAAGTTGTGTTACGTGTACCAACTTTGTGTAAGAATTACTAATATTTTAATAGGAAGTATCATTGTTGTACTTTTAAAAACGTCAAAATGATGTCAAGTTTACTCAGTTAACCAACCGCAAAGTTTTTAAATTGGTAAGTATTTTTTATCTATAGAAAAAACTAGAGATAGGATTTTTAAAATAATTTGGCTATGGGGGTCTGAGGTATCAGTTCATTTTGGCAAACAGGTCTCTTGCCCAAAATAGAATCCCTGATTTAGAATATTCCTCGTCTCGTAATCTCCTATATACACTGCAGGCTTACTTTCACATTGTTTCTCATAGTTTTTTTGAGGAAATCCTATCAAATACAAACTAATTTTTGCTTTCATTAAAAATCAATGCTTTGCATGCGTAAATATTAATTCCGACATTCTTTCAAAAGCCTTCGCATCGTGAAGGAAAGTGTGCAAGGGGTGCTGGTTTCCTTATCAATATCAGTACATTTTACAGAGTGACATTGAAAACATGCGTCAAAATTTAAGGGGGTGTTCTACCTATCAATATGAACAACTTTTACTATGGGACCAACTTGGAATTCGCAAAAAAATTTCAACCTTATACAAAATGGTCCAATCGGGTATGTATGTACCTTTATATGGGAAGGTCTATTTTTTTGCGAATTCATAGTTACTTAGTTGGTCCCATAGTAAAAGTTATATATATTGATGGGTAGAACACCCACTTAAATTTTGACGCATGTTTTCAAATTCACCCTGTATATAAGCATCAAAACACTCCTATTTACAGCCCACACAACATCTAGAGCTAGTTCCTCGCCTCGTAATCTCCTGTATACAGTAGTGCATTAGACACTGCAGGCTTACTTGTGCGTTCAGTAATTACATCTGAACGCGCATTACGCAGTTAAGTGATTTATTACCACGTTTATGGAGCTGTGAGTCCTGAACTCCTGATCGGGGTTTCTGGTCTTAAGTGGTATGATGTGTTGGTATTAGGGTGTGGTATGCGTGGTACATTAGCTGAGAGAATGAAGATGCGGGTAAGTTTTAGGTCGGATTTAAGATCAGCGTGAATTTTATTATTACGTTTGTGTCGTCATTCAAATACTTCTAGGTATAATATAATTGTTTACTTAAGTGGTCGATCCTACTCCTAATTTTACTATAGAATCATTATGGAAATATCTGGAATTGCATTGCTTTGATTTGTACTGTATGCATAAAGCAGTTGCGATGCTATTTGTCGGTAGCCCACGTTGCATTGATGTGACGATTACTTGTTTGCAAGCTCAATAGTCAATATTGTGTTTAATTTGGTCCTTACACGGGTTTGCCGTCATATGAAGTGTTTCGCTTCGTTTAGGTCTTATATGTAAGTAAACTGCCAGTCCTCTAAATCCTTTTCTCCCATGACACACATATCTGACATAACAACATGTGTTCCTACAATTTAAGCTGTGCATCCGTGGACATGGCGATTACACCATGCTAATGGGATTTGTATGCACTGTTGGGCTTGTTGTGTGAATTGTTCACATTTGCTCATGTTTCTTCCGATTTAGTGACTTTTAGGGTTTATGTTATGAGTGTGACATCATTGGAAACTTCTGTGTATCTGGTTGGAATTTACCAGATAGACTAGTGATGTTAACCAGAAAATGTATTGCTCTGAAAATGGCTATGAAATATAGCAAGAATTTACGTAGTTTGTTGAAATGCTAGAAAAGACTGAGACAGTGGCAAACATTCAGTAAGTTCCTTCAACTTTCCCACTTATTCGAGCGTAGTAATTTTGCCACTTTATCTTCAATCGAAAACTTTTATACCTTACGAAAAAATGGTACCTTATAAAAACGTGACTTGGGAATTGATAACATCGTCTCCAGCAGCAAATTGCCTGTTTCTTAATGTAACCAAATGTAGCAATTTGCATATTCTTATGCACACGTTTTGCTAACACCAGATTAGATCACAGACAACTAGGTACAACGTGAGCGAGAAACCCTCGGGAGAAAATAACTACAGCTTACACAATACCAGGGCCACATAACACTAAAGAGACTTCTCATAAGCTCTAAAATCTCGTTAAAACCGATAACAATTTTCTAGCCTGCTCAACAGCTAAAATTTAAAAATTTTTGGTAAATGGTAACGTGAAAGTAAGCGTTAGCCGCGCAGTGCACGTCGTTTAACAATTTAAACAGGAGAAGTCGCGGCTCGCTCCGACGGCGACATTTTTGGTGCATGAAATTCTGAGGGGTACAGAACTACGCCAGAACGCCGTGTGGACATTCTGTGCAAGGGAGGGAAGCAAGCGGGTGGGATGACGCTGCGTTATGTAAAACGATGCATTCTTTCGCTGTCTTGACTGTTTAAAGTTTGTAGAGAGAAAATGCTTTCTTTGATGAAAATCTTTTAAGGAATGTTAGGGAAAAGTTTCTTTAAGTAATTTTGTTTTATAAACTTTATTTATTTAAAAAAAAAGTTGAAACAGTTTATAAGAGAAAGAGATGAATTAATAAGCAAATCTTCCTACTCGTAACTACTGACTCTCCCTTCCCTTGACCCTTCCCTCCTTTCCTTCCTTCCTTTTCTTTTCTTATCTATCCTTTTTTTACATGTTGTTCAAACAATAGTACCTACCTATATTACCTTCTCGTATAGAACAAGGTGTAATTTAAATAACGCACAACCTCTTAAGAGGTTATTGTACTCATCATTATGAACAACTTTCACCACACCTTTCGGGACCACACCTGAAATCGCGAAAATAAATCAGCTGTTGTCTACATTTTGACCGAGTTAGAACATAAATGTCACTTAAAAGCAAACTTATCGACATGTGCATCCTGCCCGTTCTTACCTACGGTGCACAAAGGTCACTTACTGAACAACAAAAGTCCAAACTCAAGATTTGCCAACGGGCAATGGAACGCAGTATAATAGGTGTCAAGCGTACAGACCGAGTTAGAAACACTACCCTGCGCTCCATAACTCAAATAGCCGAGAAAAAACAGCCAGGCTGAAGTGGGAGTGGGCCGGACACGTCGCACGAATGCACCCGGAGAGATGGGCAAATATCGTCACTCACTGGATGCCTGAGGGACGACATCGCCGTCGAGGCAGACCACGGCGAAGGTGGTGTAATGATCTAATAAGGTTTGCAGGGCCAACATGACCAGAGGTTACACAAGGCAGGGAGTTTGCAAGGACAAAGGAGGCCTTTACCCAGCACAATGTAAGCTAAAAAAAAATCTTTATTAGGAAATATTCTTGAAAATAATATTCTATTCGTAAAGTATTAGAGGAAAATATTATATTAACAACTGACATCCAAACTCCCGCTGACCACTTGTAACTCAACCCTATCGTTTAAGAGAAAAGTTTTATGTAATGCTAGGTAGAATAGTAGGTAAGCGTTCTCTTATTTTTACCTCGGGACCGCCTCGGGACGGCAGTATGCGACATGAGACGTTGGTACCAAGAATATGCTGCCTTATAATGTTAATATGTTGCATAATACCTTTAAATATTTCAGAGGGAATTTTCGACGATGGCAATTTCGACCGCACGTTTAACATTTTTGCTAGGATTTTGAATTGTTTTAGAAGATCCTTACTGTGTTTATTTAAATTGTGAAGGTAAGCAAGGTGTTAGTGGATTTTGACTTTACTTTCTGTAGTCACATACTTAATTCAACAACTCAGGAAGACTGCATTGCAATATACAGGGTCAAATTAAATTAGCTAGAGAAACTCCGAAGACGTGATGGGTATATAGTCATCAACCAAAAGTTTCTGTTTTTGTGTAAGTTTCACAGACGTGATGGCTATCGATATCTCAACACGATAAAATATTTTATCAACTCACATTTTAAGTGACAACACTACCAGTGGTCATTGACATCCAGGACAAACATTTGTGTGCATGAACATGTCTGTTTGTTCTGAGTCTGGGTGTAATTAGGTATCTATAAAAGTATGTAGTATATCAGTTATCTGGTTTTCTATAGTACCTACAAGCTCTGCTTAGTTTGGGTTCAGATGACCGTGTGCGTTTTCTGTATGTAATTTTATATGCACGTTTTTGATGTTGAATGTATTTACACATGTTTAAGCAATTAATTTTATGTTATTGTTTTTTGTCAAAACCCTAAAACACTGTAC
This sequence comes from Dicycla oo, assembly GCA_948252095.1. NCBI lineage: Eukaryota > Metazoa > Arthropoda > Insecta > Lepidoptera > Noctuidae > Dicycla > Dicycla oo. The sequence continues at coordinate 29,855,544 of OX411713.1, read as the reverse complement.
GTTACAGAAGATTGAAGACTGACCAGTTAGTAATAAGTATTCTAACATTAAACATATTCAAGAATCCTTCCAAAAATACAAATATTCTTCGATATTCCTCTAGACTCGTTCCTGCCTTTGTTCCAGTTATTTGGGCCAGCTAATTACTGTAATCACCTCTTTTGTCTGATAATCTCAAAGGTCTTTCCTGCGATGGCTGTGTTAGTACCTTTCTAACGACGGCGATCATTTTGTTCAGTGGGACGCTATCAGCCGTTCTCGGCAATTATCCTGGCATCTACACGCGATTTTATTTTTTAAGACTTGCTTTATGGATGTTTCGGAGATTTTGGCGTTTAATATCAGTTGTGTTTAGATACGATGATGGATAAGTCTATAGGTAGTCGAGTTACATACAATTTTTAAATTATATACAGTGTTGGGACATCGACGCGCAAACTTTTATCATGAATGATTTTAGATACCCAGCGCAGAATTTTTTCGTATAAATTCAAAATGTTTATTTATTGATTGCCTTTTGTAATGCGCTTATTGCTTGATTCCGATTGCTAACGTAGAACTGCTGTATCAGTATACTGCCTATAAGCTTAAACCATCATCGATTGGCATCAATAACATTCATGCATTCTGCTTGTGGACCTGCGCTACGGATGAACTGGTTCAATTCGACACAATGTATGTCCCTAGGAACATACACCATACATACAGGCTTTACACATTGGTACCTGGTACCATGATAGCATAAAACTTGAAGAGCTTCATCTTCACTAACCTGAGCATCATCTTGTGAGAATATAGCATCGAAGGCGAACATCTTCGGCGCGGCGACTCCAACCTTTCGATCTTCAGGGGCAGTGGCTGCTGGCGCCGCCTCGCACAAGCTGACCTGCTTCTTGCGCTTGTCCATAGAGAAGGTCTGGGTACCGCTGGTGAAGGGACCCTCGCCTGATGCACCCACTCGGAGCATCACTTTCACCTGGAAATAAGAATACAGTTATATACAGGTAAGTATATGCGAACTTTTGGAACGTAATTTTTGGTGGTCTTGTCTCGTATCGGTACAAAATAGTAAAAACGTGGCAATAACATAAGCCAGTCAGCAAATTGGTAGTTCGAAACTGTTTTTTTTTTTCAATTATTTCCAGATTCTAGTGTCATGTGGAAAATTCAGGTACGAAGAGTGAGATATTATTTTTTTCAAGTAAGCTTTTTCGGAGGTAACCTTGGTACAATTATACCTCACTGACATCGGACACGGACTGGAAATACTCAATGAGATTACCGAATGTTAATCAACCAGCGAATAGAATGACATCAACATCTTTTTCGATCCCTCATAGCCAAAATGAATAAAAACGCAACAACTAACGAACAAATTGGATTTCAACCAAATCGGATACCCTTTGTCTAGCTTCCTCTTTTTAGAACATCCGAATATTCCATCAAAAGTCCATTCAGTTAGATGTAAACTTTTCCCAAACTAACCGCGACTCGTATGGGCGTGAGCATCCAGTAAATCTCGGCCTAACGAACCGTGGCCAGACAACGGCTTTGAGTCAAAGCCGAGTGAGCGCGCAATGGATGACGAACAACGTGGAATGGCCGTCCACACTAAATGGTAGTATACTATGATGTATGTATGTATGTACAAAAGAATTAAGATTTCTGATAACCTCATAATATTAAAAAAATCCCAATATTTAATTACTTACAGCATTGCTAAAAAAATATGTTAACTTTTTGGACGTCCACCATTATTGTGCGTTCTATTTTGTGCAGCATCTAGTGCGGAGATAACTTGTCTAATCTAATATTCTCAGTCTCACACACTTAATTCAATAAGCAAACTCCATTTTAATGACAATATGAAACTTTAACTAATCCCAACTTGAAGAACACCGCTTGCATTTTATAGTGTGTGTTAGATAGACATGGAATACGATGAAATGGAGTGCGTCAAAACATCGGATAGATGTCAACGTATGCTAAAAAATATGTTAACTTTTCGGACGTCTACCATATTGTGCGTTCTATTTTACGTATCGCGCAAACGGGCACAGCGTCTAGATAATTATTTTCTATTGCGATCCATGAAATTCTTGAAATTACGTCTGTGCGCTTACACTACGGCCGAAATACTTAACTTGGCGAGTTCGAACTTCGCGCAGAAGGCTGAGCAGTAACATTTTTTACGAACCAAAATGGTGATATGAGGCCAGTGTGAGTGAGAGAACATGCGCGAAGTTCGTAGTGTCTATGTTCAGACTCGCCAAGATATTTCAACCGTAGTGTACTCCAGTTTGAAAATGTTTAGATAAGAAAAGCAAAGTAACATAGCGTCTAGAATTCAAGATCATTATTTTCTACTACGATCCTTGAAATCTCTCTTGAAGTCTCTAGACTCATAGTCTTCTCGTTTCCCAAAGTACAATGCAATCCTTTCCGTCCAAGTTTTTGAGTCAATTTAATTCTCTGAACAATTTCGCGTGTGGTTATTCCATTTATTCTTCCTCCTTGTCTCTCTACTACGCAAACTAGTTACGGATAGTTATAGTTACGATTAGTTGCGTAACTCGGAGTTCGTCTCGCGTATCATGAGATGTAATTAGTTGGGAATTAATTACACCTGCGTTGTCTAACATCACTGATTCGCTGATTTGGGGGATGGCGTAAACGATCCTTGTTTCTTGTTTATTTTACCTTACATGGTAATTTCGTGATATATTTTGAGGTGAGGTTGCGGAAGGATGTGGAGTGATTCAGATAATCTCGTATGGTTATTGTTTTTCTGTGTAGTTTTTTTTTGTGGCAATTTAATATCTGTCAGATGGGATGAAGGAAAAACAATCGAATTTAATTGTCAACAATAATTACAGTTTATTCTGATATGACATAAACCACTCTAGGTTAAGCTTTCCTATAGAAAGCAAAACTCTAGGGCGAGGAAACAATAATATGCAATAAGTAGGATTGTTTTCTTTTGGCTCTGCCAAACTGTATTCAAACCACAGTTTCAAAACTTAAAATAAACTTCATTTTATTTTTATTCTGTGAATTTTTTTATTTGTATTCATCCATTTATTTTAATTGTATTGACATTTTATTCTGATTTATTCTGTGGCTATATTGTGAATTTTTATTTTATGTAATATGGGTCTTGCCTGAATTAAAGGTTTTTTTTAAAGCCAAAATGATCATCCTTCGGTCTTCAACATCAGCTAAGACATTATGCCTGGACCACTAACAATTTATAAACAGCCATAACTCGATCGCTCACACTTAACACTACGCAACTTATTGTTACACAATGGATACGTGCGAGGTGTCATAATTAACGAGCCGAGGATTCCATTACGTAATTAGTTGAGTGCGTATGTGACAGGGTTACTAGATCCAGGACACAGGTAGCTATGGAATATTAATAGTTTTGCCTCTTTGAAATATGGATTTTGATTATTATGGTTCACAGATTGCTTTTAGTCTTTTATGGTGTCAGCATAAGGCATATGAGAATATGAGTAAGGTCTTTTCTTAGTTTCTGACGACTGAAGCTCTTAAATACGACCCCTAATAGCTAGGTATACAATGTGTCCCAGAAAGGTGTGGCGAAAATTAAGGGTGTGAACAACTTTATGGCATCAACATAGTAATCGTGAAAAAAATATCAGTCGTCCCAGACAAATCTTCAAAACCTACTCGACCCAAATGTATATATTTTTTTAGCGATTACGATGTTAGTCTCATAGAGAAAGTTGTTCTGTTTGATGGTCTCTACCACACCCTTAATTTTCCTCAAACCTTTCGGAGGTGTACTGTATTTGGTATCTGGAAAAGATAGACCACCCTGGTACCATAATATTCGACACAAGAATTCTATCTGGATATGAGCAGTGAGGCTGATATGACTGTTGTGACATCCAAAAGAGGTCAATCTATGAGGATAAAACCTAATCCTAACTAATATTATAAATGCGAAAGTATGTTTGTTTGTTTGTTACCTTTTTACGCCTAAACCACTGAACCAATCATCCTGAAATTTTGCATATACGTTGTCAGGTGTACAGAAACGGACATGGGGTACCTTTCATCCCGAAAAAAGTACTGTTCCCGAGGAAAACAAAAATAACGTTTTTATGATAATAGATGGCGCCACGTGTCTTTTGAATCATGATTGGATTATATTATTATAGGAACTTTAGTAGCGTGTTAAGAGTATTTTTTAAAGTACATAATACATTTTGAGAGTCTAGAGTGTCGATAGAGCGGTTTTTCATCCTCCTAACTATCCTAACCAATATTATAAATGCGAAAGTGTGTTTATTTGTTGATTACGCTTTCATGCTAAAACGGCTGAACGGATTTGGATGAAATTTGACACATGGGTAGACCAAGACCTGGAGAAGGACAAAGGCTATTCATTCATCCTAGATCGCAAACGAAGTCGCGGGCAACAGCTAGTTAATATTATAAAAGCGCAAATGAGTTTCTTTCTCTGTTTGTTACGCTTTCACGCAAAAACGACCTGAACAGATTTGGATGAAATTTGGCACATGGGTAGACCATGACCTGGATCAGGACACTTTTTATCCCGTTAGTACGTTCCCGTGAGATAATTTGTTACCTCCACGAGGGCGAAGCTAAGAGCTAGCATCCTATAATATGAATAATTCTAGCATTCGAGAACTGTGAAATTTTGCGACCTCAACTTGAAGGTCTTTACTTGTTCTCCTTTTATAATTCCAGACCAACAAAGGTCATTCCTCCAAACTCTTTGATAAACTAATCCCTTATTACGCAGCCCTGGCCACTAATTCTTGTGAAATGTCCCACTAATTCGCGGCCTGGTCCATTGCCTGAATTATTAACGGCAACTTGCTCTGAATTAGCTCTGTGATTGTATAGTTTACAGTGCGGCAGGCTTCAATAACTCATTAGTAAGATTAAATTAAGAATTTGCGTAATTAGTTAGTAATCTATCTATATTGTTTATGTTTTGCTTTGTTTATTTGCAGCTTGACAAAAAAGAAAAATAGAGGCGCCACTATCGCTAATGTTGCAATCTCAAAAAAAAAAAATGGATTATTTTACTGATACATGTAGAAAACTTTTGGCATAAAGGATAAATAAAGTGTATTTTGTAGTCGAAAATTTGATTTAAAATAGATATACGTAGATACCTAATCAAAGATTATTAATACTGTGGTATTGGTAATCTTTGATTTGATCTATGAACAGATTGCGTGACTATTGTAAGATTTGAAATTCTGTTTGCTCAGGACGGGGTCGAAAGGCTAGAGTACAATGTTCTTTTAATATGGTTTTATTTACAAAGGACAAGTACCCGAAGAAATCTTCGAGGTTTAATATAAGAGAAAACTTTTTATTGAGTATTACTTAGAATTTTTCATGTTGTAAGCCAAAGAGAAAATGTATCAGATTTATATTGAAAAGTTTAATGGCTCTAGCTAAAAGCAATTTTTCAAGATCTGATTAGGATTCAAGGAAGACTTTTTTTGATGTCAACTTTGAATATACTTTTACAAATTTAAATCATTGCTTGACATTTTCTTTACAAATATTGCCAGTTGCTAAATAAATCTACCGTAGCATAGGAAAATCAAACAAAATTAAAAAAGAGACATTCCTTATTTAAAAGTTTGCGCTTCTAAATCCACACACGCTATCGCTACATCCCCTTTATTATTTGCAAATGGCGACACAGAGAACTGTCAAAAACGCTTTTAAATTTCAATTAGAGTAAGGATTTGGAGTCAATGGAGCGTTTGATTCGAGCCTGCAGCAGACCGGCTAAATCCCTCTAAGCTGGCTGACTGACGGACCGCGCGTGCGATACCGGGTTGTCGCGAGTGTGCTCCCATCCTTACACATTGATGCAAATTAATATTGATGTTGAAGGGACTGTTATGTAAATTGTCGTTACTAAATATTAATTGTTATTTGTGACTGTTTCGCGAATTCATCGTAGATTTAAATTGGATGTGATTTATTATTAATATGGATAAATACTTCGTAAATATAACGATGTTGTCGACATAGGATAGGGAAGAACACAAGAAGTTCTGTTTAAGTAAAATATAAATACCTAAAAAAAATATGTTTTAAATCCAGTTATAAACACAACAATGTTTACCGTCTCACAAGTCCGTTTACTTAGGTTTAGCCAAACAATTTGAAAAAAGGTGACATGGCAAAATGCTGTGGAAATGCGAAGCATGTGCGGCATTGACGACAGGCCAGCTGGCGTGGTTGGTTAAGATACCGCCTATTAAGTCGCAGGTCGTGGGTTCGATTCTCACCCAGGACAAACATTTGTGTGCATGCACATGTATGTTTGTTCTGAGTCTGGGTGTAATTATCTATATAAGTATGTATTTACAAAAAAAAAAGTAGTGTATGTAGTATATCAGTTATCTGGTTTCCATAGTACAAGCTCTGCTTAGTTTGGGATCAGATGACGGTGTGTGAAATGTCCCAGGATATTATTATTATTATTATTGTGTGGTGTGACTATGATTGATAGGCTGAGGAATGATGTGACAAGGCGGTTTAAAAGAAGATGTAGTGACAACAACTGAAAAGAGTATGCTTACATGGTTTGGTCATGTTGAGAGGATGAATGAAAGACGACTAACGATAGGTATTTACAAGGCAGATGTGATTGCAAATGTCGGGAGGAGACGCCTTAGGAAGACATATAGTGATCTTATTGGTGATGTTCTTTAGAAAGTCAGGTGCGTAATATTCGCAACCGGCGTGCATGTGTGACCAGATGTATTAACGTAAACGAATCAAAAGGAGTATGTAAGGATCGCAGGTGGCGTTCCGTAGTTTCTGCCTACCCCCATGGGAAGAAGGCGTGAGTTTATCTATGTATGTATGTATGGCAAAGTCCATGCATAACATTCTAAAGATACTTATAGCAAAGAAATATTGTTTACACTGGTATATTTAGACGTGTAGCATTTGATCGAGCTAATCGCATCAGATCGGGCGGGTGGCGTCGTTGACGGGTAAATCCCAAAATCCTGAGTGACGCGCGTCCCTGTGCGGGAGATATCGCGCGAGTGCACGCCGCGCGTCGCTGCGTCTGCACTTAGCTTTATGATATTGTTGTGTTGTGTGACTGTTAAGGACGCAGATTGTGAAAAAATGGTTATTTAAAGAGGTTTTCACGTCATAGCTCAATCGGAGTCCTGGATTTAGAGGTCTTTACTGATGATTAACATGACATTACGCCTGTAATACCTTAAGATTAGGGCTGAGGTGTGCTTATAATACAGACGCCAGCAAGTCAACCTACCCGAAACTGTCAGATTTTCCCAATCAACCTTGAACCTAATGCCTTAGCAATAAAGTCGAAAATCTATTAAAGAAATCTGACAGATTGTAGTAGCTTGATGTGCTGGCGTCTGTACATACACCCACATTTCACCAGTTATATTTAAGTCCAATGAGGGCGAGCCTATTGCCATCAACCGGGCATAAATTCAGACACTGGGCTACTACTTCATAATGGAAAAACTCAATAACACTTTGCTCGACCCGGCAATCGACCCCAGGACCTCATGCTCAGCAGTAGCACTGCGATCACTACACCAACGAGGCTGATTAGGTAATAAAAAGTTATTATTACAAGAATGTTTAAAACAGAGTGAGATCACAGATTAATACAGACAGGACACTCCGCAAAATCATTTAAATAAAAAGCAACTCTTACTACGAAACAATAAAGTCGCTTATTACCTATAGTTATATTCACCTACTAGTGGCCTCTCTTTCTAACGCGTAACTCTTATACCTTCTGACCGCGGCAGTCCTACTGAATTGGCTCAGTGAGATAGGCCCGCCGCGTACTTGTAGCTTCATACTTTAGCTGCGGAGTGTCCCATCTGTATTAATCTGTGGTGAGATAATAATTCGTGTAAATATGAACCTGATGGTGAGATATTAAATCGAAATAGTAGGTAGGTACTGTAAAGGTTTCATTCAAGGGCCAGTATATTTAGATCAGGCTGGCAATGGCGCCGATTGATTCTCTTGTTCACAAACTAAACTAAATTTAAGTTCAGTGCATCTTTTTCTTTCTATTTCATTAAAAAAGGACAGAAGATAAATATAAGTTTATTCCTGTCAAATTAGTCAGCGCCTGACGTAAATTGACGTATTTTTAGTAGCCAATTTTTTAATCACGTCTAGACTTATAGGGATTTACTTTTAGGGAGTATCTTAATTTGACAGGACTAAACTAATATTTATCGTCTGTCCTTTTCTTAATTAAATAGAAAGAAAAAGATGCACTGAACTTAGATTTAGTTTAGTTTGTGAACAAGGGAATCGGCGCCATCTTTGACTTTCGAACAGTCACTTTTGAATAAAGACTTTTCTAGCTTTTGTTCTAGGGATATGTCAGCGAGACGGCCCGTTCCAAGATAAGCGAGTTAGATTAAAATATATAAATAAAAAATATTATAAAATATATTAGTCTTGCGCGAACAGTTTATTTATTTAGTGTAGATACCAAAGGTCCCTGAGGCCTTTACAGCCCCTATATTATTTTGTTCAGAAAACGCGCATTCGCTTTTTATAACAGCTCCAACGTTATTCTATCATTATGATAATCCTCTACCCCTTTGACTTAATCGAAAACATACTGCCCCATCAAAACAACCAACTCAAATCATGCATGAGGAAAACTAAAGATATATTCATGATTTCTTACAAAGCAGATGAAATCCCTCACAATAATATTATGTAGATGTGATATTATTCAACAGGACGAAATGACAAACTGCCACAGACTGAGACAAAAACAAATCTTGTCAGCAAGGCGTTGGCAGGACGAGATGTCATTTGTTTTTCTTTTTGGCTTACACCCGGTGTAAACGGGAAACTCATTTGCTTATGATAAGGATTTCAATTACGCCGGGATAATTTATGCAAATTCTTTGTTTGTATACGTTTGTAATTAGGATTTTTCTTTTTACCCGCGACGGCCACGGAGACGGTACATGCGTTTGGGGTAAGAGGTGTTTGTGTGGGTGTTTGTTACCATTTTTCTCGGAAACGGCTAGGCGGATTTTGAAGCGGTTTTTGCGTTGTATAAGTCTTCATAGCTAAAAAAAGCCACAAATAAAACATTAAATAAAAATTAAACAAAAAACCGACGACGGAATATTGCGACATGAAAAAAAAAAAACTTAAAATAAAAGAAATTCAAATACCTACGACATTAAAGCGTAATATGATTAATAAATAAATACAATACCACAATACAAAAAAAAAATTAAAATATAATAAAATCTTTTTATTTCAGACCCAACGGACACTATACTGGCTGGATATTATACAAATTGTTTTTTTTTTTTTGCGTTTTGAAAAAAAAATAGGTATAATAGGTGAACGGAGTAGAAGCCTATGGCATACCTAGTTTTTTTCTGAAAAAAAAATTAATCGTAATATAAAAAAATATAGTATTCAAAACGATTCGAGATCGATTTGAATTTCGATATTTTTTTAGGATCTATAAAGTTTTTTAAAAATTTCTGTTTTTATTGTTCTAGTTTACTTAAAATGTGTAGTGTTTATTGATAGAGCAATTTCTGTCTAAGCTATTGAAAAAACAAAAAAAAAAAAACTAGGTATGCCATAGGCTTCTACTCCGTTCACCTATTGAACCCTACTTTTTTCAAGACGGTAAAAAAATCATCCAGTATTAGTTATTGTGGTAATTTTATTTATTAATCATAGTTAATACGGTTTAATTTTGTGGGTTTTTGATTTTTTTTATTGAAGTTTTTTCTTTTGATGCTGTAGGCGCGTAGAATTTTGGTGTGAATAAAATCTCTCTGACAGACAGACATCAAAAGGGTCATCAGAAGAAACTACATTTGTAATACTGTTATAATGAGCGCCGGTATAATAAGGATTATTAATATTTATTTTTATTTTTACATATAGGTACTGCTCGTAGAAAATATAATTACTAAGTCTGTATAAGCAATAACTATCACACCGTATCTTAACGGCCCTTAAACTTCAGAGCACCTACCTACGCCTATTTCAGGTAATTTATGTACAACTTAGATAATATATGCTACTTGACTATATAACTTCATATCTTAAACAATATTGCGTCCCAAGATACCCTGAGATAGGGGAAATAAAGTTTTCCCTCGTTCCATATATTTGCGGTTTGGCCTGAAGCGATGTAGACTTCGGTTCGCCCCGTGTAGTGTTGCCAGTACCTATGTCGTAAGAAATTGCTACCGCAAATTATGTAGGTAGGCTGGTAGTCTAAATATATAGTTTAGTTTAAAGTTTATTTGTTTTGGATGGTTTCATCCTTATTCATATTTACTATTATCGTTATAATCCTATTAATATTATAAATGCTAAAGTTTGGATGGATAGATAGATGGCGGTTTGTTACTAAATCACACCAGAACGGCTGAATGTATCTGGATGTTTGACACAAAGATAGATTATAGTCTAGAATAGCATACAGGTTACTTTTTATCCCAGTAGTACGTTTCCGTGGGTTAATTTTCGAACTCCAGGCGGGCGAAGCGGCTGACAAAAGCTAGTAATATTATAAATACGAAATTGAGTGTGTTGGTTTGTTACACTTTCACGCTAAAACGGCTGAACGGATTTGAATGAAATTTGGCACACGGGTAGATGACCTGACATGACATTCCGGTAGTATGTTCCGGTGGATAACTTCCGACATGCACGCGGGTGAAGCCGCTGGCGAAAGCTAGTACCTAAATAATACGATCGAAAGTTGTTTTGGTGTTGCCTTTTCTTACCACCCAAACATAGTGTTGGGAGAAATATAAATGAATAGTTACCTAAGATTTAAAGTTTTGTAACTTACTATAAAAATAAGTTATTCAGTGTGACTCTTCTTTTTCCCTTGTTGGCCCTTGTACTTGTAAGTTTTTCAACATTGCAGTGTTTATGGCAGGCTTACCTACCTAATAGTGTTAAGTTGCAAATGAGCTTGCAACTTACCAACTGTTGTTCACAAACACTATAAGAAGACATTTCTCTCTAAGGACGCGACCTATGCGAGTATTTCGTTAACGGTCCATGCCGTATTTATTTAAGTTTAAGTATATACTTACTTAATGCAGTTTTAAAAAATAATAAAAAAAAGTAAAAAAATACATTTTGAACAGCTAAACTAAGTAAATCATAGACTCCGCGGGTCTAGCAACACCGGTCTTATATTTTAGGCAATATTCGCGGAGAATTTAAATTTCGAATGAGCGCGGAGGCGGGCGCGTCGATCGTAACGATGCGCGGGCGTCCATGCATAAAATTAAACTTGGATAATGAGGCGTTGAGCATTTCCGCGCCTCCGATGTGTTAAGCTGAGAAATTCGCGCCATAACTTTCGTTTTCGGGGATCTTTTTAAAAATGGGGATGTTATTCTTACGAGCCGCCTGTAAGTTACAATAAAGTCGTAGAATCGAAGAATCTGGAAGACTGTCGAGCGGGGCAAATCTAAATCTTAAACTAAGAAGTAGTAATTCAACGTTGGTCTTGCCATAGTCTCGAGAAAAATCTAATTCTTTTTTTTTTAAATTATACGTATTGATATTGGAAGAGCGGAGTCCCTAAAACTAAGGAGACTAAAGAGGTCCAAACACCCGTTGTTAAGGTATATACTTGTAAAAAATAATAAACCATTTTACATTTTTTCTGTTCAAATCTCAAACTAAGTATTAGCGGTTTAGCGTGATCTTCAGGTGTAATTCAGCGTTGGTCTTAGTGGTAGTAACAGTGAGAATAGTCGGTTTGTGAGGATTCTCTGAGAACACAATATACCATCACGCCTGTGATTCCCGAAGGGTTAGTCAGAGGTGTACCTATGGTACACCCACATTTCAACAGTTACCTATGTTTAAGTCCCATGTAATACGGGTGAGTCTATTGCCAACTACTGTTATAGTTCGCGTCAAATAACTTTGTCGCTCTGAAACCAGGCTTTGCGATGCGCATGGCATAACGCGCTGTTGTTTTAGTATAGATATTGACTACTGCGCAGTCATTTGCGTGAACTTCAGAGCGGCAAACTTACATGACGCGAACTATATCAACGTAGGTTGCTGCAGTGCTTGGAGTGGGCTGCCTGACGTCACGTCCGTCTGTGGTGGCACCCTCGCGGCGGGCGGTAAAGAGTTAAAAAAAAGGCATTTCACGAGTGGATCGCCCCAGTCGGCGTACAGTTCTCAGCAAGTCCACATCTGTCTATAAGTATTCACCTAGTCTGTTTAGAAGCGAAGGGTAACAAGTATCAAAGTATAGTGCATAAGTCCTTAATATTTTGTGAATTAAAGAAATATGATTGAATGTCTTCTTCATACATTTTGATAACATGTTTTGCCTATGTGCTTATATTAAATGAATATTATAATAATCTGTGTTAAAGCGATACCAAAATAAATTGGGGGCTTTTTCGTAACCATTTATTTCACTATTACAGAAGGTATGGATTTAATTTTTGGATATTGACTATTTGATTAACACTCTGACTGAAGGAAAACATAATTGGGTTAAATTTCCTCTATAGAATTTAATTCCGAAAAGACCTCTACTTTTTTTTCTGTAATTTTAAAAGTATTGAACGCTGCGGGTTTGTGGAGCGTATTCTGTTCGTGTATTAATCGATGCGCACGCACGCATTTCATTGCAAAATTGCATTCAAAATGTGCGTATTAGGTAATTGAAAACTCTGGCTGAAAATATTTTTGATAGATAGCTCAATTTATTTTTAAACTATTTTATTTGGTTTGGCACTTTTATTTTGGTTCCAGCGCATTGTTGCGCTCTCTTTTTTCGCACGTGGAAGTAATTAACTCTGTCAGTTTCTTATTACCGCTCAGTCCGCTTTTTACACACTGCCTCTCACATTACTGAGAACCAACTATTTTATCTTACGGCATGTCTTGCCAGGCACTTTAAAGTACTTATATTTTGTAGCACTATTACTAAATCGCAGCAAACGCGTGCTACAACATCATCACAAAGGAACTTTGACACGATTCTATCGAATTGAGCACCTCAAATTTTTTGCCAAATCATAACTTGTAACGAGTTCGTGGGCAGCCGCAGATAAATCACGGACAGGCACGTTTACGAGGCGTCCAATCAATCAGCACGTCGCGACACCGCCGTAAAATATGCCGCAAATATCACTAGTGATGTGCCCACGACTAAATTGGCACGTGATCCCGGAAATATAAAATGATGCGATTGTTGTTCTTTTGTTTTTTGTTGGCGTTAGTTATATGGCGTGTCGTGGCAAATTGATTAGCCACTCAGCAAGGAAGGTAGCTGATCTCCAGAGTCCGTTCTGTCTTCTTTCTCTTTATTGTCGTGAGCCCGATGCACTAGGCATAGGTACTACTAAAATATAGGTATCATTATAATAGGATTGAACAAGTTTACATGTTAAATAACAGCCAAGCCTATCTTAGTTTAGACATAAGTTTGGTGATCATTACAAAGCAAACCCTAAAAATAAAAATACCCAAACCTCAATATAAAAATAAACCTTTGCCTCATCGTAAAGAATTAGGTGCCCAAATTGCGAGTGGACACTAGGCAGCATGCAGCATGTTTATACGTTCATCATAATTTCTCATACAAGCGCGCCAGCGATTCGCATCTTGTTAGTTAAATCCTTGATGAACGCGGAAATGAATGCAAACTGTAATTACTTACGAGTTACGCACTAGTGCGTGCAATTATTGAGCTTAAAATCCAATAATTGCCGTTAGTGGTTTCACACGGTAAGAGAACATCGTGTCGATAGTGATTAGCTATTTCACGTCGTTATAGGAAATGCGGAAGTTTACTAGAACGATCAATATTGGATAGTTAGAATGTTTACTTTGTTACATTTGGAGAAATGATTTAAAGCTCATGACGTTATTTTCAACTTTATTTATTTTAATAACATATTTAATGCTACTATAAAAGATATGTTATATTTTTGATACATCATTTATCGATAAAACTATTCAACAACACTTTGGTTGGTTTCAGTTTAGAAACTCTTAAACCTCGATCGTTTACTACGCAAACACACGCTTTAATTTAACGAACTCCCAACACCAACACAACGTCGGAACATCCCGGAAAACACGGGACTCGTCAGTACTTCACTGAGGAATTTGTCGCCAAAATGACACTTTATCGACACAACACAGCGATCGACAGCTTGCACCGATGCTGCTCGTAAATCCGCGATGAAATATCCCCAGACTAACATAAAACCGTTTTATGTTTTTGAAAAATATCGGCGATGTCACCTGCGCAAATATTATTGTGTACCGCCGTAAATTACGTAATACGACGTTTTGTTTCGGGATTATTTTGTTTTACAGATGTGTTTTCGTTTCTTTGAAATTAGTTATGTTAAAAGCTCTAAGGGCTGGTTTTTTTGATCCGTAGTTAACCAATGGTTAAACATAGTAACTAATGGTTGAATTTTGCCTAAATGTGAAAGTTTTAATATGAATGAACTAACACGAATACATTCATGTTTAGCCTTTCACATTTAGCCAAAAAGGGCCGGTTTTTTGATCCGTAGTTAACTCAACCAATGGTTAAACATATTATAGTAACTAATGGTTGAACTTTGGCTAAATGTGAAAGGCTAAACCTATTTTTCTTAACACGAGTGAATTTATGTTAACTCAGTCATATTAAAAAATAGTAATAATGGCATTTTGGCAAACACATTTAGCCAAAATTCAACCATTAGTTACTATGTTTAACCATTGATTGAGTTAACTACGGATCAAATAACAGGCCCTTAAACAAACTCCTGTTTATTATGTCGGAATAATAGGACGGTTGTTGTAACTTAGTGTTAACTGTTTTCGGTTTCAACAATGATACTGCAAGAAAAGTTTTTAACAAAATCTAGAAACAAAACTGCTATCATATTTTTTTTAACAATAACAAAATTTTTACCCTGTAACACACAAACAAACAAAACCTAATTAATCACTGTCTATTCCATAATCAAAAAAGACAAATCATTCCACAAAAAATCCCTATACTTAGATACCTACCTACATTCCCAGCGGTATACACAAGCTTGTTATACTTCGTTCCATTTTTATGTGCCGTATGACAGCACCATGGGAAGGCGCTGAAGATTAAGACCTGCGCGAAGCATGAATAATGTATGCTCGTATGTGTCAAGGAGTCTCTAAGTGAGTTTTGAGTGAAGATAGTTAGGCTTGTTTGCGAAGTGTTAAGGTGTATAAGAAGCTGTGGGAAATATGTTTTGAGAGGTTAGTTTAATATGAGTTTTAGCAAAATTAAGTTACGCTATGTCTACGTAAGTTGTCTTTTAAAAGGAACAGAAAATAACAGTGTTGTTTGTTACATTGTTTGAGTACCTAAGTCATAGCTGCTGTTTGCATGGTTTCATTGCCATTCTAAGTAGGCAAATTTTGTTTTGTCTAATGTATAAGTACGCTAAATAAAACTGCCGTGCTTTTTTCTAATCTAAATTAATAGATACTCTTTACCTTATATAAACGAAACACTAGGGCCCTGGGCCCAATTGGTTTTTCAAGAAATCGCCACGCGGTTGGTTGACTCTTCAAGTGACCAGAGGGCTGGCCTATTTTTTGGCTAAATAATCAGCATCGCCATACAATGTGCCAATGCTGCCAGCATTTTGGGCACTTCCTGTTGCCAGCGATGTGAACGAATTGTTTGATGCCCTATGATCCTTTCCCTTCCTTTTTTATATACATGTACATATTATTATTTTAAGTCTTTTAGAGTATATTGTAAATATTATGCTGTTTAAAAAAAAACATCAAATGGAAAAGCCACATGAGTAGGAATTGATGTGATGTTAATTCAAGTAGATTAATATAATAGGTACGAGAACGTTGCCGTTCCATTCACTGCAAAAGCATCATTGCCATTCTTTATAAGATATCAATGAGGAGCTTGTGGCTAAGTAATAACAGCCGCACAAGTCGATTAATCAGGTTAAGCTACGCTTGCCGCGGTTGGTCTGTGGATGGTTGACCATCTTTACATACCAAGACTCCTCCGTGCCTCAGAAAGGACGTTAAGCCGTTGGTCCCAGCTGTCATTCGTGGATCTTTGTTAGTCGTTACGGGTCGCCAGAAGCCCGAAAGTTTGATAAACAGTTTTACCAAGGGGTATCATATTACCCAGTAACATGGTTGTGGAGGTCAGATAGGCAGTCGCTCCATATAAAATACTGTTGTTAAGGCTAGGTAGATGATGATGTAAGTTATTTCACACATATCATGGGTGACTGCGTATGGTGTCTTCATCTCACAATAGCCAATACTCCAAAATTCCAATCGTTTCAATCATAAAAGCAGTACCCGTACCTATCCATATTTATAACACCCGCACTGAGAAAAATCGTGTCAATCAAGTATGAAATTTTGCTTGATAGAAAAAAAAATGAATGAAGCAATCAAAAACTTACATAAATAGAATAATCACTGTTTGTTGTCACAATAAAGTTAAAATGATCAACTCTTCTATAACATGCACTTCATAAAATGAATTATGATAACATGATTAACATATTGTAAACATGGCACATCACAGATTTAATCAAGTTGCATGATAAGTTCTACAATAACAGTTTATTATATGGTGGTGGCGTCATTGGTTCATGTCAAGACTTGTTTCATTTCGTTCGTTCGGCAGATCAAACATGGCTCGCTTTGCGCGGAGTAATTTCTTTAATTAATTCCAATTTTCAAGTTATTGCGCGGTTACACGAAACAAAAACACTCCTAAGACGACCCACTGACCATCGGCGTCGTCGGCGCCAAGTTGGAACTTGGAATTGGAACTCGGTGAATCCTGTGCTGTGATTGCTGTGAATCTCTAGCCATCGTAGTGGTTATACCCCGGTTTGTGATGGAAGAAGCGTGCAACCTCCAAGTCCTCAAGTGTGTGTGTGTGTGTGTCGGCTTGAGAGCTGCCCGAACTACGTGCCACTTTTATCAGTAAGTACCTAACCTTCCTACCCTTTTAGCAAATATGATAATAATTATGTTGTTTTCGCATCAATTCAGCGACGATTATTTTGCAGAAAATGAGATTAATCTGCAGGCGCTTTCTGCGCTTACCCATGATGCTATCAAAGAGCTGATTCCTTTAATAGGGCCTAGAACCCTATTTCTACGGAGCTGGAAAATGTGGAAGTTGGATTTCACTATAGACAATAATATAAGTATTTCGGGAGACTTGAGCAGTATCGATATATCTCTAGGTAGGTAAGTACTTGTAGGTAGGTACTTACCTTTACTGGAATCGGGTCTAAAGTCCTACTACTTGATCAAGTTAACTAGGCACGGTTTCTTAAGGAAGTATGTACTTACATTATGTCAGCTTAGTGTGTAGTGCAGTATAGTAAATCTATAGAAAAATGTATAATTGAATACTTAAAGTATCTACTATGGTATTTAAAACTAACATTTAAAAAAATAACTAGATATTTCAGGCCTAGTTAAGTAAGCACTACTTACAAAAAAAAATTCATCACAGTTAGGTGTCTATGTAACTTGACTGAGTAGTAATTGGATATGTAGTATTTCATAGTACATCATGTGTCAACCGTATCTACCTGCGGCCTACCACTACCTATACTAGGTACTTATTTAGTTTTTGGATTAAGAACCGAACCCCGCTCAGCAGTCAGAATCATAATATATCTTTAACCTCTCGTCTGCTTGCGCACACATCTGGACCAGACTAGATTTTCTATTGTTTCCTAACTAACCACTGCCACTGGCATAGATTGAAGATAATAAACGTAGGTATTACTAAATTCTAAATTCAAGGATAAATTTTATCTCATACTGATGGTTAGTTTTTTACATTTTACGAGATGCTAAGGTTACAAGTTTGGCATTCTCCCGTGGGGAAGATCCGGGCCAAGATACTCCACAGGAATTAAATCTTTTAAAATAAAGTTGAATACAAGTTTTGTGTTAGTTACTTACATTCAATCTATTTCAGGACATTCTAGTTGAAGATCTTAATGCTGAAGAAGAAATAGAAATAAGTAATGTGTCCATGGCAGAACAATTAGAAACAAGAGCTCCCAGCTTTGATGCAACTTCAGCCACAACTACACAATGTTCCCATGTCATTGAAAATGCAAATGAAAAAGCATGAATTTTTCTTATACAATTATATATATACCTAAATCATAAGAGTAGGGTAGGAACAATAATATGATGGAGGGTAGACTTAAAACCTAATAAACACAGACTTAAAAACTAGGAAGTATGCAGGTATATATATACAACAGGCTGTATCTTTTGAACCATAATAGGTAGACACTTGAAAATTTCATACTGTATATACTATGGCCGCTAGAATACCAAATAATAATAAAAATAAAGAAATAAGTTAAAGTTAAAAAAGAACTGTTTGGTTGAGTGAACATGGCACGAAGCCTCCTTGATGTTACATAGAAACCGCATGCCATCTTCACTCAGCTAAGTAATTTGTAGTAGGTATTTGTACGGAACTCTCAGTGTGCGATTCCAACTCGCACTTTATTTTTGTTTTCTATGCAGAGTTTGATCGCCTAGGTACTGTTTAATTATTATAATTAATTCATGGTTCTGTTTTTTTTACAGCGTCTTTTGCAATTACTTAAAGAAGATTTTGGGACATCAGGTCTCTTAAAGTTTGCTGGGAAATCGTTAGATAATGAACACTCTAGAAGTCCCTTAGCTGCCACTATTTGCAAACAAATATTAAGAACATAAAAATTCTAATATCACTGAAGAAATATATCACAAGTGGAGTAAACAAATAAAGGAAATTTTCCGAATGAGAGGATTACGACGTACTGCATTTCACCATGCGTTGCTGCGCAAGGTGTGACATACCAAGCCAGAGGCAAACTAATCACTCGATTACTCAACTTGAGAAGGAAATATCAAAAACAGGGTGTACTTGACATTAAACAGAAGAAACTACAAACTACTGATGAAGCTGTCAAAGTATCATCCCAACCACTTCTGCTAACAGTTAGTTAATACTGCAAATTCCAGCAATGACGATGACGATATAGCATGGCTGAAGACCAGCTCACATCCTTGGACATAAGTCCTAGCAAAATGGAAAGGGACATTACAAAAACGTCTCAAAGATTTAAGAGACTCATCAGTTGAACAATATTTTACAGGTTATCCTGCCTTACAAAAACTTCAGGGTTTTACATTGGTAGGTATATAGTGCTTAATATACTTAATTTAGAATTCATTCTCTTGGAAATCTCCATACCAAATTTAATCAAAAGCGGTTCAGCAATTTATCTGTGAAACCCGATGAGAAGACAGACTTCACATTTATACAATTAGTATGGATCATTTATCATGATTTGTGGGCGTCCTGGTAGGAACGTAGAAGTCAACTGCTCTGTGCGCAAACCCTAATATTTAACCTTTTGTTTCAGCTTGAAGAAGACTTCAATGCTTGTTATCCTGAAGAAAAAAACAACTTTTATTTGAACTTCCCTTCAGTGAAGAAACCTTTAATAGAACTTTTAAAAAGAAGAAAATATAAAGACGTTTATAGCAATGATGTTATCCATTTGGCAGACGGTAAGTGTTTTTTTTTATGACCACGCTGCGGGAAAGAACGGAGAATTAACTACCAATAGTGTGTCTGTTTGTCTGTTGCCTAAGATTACGACCAAACTGGTCAAATGCTGACAGCCAGTTTTTATTAAGTAAAATTCTTATTTCAGATTCGAGTGAAGAGTTAAGTAACCTTGCTGCAGTATTGAGTTTGCCAGAGCTGATTAATCCAAGCATCATTGCTTTACCGGTCGCTTCTACCTCTTCGAACTCCAAACGCAAATCCTCTCCTCCAGCAAAAAAGAAGAAGGTAAATGATAAAAAATGGAAATAACTAAATAAATTACTCCGCGTACCAAAGCGTGCCAGATCTGCCGAACAAACGAAATAAAGAAGACAGGTCTTGATATGATATATATAGTCTTTTTAGAAATATTGTTTGTATAAACCACAAAATTACAGGTATGTTGTCAAACTACATAGTTTATTGGAATTTCCTGTACCATGTAGGTAATATCAGCATTGTATCAAATAAAAATGTTGTCACTTTGCGAAGTCCAATTTAATTTTAAAACCGTATGGATACTACGTACTTCCTGATTCTCACTGTATAAGACTACTGTTCATTTATTTAGTATAAGGATGTTGATGCTTAAACACAAAGGTTATACAGGGTGTAACTGTAAACAGTGTGTAAGTGTAAACAGTGTCAACCTTTTAAGGGGTCACTGTACTCATCATTATGAACAACTTTTACTACTGGACAAATCTTTGGTCCCATAGTAAAAGTTGTTCATAATGATGAGTGACCCTTGAGAGGTTGTACATTAATTCCGGGAGATGTTGTTTGTATGTTGTTGTTCAATTTATTAGCATAGGTAAAGATGTTGATTATAAACACGAAAGATTATAACAGGGTGTCCCACGGCTATGGAGGAAAAGTACCTACTTTTAACGTTGAGTAGAAAATTTTGCTGAAAGACTTCATTTTAACAAAAAAAAAAAAAAACTATATTCAAAGTTTTTTGGGTAGGTGAGAGGTTATTCACCCTGTCGATGTTATATAGTTTAGTGTGTTCGATTCCCGGTGCAGGCAACTGATTTTTCAAAATTCAAAACCTCTGAATGCAGTCCAAATTATTTTTGAAATCCAAATGAAGTCTTCTTTCACTTAATACATTGTATATTATTCTTCAATATAAAAGTTACTTTTCCTTGGCCCTGGGACACCCAATATAAGGCTACTGTTCAATTTAGGTTCCTATTAGCTTAATGATGTTGATTTGTAAACACAAACCAGCTTGTTCATTAAAAAAAAAAAATTGAAGCACTATACAAACCTGTTTTTTTTTTAAATAGTGCTTTGTCTTCTTCTTTCAAACGCAAATCATTAATCGAAAGAAATTGACAAAACACTATTTTGACTAAAGTAGATTTGTAGAGCGTTTTAATTTATAAGAGGGAAATGTTATAAGACTATTGTTAAATTAATTAGTATAAGGGAAAATGTTGATCTCTGATAAATAAAAACTTTTTATAATCATTTCTGTCATTCTTATTTTGCTGATTATACAGTTCCTTAACCTACAGTACAACACGTGCGTGATAAATTGAGACCTGAGCGCGGTTTAAATATAAAGATTTAGACATAATGCTGCGCTTTTCCCGAGTTACATAGGCTATGTTGAAATGTCCACGTTTTTTTTAACATAGCTTATGTTACTTGGGAACAGCGCAGCATTATAATGTCTAAATCTTTATATTTAAACCGCGGTCAGGTGTCAAAATATCGTGCACGTGTTGTACTTTTGAACCTATGAATAATAAATAAGTGCACTATATAAGAATAAATATCTTTCCTGATAGAGTCAATAAAACTACTTTGTAGCTTTAAACAAGATCACTGAATAACATCACAATATTCATTGTTACAATCAATCAATTGTGTTTATTACATTTAAAACAAACTTCTTACATATTGATAATTATCAATATTCAAATATATAAACAACTTTATAAAACTAAATAAAAGTATTATTGTAAACGTAAACATATAAATATTTGATTCTTATGTCGAACAGAATCAAATTAATCAAATTACCAATTCACAGTAATCAGGTCCTTTGATTGCAGAATACAATAATTTTATAAAATTAAGCGTAGACATTACTGAAACTACTAAAATACTTGATAACCATTACCAAGTTCGTTATAACTTCGATCACCAGAAATTATTGGCATGATAACCAAACTTGATTGAATTGACAATTACTTTGTTTGATTTTATCAAGACAACTTGTCTGTTGCTTAATCAACATAACTTTATTGCCATAATCATATTACTTTATGTGCTCGTATGTTAACAAGTTCCTTGATAGCTGCAAATATTTTTTTTATTAATGTTATCAAGTTTTTCTTTCAGTGCGTAAGCTTATCAGAGCAATTAACATCCTTCCTTCTTCCCTCACCTAACTACCTATGGTCGGCGTCTTCGGGGTCGCGGATCACGGCTGAATGAATTATGTAAATCACCCGCTGTGGTTAACATCGTAATATTGTAAGCGACACTCGTCACCCTCTTGAGGACGTAGGTGGCTGGATGTGTTATGAATATACATTGAAAACCGGCCAAGTGCGTGTCGGACGACGCACAATGAAGGGTTCCGTAGTTGGGATGAATTTATCCCAAAAAAAAAACTTAACCTTGTAGTTGAAAAACATGTTCTCCCATGCATTCCAACTGCAAATGTAAGTTTGTACGAACCATATTGAGAGATTTACCATGTTATATTAAAGCCATCGAGTTCATATAGGTTTTCCTGTAATCTATAGGTATAGAACTATTTTCTATATATATTTTTTTAATTTTAGGCTCAGTAGTTTCGGAAATAAGGGAAGAGGGGTCGTCAATTTTCGCCTATTTTCTTAAATAACTTTAAAACAGTTTATTTTAATATTATGAAAAATATATATTAGAGACCCTCACAGTAAGCTATTTCATTTAATATGTCTCACGGTGCAGTTTGTAAAACTTCTTTTTTTCTTATTTGCCTTCCAAAATTGACCCCTTAATATATTCAAAATTCATTTATTTACGTTACATGTTTCGGTCACAGAAATTCATATGTGTACCAAAATTCAACTTAATCGGTCCAATAGTTTCGGAGCAATTTGGCTGTGACAGACGGACAGACAGGCAGACACACGAGTGATCCTATAAGGGTTCCGTTTTTTTCTTTTGAGGTATGGAACCCTAAAAACTTATGAAAAGCGGGTATAAATTGCGAAAATTTAACAAATCTGCTAAGATTTGATTAGTTCTTGTGCTATACTGCGATTAAACTCCATATTTACGGTTGTACCTAAACTAAAGAAAACGATGGTTTGGGAGATACGGTAGACCCCGTAACTTCTACGAAAATAACAAAATCTTAGGTAGGTAATACTATCGGCATGCTCAGTTTAGAAAATATTTCTGCGGAAGCGCCGCCAGTGACCGACCACACCCCTTCCTGGTTTCGCCTAATTAGAGACAATATGCATTTATGTGAATACAAGGCGTGTCACAAAAAATAACAACAAACATTAGCAACCAATCAAATAATATCCTAACGTGCATCCTATTGGTCAAAACGCATGCATCTGGCGATTGAGTCGTGAGCCGTGCTATGCGATTATCGCCTTAAAGGAGAGTATGCGGAAGTTCTGCCCATAGTACCTTTATTTAACACATGTTTAAGCTACTTAAGACAACGTTGAAATATATGTAAATAGGTATTTCTTCTTAAAAGTAGTTACTTTTATTTTTTTTAATGTTAACTAACTTAACTTACCAGACGAAAAAAGTCAAAGATAGCGCCTTCCATTAAACTTAGGTCCTTACTTTAAACAGTTCGCCGTTCCTACGGGGATGATATCTCGCACATAAATTGGCAAAGGGCGCCGCGACGCCCCAGGACGCCCGCTGTTCGGCTGCAGGTGAAAATTATCAGAAGAGGGGCCCAGATTTAAACCAAACATCGGTTACCCCATCTGCACAATGTTCTAAGCACAATGTTCACAATGGTTTTATGTTCGCGATTGTACATGCAGAATTGGAGTATTCTTATTACACTCGATGGTAATATTTTTGGGAGAGAAATGTTCCACATTTTCGTGTGGCGGCTTGAATTTGTATTCTGTTTTGTCTTTTTTGGAGATAAGTGGGGACTTATTTATGTGTGCTATACTAAACTTGTATATACAGGGTGAATTTTATGTTTATTTTCGTTCATTTTTCATTAAAAACAATAATTTTTGCAGGTATAGGCAGAATATTTCAAGTGGGCGTGGATGGCCAAATTCGAAACTATGAGGAATAGCAAAAATTCTCAAAGGAGTCTCGGGCTCGATTTTGATGGAAACTAAAACTGTATCATTGGATTTTTGAAAAATCAATATCAAGGTTTAATAGGCAGGCAACACAAGAAAAATCAAAAAAAGGATTTTGTTAAAAATGAGCTCTTTCCTTTAGTTTGCCGTATGTCATTACTTCCCAGAATTCGATCCTTATTAGCGACACTATCCAGTGATGTAATAATACAGTACCTACGTGTGTTTTTTTTTTTCAAAATCAACGGGTTCGATTCCTGGCTAGAAATATTGATTTTTCAAAAATCCAATGATGCTGTTTTAGTTTTCATCAAAATCAAGCTCGAGACTCCTATGAGTACTTTTCGCTATTCCTCATAGTTTCGAATTTGGCCATCCACGCCCACTTGAAAATTTCACCCTGTATATTACGTATAATATATATCTTTGCATTTCTATGTAGCTTTCAGTAGACAAGGTACCAACATTTTTTAATTCTTTCCTGAAGAATTTATTCCTTTTTCATGGCACAAAGTGTTATTTTTGCGACAGCTTAAAAAAGACTGGTCAATTGTCTTGAAGTTCTCTAATCACTGACTCCTAAGACACAGGTACATACACATAGTTTAGGAGTCAGGGAAATAAAATTATTGTGACCTAGTTATAAGCCTTTTATGCACTTAGTTTTAAGTTCCTGTAATTGTGATGGCTTTTGGTGAAAATAAAGAATTTATTATTATTTATTATGGTATTATTTATTAATTGTAACACGGATTCGTGCTGGAATTAGAGAATCAGGACAATTTCCGGAGTAAACAGTTCATTTGAACCAAAAATATTTTTATTAGAATGGCATGCTAATTCCGGAATTGGAATTGCGGAAGGATAGGACCCTCCTTCCGCTACAATAAAATACAAAACCAAAAAATATTTCCCGGATTTTCCCATTGAACCCGCGAACTTAATTAACATTTTCCCAAGAATGCTAACTTAAAATAAATAGTATTAAGAGTAATTGTTGTGAATCAAAGTGATATACGTCGTCGAATGTCGGGGAAGCTGCACCCGACTACTAAATTTAAAGGGAGTTTTGGCCGCAAACGGCCTCATAAACCGAGTTCAAATAAAAAGCGTCGCTAGATTATGTGGGGACACTTGAACATGGAGATGTTCTTTTAAACACGTCCTTTCACCGTTCGTTAATTCCTACAGTTTTTACGGCCAATAAACTTGTAATTTTTACTTGGAGTTTCTGATGTAATAGCGTGTTTTATGGTTTAAGTATGAGCATTCTTTAATAGTACTACGAAGAAGCTTTTTATTTTTAAGACTGCTAAGTGGAAGCCATTATGAAAAGTTTAATTTTGGACTGGAGGCTCTCTGTCAAAAATTAAAGAAAAGAAAGAAAGAATAAATAAAGTTTATTTAGACACAGTTAAGCTACGCTTGCCAGGGTTGGTCTGTAGATGGGTGACCATCTTTACATACCGAAACTCCTCCGTGCCTCGGAAAGCACGTTAAGCCGTTGGTCCCGGCTGACATTTGTGGATTTTTGACAGTCGTTACGGGTCGTTAGAAGCCTGAAAGTCTGACAACCAGTCTTACCAAGGGGTATCGAATTACCCAGTATCTGGGTTGTGGAGATCAGATAGGCAGTCGCTCCATTTAAAATACTGGTATTCAGCTGCATCCGGTTAGACTGGAAGCCGACCCCAACATAGTTGAGAAAAGGCTAGGCGTAACACAAAATACAAATAACAAAAAAAAAAAAAATGTTTTAAACAACAACAGTGTATGCCTCACAGCTGCGCCAAAAAGGTACATTTCAGCATTAATGCCAGACACACGCTGTCTGACGCTGATTTTCGAATGAACCTTTAGGTAAAATGAATCCTTTTAACTTAATCAAAGTTACTAGAAATAGGTATATTTTAACTTCGCAGTAAATAACGAAGGAACTAGTTTTTTGCCGAACGACCTAAGTATCCAAGCAATTTAAGGCCATTTCACATACCTTGCAAAACCTTTCTCTACCGGGTCTACCTTGAAAGACGTGGTACCGTCGAACTGAACAAATTTCTCCATGGGACCGACAACGTAATTGCGAAAAAATTATCAACTGCAAATCTATATGGGACGGCTAATTAATTTTTCGCGATTACAATGTTGGTCCCATGGAGAAAGTTGTTCAGTTTGATGGTCTGTACCACACCCTTAACCCATATATGCCCAAAAAGACTTTATTTATTATAAATTATAAATATTTTATTTATAAATTATTATTTACTTATTCTAAATATACAATAGAACCCGCTTACGTAGCCTTGCGATAGATGACGCTTTTTTACATTTTACTGCGCTAACAAACGATTTACGATGCTTTTATGAAAGTACTATTTCTTGTTTCGTTTTCGAATCAATGGACATATATTTTGAGATATAACGTCACAACATTAGGTAAGTAGGTACAATAATCATCCCAAAACTTCACGAATAACAATACACAAGCAAGATTACCAACATTACTGTAACAGTTTCAAACAGACCAAGTCTATTACATAAAAAGTCAGCGCTATTCTACTCTCCCACTTTCAAAGACGTCACTAAGGCAAACTACACACTATTACCTACATCTTAAAAGCAAAATCTGATTTAAACTTAGTCGGCTGATCGTTAAAATTGCAAGTGTGCTAGGATGGACAAAGTTGTAAATTTAAATCACTAAGTCTACCAAGTTGGGCCAACTTTACTGAAACTTACTGCAAATTGGATTACTGCAGCGTTGTACACTGTGGCCATATCGGCTAGTATGACGCACTGAATTTGCTGCACTGTAACTTAGGCAAATTGTTGCACTGGGTGAACGGAGTAATTGTATGGCATGTGGTTGAGATATAAGTAGTTTAGAGACTTATTTTATAAAAAAAAAAAAAAAAAAACTTATTTCAGTTTAGTAAAGTTATGACTTGGCAAGCAAGATGCATCATTCGCGTCCCAACCAGTTTATCAAACTGGGAAAGTTTGGGAACTCTAGTTTGTGAGAATTTGCTTCTAGTGTAAATAGAAGAAGATTTAAGAAAATGTTTTCACACGTCGTCTTTAGATATGGAGGAAACTCGTTTTAAGTTGCGAAATAGAGTTTTCAAAGTTCAGTCGTGTGTTTTTAATGTTACAATAGTTAAAGATAAACGTTATTATTAATGATGCATAACAGGAATAGGGTAAAACTGGGATAGTTGCCCTAGGAGGATAGACCCCCAAAAACGGTTACACGTCTTATTATAAACTGTATTGTATTATTGTAAATTACTGTGTTTGTAATTGTAATGATGTTGATCTAAGAGGAGGAACTTTGACTCCTGAGATACCAGTATTTTCTTACTTAGTTTAGGAGTCAAATTATTCATTTATATTTCTATTGTCCACCGTTGTACAAATAAACTATTACCTGTTTTATTCCTATTCAATGTTACTATGTGTGAAATGTATAAATAAACTGAGGAGCATCTGTTCAAAAGGTCGTATTTCTATGATAAACAAACTTTACAAAAACAGAAAAAAACATCTAATTCCTATTATAAAAATTCTAAAATTAAATTAAATTTAGATCATTGTGAAGATTAAGACTACAATATTACATGCATTTTTAAAAATAAAAAAAAAATACGCCATAACTTTTTTTTTATTTAATTTTAGTTCAGAAATAAGACTTATTGATCGGAAAAATCAGAAACACGACCTTTTGATTTGTCACTTCTAGAAATATGCCCTTTTGATTTGACTTTACGCTTTTTTTTCCTTGAACCAGCATTCAAGGTCTCGACTAAACCTTGCTCATCCATTTTCAATATGATTTTTACTTTATTATAACTAAGTTCAAAATTTTACAAATTTCATCTACTCGCATCGACAGACAGAACGTCAAGAATAACATCTGTCAGTGTCATCTGTCGACGTCGTTAGAGAGATGCAGTCATACTTTTTAATTATTTTTTTTTTTTATAGGGTTGCTATTGATAATGATATTCAACGTACAGCCGTCATCTTTTGACTCGATACCGTTATTTACTCGAACGAAACGATTTTTATTAAAGTTGTTATGTATGGAAAAAAATATGACCTTTTGAACAGAAAAATAAATAAAAGATGCTATTTGTAGAAGAAATATGCCTGTTTTGTTTAAAACAATCCAAGGGAACATTTTAATGCAGAAATACATCCGTTTTGATTGGAATCCAAGTTTTTTGGATTTTATTATATGGGAAATACGCTCCTTTTGAACAAGTTTTTACGCTCATTCGATGGAGTTTTCTGCTATGAGTTCAAAAAAAAAATAAAAAAAATAAAAGTTGAAAAGTGAAATACGACCTTTTGAACAGACGCTCCTCAACTATTGTTATTATAGACGGCCCTTAATTCAAATTTTGACTTGTATACGTATTGGATGGTACTATGGAAGGGGCGTGTTCTTTGCTTCTAAGTATAAATATTAACTGCGATGATAAAACGTTTACAAGTCACAGTTTGAATTGTGGGACGTCTCTCCTCCTAGGCTAACTATCACACTTTTACCCTAATTATTGTAGTAAGTTAATTATGTAGAATTCGATAGATTGCTCATTTTAATCATCGATAAAATGTTATTTTATCAGAATTTAATTGGCTAATCTTCTTAATATAATTTAGCAAGAACTTTATTTACAGAACAAGTATTGGAAACCCTCACCTCATGAAGCGATTTGAATATAGAGCCAAGAAATCCAAGGTGCAAATAAAAAAGGTTGTAAAATTGGAACCAGTCAAAGCAAATACTCAGCCGGCGCAGACTTGCACTACAAACAAGAAACAGCCGAACGCATTCAAAACGGAATTAAAAATTCGGAAAAGTGCAAACATTGTAAAGTGGAACTTTACGCCCCGTAAAGTGCTCATTACGCGTCAAAAGTGCTCGAGGGGCGTTCGGCAAAAGTTTGAGAATCACGAACAGGTGGGTAGACAATCGTAGCACGTAGCTACCGACGGACGACGACGCCTCGTTAAAGAAATGTTCGTACTTATGAGAACGTTACACCCACCTGGGACTTGTGTTGGGTGTACGTAGCTACTTTTTTACAAATTCGTCCATTTTTTGAACGTCTGTAAAGGCTTTGTAATGAAAGAGTTACATTGTAGCTATACTTATTATTTTGCACCAATGACCTCCCTATTTTTATGTTCAAGCAATCACTGTCCATTCCAAGGTTGCCTAGAAGAGATCGCAGAAAGCGATAAGGCCGTCCATGTTGTAGCGTTTATATATTTTTTTTTACAAATTCGTCCATTTTTTTAACGACCGTAGGGGCTTTGTAATAAAAGAGTTACATTGTATCTATACTTATTATTTTTGCACCAATGACCACCCTATTTTTATGTTCAAGCAATCACTGTCCATTCCAAGGTTGCCTGGAAGAGATCGCAGAAAGCGATAAGGCCGTCCATGTTGTAGTGTTTATATATATATATTTTTTTTGGTACGTATTTTGTGGTGCAAAGTATATAAAGTATATATTTATTTGGGATCTCCAACAAAGCATTCACATATACAATATATATAATATTACAATAATAAAAAGGTTATTTTACGTGTGCTCCTTCAATAACAGGAGACAGCATGCACATATAACTACTTTTATTTTATTTTATTTATTTATAACTACGTGTAAACAAAATAAAAATAAATAATAGATAAATTACATGATTAAATATGAAAAAAAGAAAACAATAAAGTAACATGTAGTATAATAATAATTATTTCACATTTACTGACTATTAGTGAATGAGCATAGTTAAATCAAACAAAAAAAAAACACATATACATACATACATAAACTCGCGCCGCCTTCCCACGGGGGTAGGCAGAAACTACAGAACGTCACCTGCTGCGATCCGCCATACTCCTTTTGCCTCATTCCGTTCATACATCTGGTCACACATGCATGCCGGTTGCGAGTACTACGCACCTGACCTTTCTGAAGAACATCACCAATAAGGTCACTATATCTCTACATCTCACTATGTATAAATATAAATAAATAAATAATAAATAAATTTGCATGTCTTCATTCATTATACGTATAAAAGATATAAATACAATTCACTTGCTTTTAAGAACACCTTTATGTTCTCTAAAGCCTTAGTTGTTATTTTGTTTCTGTGAAAGCTTACTGACACTAAACGCAGAATTTTTTCACGTTTCACAAATGATAATGAAACCGTGAAGATAGTCTATGGTAGGTACCATTATCACTTGGCAAATGGTTTGGCAGGCGACGTAGTTTAATTGCTATCAATGTCCAATTAAAAAAGCTACTGATCATCGTCTTGAAAATTATCTTCTGCTAGACCTTCTCGATCTCTTCTTCAATACTACTTGAATTAGATTCACAGAAAAAGCTTTGTCACGTACCTCATTATCAACATTTTTTTTTTATAATATCCTGGGACATTATTCACACACGGTCATCTGATTCCAAACTAAGCAGAGCTTGTACTATGGAAACCAGATAACTGATATACTACATACACTACTTTTCTTTTGTAAATACGTACTTATATACGTAGATAATTACACCCAGAGTCACGACAAACAGACATGTTCATGCACACAAATGTTTGTCCTGGATTGGAATCGAACCCACGACCTGCGGCGTGATAGGTGGTATCTTAACCAACCACGCTATCTGGCCTGCCTAACCTTTTCCCAACTATGTTGGGGTCAGCTTCCAGTCAAACCGGATGCAGCTGAATACCACCAGTATTTTACATGGAGCGACTGCCTATCTGACCTCCACAACCCAGCACACGAACACTGGGTAACACGATACCCCTTGGTAAGACAGGTTGTCAGACTTTCAGGCTTCTGACGACCCGTAATGACTGTCGAAGATCCACGAATGACAGCCGGGACCAACGGCTTAACGTGCTTACCGAGGCACGGACGGTCTTGGTATGTAAAGATGGTCACCCATCTACAGACCAACCGCGGCAGGCGTAGCTTAACCTAATCGATCGACCCATGCGGCTGTTATTACTTAGCCACAGGCCCCTCTTTGCCACTCATAAAAATTGGACGTAGTTAAACGAAAAGGATCCAACCCGCAATATGGCCGAAAATGAGTATCACGTTTGAATTTTACTTGGATTGTTTTCGTTATATCAAAGTTTTAACTACAAAGATTGTTTTTGTATACACATTTTCAGCCATATTGTGGGTTAGATACTTTTCGTTTAACTACGTCCAATTACTATCTCTCTTTGTTATTTTCATAGTAAAAGCGAGAGCGCTTCATTTCAAGACGACTTTGCAGCAAGGAAAATAATTGATTAGTAAATTTGACTACCAACTTATTTTTTTTTCTTTTTGCCAACTGAGACGATGTCGACGGCAATGTTGACCGTAAAATCAAATTAAAACTGTAATTTTTTGACAGTTGTATGTAATGGGTAAAACACGGCAAATTCGTTTAATGTGTCAATTTGATTAACAATGAATTTCCCGACTGTACGTTACTTACGTATTTATCTAACTTGCAAATCACGCTAAAAACACATAAATACAAACCGAAAGGTAACTAAAGAATTCTCATACAGTTCCCCTCCAACTGAGTTCGGAGAGCGATTACGTGACTAAGCGATAGCGGGGGACACTTCTTCAGAGCCACAAATTAAACAAGTTCACAATTTGAACTCACAGTTCAAAGTTAATTATTAGTTGACTGTTTGTTCTAGTGGAGTCGAGCGCTCGGCGCTTGATTTGTCAAGTGATTGTGTTTTGTTTTCTCGTGTTTCTGGAGAGGTCATTGTTGTGGCTGATGTGATTTAGGGCGAAAATACGCATAGTCTGTAGCTGGTACAAAATTATTTATTTATTTAACCATTTTTGTACACACAAATAAAGAGACTGAAAAATACGTACAAAAGTAATGCTTATTTCTAAAGAAATCTCTTCCAACATACTCGTACCTGCAATAGGACAGAGGATAAAAATAGATGTAGACACCGTGTGTAAGATTAGAAGAGACTATAATCCTACTAATATAATATTTATAAATGCGAAAATTGGTGACGATGGATGGATGTTTGTTACTCTTTCACGCAAAAACTACTAAACGGATTTTGAAGAAATTTGGCGTACAGATAGTTTATAACCTGGATTAACACATAGGATAATTTTTATCCCTATATTCTTACGGGTTCGAGACTTACGCGGAAGAAACCGCGGGGCGCTGCTAGTACATACATACTTCTAGAATAAATATCTGAAATGGAAAGATAGTGTTTTTTAACTCTTCTTTTAAATACTGCAAAAGTACTAAGCAAGTAGCTAGCATGCCGTGTGCCATAACAACTTCTAATAGGTCAATGTCACAATGGCATGCCAGCTGATTGCATAGTTTTCCACCAGCTACAGGCGTTTTTATTTTCGCCCGCTATGGTTTCCTGGAAGAGCGATGGCCGCAGTGGCGGCTGTCATGAAAATATTGGCCGTGTGGTTTGACTTTACGGTGAGAAAACACTCTCTAGAAAAACAAACCTACTTACTTTCATAAGAAAAAGAAAGCATCTACTCCATAGATAATAGTAACTGAAAGCAAATCCTTATGAAAGCTCTTTAAACTAATTCCTATAAAGATACAGAGAAGTTATTACTACAGTGCTAAAGTAAATATTGTTTGTATTATATACATTTATACGCTTTTTTACATGTATGTACCAATAAAATTAATATGATATATGATTAGTTTATCAATTAATGTTACCTCTACTCGCCTGAAACACAGGATTACCTAGTTCAGGCACTAATCATGGGTGACTTGACATAGATTTAAGAAAAACTGTATTTAATGTTAGTCCTTATATCTTTTAATAAAATTTTTACTATAAAAAACAAAAAAGAAACGTTTCAGTGACGTCATTCGCCGGTAGAATGCGGACGCTGTGTGGCGGCCACCACTCTTCTAAGAAAACGTAGGTTTAGTGATGCGTCAGTACGGCAATGTGGTTGCGGTGACAAGAATGTATTTTCTTGCGGTAGCTCGGAAGAGATGCGGATGCGCCCCATGACTTTATTTTGATTTTTTTTATTTGTTATGTGTTTGCTCTTGACTATAGTCTAGGTCAGAGGTGACAGAGACAAAGTCGACGATGGAGTGAGCTTACCCAGAAGAAGCCTGTTCACTCTCACTTTGAAGAGATTAGGGTTGTATGCGTTCGGAAACACAGACGCAGGTAGTGAGTTCCACTCCTTTGCTGTGACAAGACATTTGGAAGCACTTAGTGCGAATTGGTAGAATATCAACCAGGTAGGGATGGTAACTGGCAGTGCGTCTAGATGTCCGATGGTAGAAAGGGGCCGGTGGAATGAGGTCGTGGAGTTCTCGGGCACACTCTCCAAAGTACAATCTATAGAAGACCGACAAGCAGGCAACCTTGCGGCGATGAGCCAAGCTCTACGTTCCACCGAGTCAAGCGCGACGGGATTATTTTTGCTGGTAGTTTTTGTTAAAGAACCTGGTTTAACCCCTCAAACGTCCTCAGATTTTTGTTTTTTAAATATTTATATATTAGGACATATAAAAGTATATCTTAAATATATAAATGCAAAAATATATCTACCCTATAGCGACCGCGGGCTTATAGTAGTTGTGAACCTATGGGGTTCGGCAGACGTGCGATATGATCTTGACATAGTGTATGGAGTTTTACAGACGCTTGAGGGGTGGAGGTTGTAGAGATTAAAGAACTGTTTTTGATTACAAATTATATATTATCTAATCTATTCGATCTAGCCTGTGCTATCCCACTACAGGGCAAATGCCTCCGTGTTTAGCAAATTGACTACCATTTTAATATTTTTTTTCTTTTTGGCAACTGAGCCAATGTCGACTATTCAGTCAGCCAGCGTCTTGTAGTGACGGCAGTATTGTTCGTAAATTCAAATTACGTTTTTTTTTTTTTAACGAAGTATGACCACGTTGTATTAAATCCAGAACAGACAAAGATAATAACTTTATTCCAAGTCTTAATAGACTTAAAGATCGTTCAAATATCTACGGGAAAATCCCATATAAGGAGTGTTTTACGGACTAGCAAGAGAGTTATACAATTAAATTTAGTACCTACTGAAGGGAGAGACTACAAGTAGGGGAACATATTATGTTCCAACATATGGCTCGGATGTTAGGAAGTGTCGTTTAAATAACATGATACAGTATACATATAGGGTGTAAATGTAAACTGTGACAATATGTTAAGGGGTCATTGTACTCATCATTATGAACAACTTTTTCTATGGGACTAAACCTGAAATCGTGAAAAAAAAATTTCAGATGTTCAGTACATTTTGACGAATTATGCGAACATAAATGTACTGAACAGCTGATGTTTTTCGCGATTTCAGGTTTGGTCCCATATAGTAAAAGTTGTTCATAATGATGAGTACAAAGACTCCTTAAAATATTGCCACTGTTTACACTTACATCAACTATCCTACTAATATTATAAATGCGAAAGTTTGTGAGGATGGATGGATGTTTGTTACTCTTTCACGCAAAAACTACTAAACGGATTTCGATGAAATTTGGTGCACATATAGTTTATAACCTGGATTAACACATATAATACTTTTATCCCGATATTCTTACGTGTTACGTCTGTATACTTCACTAAAGATTCTGAATAAGATTTTACAACTCGAGTGTTCACTTTTTAAAGTAAGATCGAGCCTTGACTCTTGCTAAATTAAGAAGAAATAAGGAAGATATGCAGTGATTTTCACCTGTTCCATTCATTATACCTCAAATAAAGCTACGTTATGGGATAATAACAAACAAAACACCCACACACAACCAACACTTGCGGTCCCAAACTCGACACATGTACTCGATTTACAGCGTCAGTAAAAAGTAGTTGAGTTCGACAATATGTCGCCGCAACTATTCTGCGTTGACGCCATAACGTGACGCGTAACTTGTGACGGCACATGAGGACTGTCGGGTACAGAGGTTTTACAAACTCTATGGGAGCAAATGGTGACATGAACATTTTATTTCTATGTTTTTTTTTTGTCAGTTCCTATCTATACTGCCGTCTGCTCATCACTTTAGAATTCTGATGGTGTTTTTTAGGGTTCCGTACCTGAAAAGGAAAAAAATGGAAGCGGATTTTTTGCTTGAAGTCTATCTTCTCTATATCAATCTCTGATGCATGGCATGTCATAGCGTCACCTAAAAGGGTCATAAATGCCGGACGAAGAGACATCGTTTTATTTTTCCTGTAATCTTTATATAAACTTGTATCACACAGAATAATTTCAGATTTTTCGACGGTATTTTTTTATATTTTTCATCAAAGGCCGAAAACTTTGCGGCCTAATAGAAAATGTTTGAGAATGTGCAAACAGCAATCTTTCATGTGCTACCCACATGCCCTAGTAGCCCCACTTCCACTTTTTAAGATCCCTTAATCCCTTAATTTTTAAGTTTCCATCCCTGTTGCAAAAAAAATATATATACACATTTTTATTTCTTTCTTATTTGCAAAATAGTTGGGCAAACGTTATGTAAAACTATGTTCTTGAGATATCCGGCTGTGACAGACGGACAGACAAACATACAGACTGACTCGCACCATGAGGGTTCCTTTTTACCATTTTGATACGGAACCTTAAAAAGAAAAATATTCGTTACTCATATGAAACAGAAAGCAAACAGAAACATTTAAATAAAATTCGAATGCAACCAAATTCTGCAACATAGTTGCCATGAACTGTACCTACCCACGGAATTACAGTGGCGTACTAGTTTATGAGAAGGGACGGCCGTTTACCGGCGTTGTTCATGATATTAACGATGGCTTGACCAACCGGCGCTGCCCACCACGAGTTATAGCACAAGATACTGCACAACTTCTTACTTTAACGTGATAAGTTTTTACAATGTCTAAACTATGTTCATCAGTGGACCTTCATTTAGGACAATTTATATGAGAAAATTCTTGGGAGTGAAACGATTGAATGACAGTTTTAAGAGGCTACCGAGCGCACAGTGGCGCCCTCATCGTTTGTTTTGTTATTTCTTTTAATTTTAATGCAGAAAATAAGCACGTTAAGTTGTACTCCACAAGTCAATACATTCTTATTATTACAAACAGTAGTTTTATATCGTTAAGTTTTATTGTAATCATTAAATCGGAAAAAAGTGGCCACCATTTCCCGTTTTAAGGATTACAATAAAACTTAACAACATAAAACTACTGTTTATAATAATAAGAATGTATTGACTTGTGGAGCACAACTTAACGTGCTTATTTTCTGCATTTTCATTCTAAAATAAAAGAAATAACCGAACAAACGATGAGGGCGCCACTGCGCGCTCGGTAGCGTCTTAACAAAAGGATACATACCTACAAGGAGCGAAAATTCACCATCCGAAAAGAAAACTGTTTTGTTTATGTGGAAAAAGCTAAGTTATTGTTGTTTTGCTGTATTTGAAATTATTATTATTTTTCACTTACAGCCTTCTGTGTTAAATGCAATTTCCAAAATTTAAATTTAGTAAATGCATAATATTACACAGTTTAATTTTGATTACAAATCACAGTAAATATTGTTAAAATTTTGTGAATTCTGTAAC
The DNA here is from genome assembly GCA_948252095.1 of Dicycla oo. Taxonomy (NCBI): domain Eukaryota; kingdom Metazoa; phylum Arthropoda; class Insecta; order Lepidoptera; family Noctuidae; genus Dicycla; species Dicycla oo. The sequence continues at coordinate 29,818,873 of OX411713.1, read as the reverse complement.
ATTATAATTTGTTTAAAATAAAAAATACAAGATAATAAAAAACAAAGCTACTGAAAGTAGACTTTACTTTATACTTATAACAATACCAATGTGAACACAGGCCTATGTCAAATTTTTGTAAAAATTACCTTTTTTTATCCAAAGAGAATTGACATTGGCTAAAAACGTATTGCCTGTGGTCAGAATATAAGGAGATATTTCACTGGACCCGTCTCTAATGTAGCAATTTAATTAAATTATCTGACGGTTGGCCAAGAAGCGAGAGGAGCTCGTGGCTAAGTAATAACAGCCGCACGGGTCAATCCATCAGGTTAAGCTACGCTTGCCGGGGTTGGCCTTGGATGAGTGACCATCTTTTCATACCAAGACTCCTCCGTGTCTCGGAAAGCATGTTAAGCCGTTAGTCCCGGCTGCCATTCCTGGATCTTTGCCAGTTTTACGGGTCGTCAGAAACGCGAAAGTCTGACAACCAGTCTTACCAAGGGGTATCGTATTACCCAGTAAACTGGGTTGTGGAGGTCAGATAGGCAGTCGCTCCATGTAAAATACTGGTATTCAGCTGCATCCGGTTAGACTGGAAGCCGACCCCAACATAGTTGGGAAAAGGCTAGGCAGATTGATTGGTTGGCCAAGAAGTCTCTTTTACATGTAGGTATGTAAGAACAAAATTACACAATTCATATGATTAAAATAAAATGATTGGAGTTAACTCCTTAAGAATCGATTTTCATACAAGGCCCCCGGTACGGAAATTTTATGAGGAGTCAAATTAATACAAGCGTTGACTCAAAAGCGTTACGTTTTTCTAAGTTTTCACGGTGAGATTTGTAGAGAATAACACTGCAGTTCAGTGGTTTAGGCGTGAAAAGGTAACAAACTTACTGTCGCATTTATAATATTAATAGGGCAGCAAGCCTTTTGGGCACTTTTACCATTGACAGCGATGCGGACGAATTTTTTGATGCCCTATGAGCTTGTCACCTTTTTATTTTTATGATTTTTATATACTTGTACATAATATACATATATATCTTTTAGTTTTAGCTTGTACATATAATGTAGTTTTTGTTTGAAATAAAGAATATTGTATTATTAAAAAAAAAATAATAATAATAATATAATATATAAGTGAGGATTACGGCAAAGTGAAAGACGACGTCAAAATAATTTACCTCATAAACGCGAAATTTATTTACAGACTTTTTAATCTTCTTAAAAATTTGGCTAGCGAACTTGAAAATAGCATTACGTACGATGTCACAAGGCTATTCATTACATTACGGTGGCGGACACGGGAACCGCATAACTATCCTTTATTTAAATTTATTGTTCCACACTTTAATAAACCCTGGTTATTCCGTTCCCTGGAGTGTACTGGCGAGCGGGCGGAGTTCACACTTCTGCGAAACTAATAATGTGCAACTCGCAACTCGTACGGGTGATTTTGTTTTCTTTTGTGTGCACTTTTCGTGGCACGTGGTGTAAACGGTTTTGTTGTTGTTTTCTCGTACTGTCATTGTTCCCCGTTTATTTATGATGGGGTGGCGAAATATTGGAATTTTGCGAAACTATTCGTTTGTTTTCGTGTGGCTTTTTTATTGTTGAAATGTGTTTTTAGCTTTTGTTTTTTTGGTACGTAGTTTGCTAATGGATGTTAGTTTGGCATGTAGACGTACATGCACGTACCTGTACGTGGCTTTTTGCAGTCCAGAATGTGTTTCATAAGACTCTGTAGGTGCGAGAATACTATAGATATACAGATTAGAACAATGTTCATCGAGGAAGTAGTTGGTTTAACACAGTATAATCATGTATTGTACCTATGGACGCTTTTACCTTTGGACATTGATTATAATAAAAAAAAAAAAACTGGCAGTACTAAAAATATAATATTGCAACACTGTGGTGGCATTTTTTATTTTCTAGCAACATTTTCTTTTCACTGGCGTGACGCTATCGGTGTTGTGTGCAGTGTGAGGCCATTTTGGAGATAGTCTGAAAAGTCCATACAATTCATGACCCTAAGTGAAGCAAATGTTGCGTTGCTCAAAATCTACATTATCACCAAAGTCAAGTCCATCACAACTATCATGTTCTAAAAATGTATCATGTATGTATCATGTTGTAAAAATTTATAAGTATTAACGTTCCAAACTTGACACAACCATTAAACAAAACTAAACGGCCTTTTCAGCCTACTTAAAAAACCTACAAACAAAAAAAGCTCGTTCATTTTAAAATGGGTGCACTGGATGATTCTGGGAGGCTGGCTGTCAATAAGAAGAAAGGGCAGGCAATTACGTGGGGTCTGGGCAATCGATAGCAGCCTCCGAGCTACGTCTGTGTCGTCGAGCGGGTGGGGCCACGGAAACCGCGGACTAGGGTTGTAGGCTCGGACTTTGTGGTGGGACATTTGTGTGTGTTTTGTGTAGTTTGGGATAGCTATTTATAACAGCTATATATAACTATGTTTTGAATTCAGCAATGTTGTTTAACTGGAGTTTAGTTTTTTGAGACATCGCCAAGCGATTGGTCGACTCTTCAAGTGACCAGAGGGCTGACCTATTTTTTGGCCAATTGTATGGCAATGCAGCCAGCCTTTTCGGCACTTTTCCTGCGATGCAGACGAATTTTTCGATGCCCTATGATTATATCCCCTCCTTTTTTAAATACTTGTATTTATTTTTATTATTATTTTAAGTCTATTAGTTTTAAAATGATGTAAATATTATCTTGGGAATTTATTAAAGAAATATTATATCGGAAAATATCTTCTACAATGATTCAGTAACGCAATTGATTAGTCATATTCTTACCTAGACTTAAATTTGATACTGATTATTCTAATAAAATAATACATTCACTTTACAAACATTTTTGAAAGCTAAGATAATAATATGACAAGAGGGCCTGGACAAACTGATATTCTATCAGTGACGTCCTCATTCTTCTACGCATATCCCAATTTATTTAGGGTCGGCGCAACATGTCTTTTTCTTCATACTTATCTATTATCGATAGCGATAATTAAAAAGTCAAATACCTATGTATTGTAGCTTTTCGGTAGCTTATGCCAACGCATAAGCTACCGAAAAGCTTATGTCAATCCTGTTGAAAGTTGTTGTAGTAACAAGAAATGCTTTGAAAGTGATTGCCGTTTGTCCAGAACATCTAGTTGGTGTTTGACACACTGTCACATGTACTATCGGCAAAACTTAGGCATGCTCGGTTTAGAAAATATTTCTGTGGAAGTGCAGCTAGTGACAGACCACACCCCTTCCTGGTTTCACCCAATTAGAGACAATATGCGTTTGTGTGCGAACAGGGTGTGTAACAAAAAATAACAACAAACATTAGCAACAAATCAAATAATATCCAAACGTGCATCGTATTTGTCAAAACGCACGCATCGGGCGATCGAGTCGTGAGCCTTTATGCTCACCTTTAAGGCGATAATCGCATGGCACATGCGATTATCGCCTTAAAGGTGAGCATGCAGAAGTTTTGTCGATATTACCTATTCATCATTTCAATCGAAAGACGTTCACTGCTAGACGTAGGCCTCCCCCAAGCACCGCCACTTCGACCGGTTCTGTGCTTCCCACATCCAGCGGTTTCCTGCGGCTTTCACAAGGTCATCGGTCCACCTTGCGGGAGGCCTTCCAACGCTACGTCTTCAATTCACGGTCGCCACTCCAGAATTTTTCGGTCGCATCGGTCATCTGTTCTGCCAGCAATGTCCCTGCCCTCTGCCACTTAAGTTTGGCAATTCTTCGGACTATGTCGGTTACCTTGGTTCCCCTGCGTTTAGTATTGCCAATTATTTTTAAAAGAGTAATCGTGGAGTTTCCTGCCGGCTCTTCTCCATAGGAAATTACCAATTGGAACCGTGTACCTAGCTTCTGAAGTTTCATAAGTGCCCGTGTAGTTATATAAAATATTTTGATTGTATGCCTAGGCTAGGATTGTATTTCAGTGGCATAATGAATAATGCACCTCTACATATTCCACGAAAATGAAAGCCTTTTCATAATCCAACAATATTACAAACACCGCTGTTCTAAAGCCCCCAAACCGCCACACAAGGGCTGGGTAAGCGCAGTTTTACGCTGAATATTATGTTTAAAATACAATGATATGCATCATTAAAAACTCCTGTAACCGACTTATTTGAACCCCAGTTTTGTTCAGATAGTTTTAGTTTGCGGTTTCCTTATAAACTATTATCAGGGATCTGTAATTCAGAGGAGGTAAAAGTTTTAAATGTTGGGTTTTGAAAAGCTTACCTATTAATTTAAATGCTTTTTGCTAAGATTGTGGTCTGAGTTATACATAGACTTTTTGTAGAACTTTATGTGACCCTATTTCAATAGTGTCGTCAAATCAACCTTATTGGTTTGCAATTATTATTTGGTTCTGTAAAACGCAGCTACGAAAACAGTGTAATTCTTTTCAGTATTCTTATTAAAACAAACAAAAAACCTACTTAACCAAAAAGCAGAAAACAAACAGCTAATTCAAAACTTAAACGGTTTAACTTCCATTGTACGTCCACAGTCCGCAGACTTTTTATTTAGTTTTACACAAAAGCGGGTCAGCCGGCGTAGCTTCGTAGCCGTCGTAGCTTCGTAGCCTCGTAGTCCCGTAGCCGCGTAGCGACATCGAAGCGAATAATGCTATGTAAGTAATGAAAATAGCGCCATAACGGTTTTTTATCATGCTAGTTATATTTTAAATATCGTTTCTTGAAAATTTCTTGGTATCACGACGTATTTATTTGGGAGTTTCGTTTGGTAGAAAAATTAAGTGGGTGTGGGTTATTATTAATTTGTGTCGTATCTTTACAGATTGCTCGAAGGTCTTATATTTATTTCCATGTTGTTATTATATATGGTTTACTTTCCAGTGTCTTATTAACTTTACCATTTTCCGGGTTAGCCACGGCCTGTTTTATGTGTAACATCTCATCTCAAACGTCTTGCGCACGTGTGTGCGTAAGAAAAATCTTAATAAAGGGTGAAATTGAATTCATGGGCAATATTTTAAGGGGTCATTGTAATTATCATTTACTTTGGTAAATAGCCTAGAAACGCGAAAAATACCAACCGTTCCCTACATTTCGGACGAGTTATGCGAACACAAATTTGATTGATAGTAAAAGTTGTTCATGATGATGAGTACAATGCCTCTTAAAATATTGCTCATGATTCAATTACACTCTGTATAATTATGTATATAAATTTATATCATATAAATATAAACGATAAAAAACCATCATCCAATGGCGACCTCTGGCTTACAGTAGTTGTGAAGCGGGGTTCGGCTGATATTCGAGCACAAATTGACATGAACCTATGCGGTTCCTTAAGTATAAAAAAACAAGTGCCACATATTGTTCGAATATTACACAAAATTGCGCTCATAACGAACTTTTATACTGCGATAGATTTTATCAATATAACCATATTTTAACAAGCTCGCCCCGTACATAAAAACTATAAACATTTCAGAAGCGTGTCGTCCCACACTTTAGCTGCGCTGTGGTGCGCTGAGCTACGACTGTTTCGCGTTTAAAAATATTGTATATCACATAATATACGATTATTATAATGCTTCTTACGGAGTGGGTGACTTCAAACTATTTATTGTACTAATTGAATTAATAGTGGGGAGACACGAACCTTGCCCTTTAGGGATACGCTATGTTGGCAGCGGGCTGGGAATGGAAAGGGTGTAATAGTACTATGGGCTACAATTAATTCGATACGAAAGGTATCAGAAAATAATGAGGTGCAATGGAATAGACCGGAGTAGATAATTACTAAAGTCAGATTTTGGTGGACACAAGTTGAAGAAGAGAGAGAGAATCAGGATATGAATGAGGTTGGAGTCCTTGGAGTAGTCAAACAGGAAATCTCGACTCCAAAAAATAAGCCGTATAAAAGTGATTCCAACATTCTTTTTAAAGAATAAAACATTTCATTTCGTTTCGTTGGCAGGACGTTGATGGGCAGTGGTGGACCACGACTTACGAGTTGTAGGTCGTGGATTCGAATCCAGGCAGACAATTCACCCCCAGGGGTGGGTTCCCGCATTGACGAGGCGGTGGGCTCAGTAGCCGTGGCTTGGTCACCCACGGTGAAGTGAAGAGGAACCCGAGGACGGGCCGCTCGTCAGGGCTTTTCCCAGGAAGTCAACGACGTAGCGGCCAAGAGATAGGTTGCGGTGCTGCTTGAGCAACATCACAACTGAGGCGGGCCGCGATTTCGTATGGGTGGCATCGCGGCTGAGGGTTGGAGGCCGCGGCGGGAGAGGAGTGCCAGTATTGCGGTGCGCTGCTCTCCCTACCTTCAGCGGCCTTGACGGGGTCGCCACCGTCTGATGGTGCACGCGGTGGAGCCGCAGAGGAGGAGGAGTGTCGGTATTTCGTTGGCCACTCTCCCTATCCTCTGCGGCCGAAAAGTGGTAGGCGGCCGGGCCACTGACCTGACCGACCGGTCGCAGGGGGACCAAGGGTGCCTAGACACGGGGTCGTCTAGCGCCCATGTGCTGGTTTGGTCCATGGGGTGGTCACGGCGCGCAATGTGTTTATGTGCGCCGGTGATGGGGTACTCCCCAGAGGAAAGTCCGGACGTACAGCCGCGCCTGGTTCGCGGTGAGTGCTAACGCGTGCCCGTGTTCCCACCTCAAGCGGCAGAGGAGGACACCGTGGAGTTTTAGTGGGTTGGAGTCCACTTAACTGCACTACCTCCCCGTGGTAGTGCATTAATTTTACGTGAATGTGACGCATATTTTCCCCAAACTTGTTCTTTAATTATTTTATTTTGTTATTTTATTTCTTTGCGCCATGTTTATCGCAAATAAACGTATTTGCTTTCTTTCTTCTTTCTTTCTTTCAGTATGCATGAGCATTTCTCCACGGACAAAAAAAAGGCAGGCACTTCACTTTGTGTAAATAATGTTCATCACCACTGCTCTCAAAACGTTGAAGGAAAACACCATGAGGAAACCGGCATGTCCTAGAACCAAAAATTCGAAAACATGTGACATCTACCAACCCGACCTGGGCCCGCGTGGTGGATTACAGCTAACCCCTTCTCGAAGAGAGGACGCCTGTGCCTCAGCAGTGGGAGCAGTGGGATGATTATGCTATTTAATTCTGTTGCACAAAATGTGTGAAGATTCTGGCAGTACTGAATGCATACCACACCATCACGCAAACGTCAAAGAGATCCTCAAAGAGATGTCAGCACTAGCTGAAGGAGTCCGCTAGGGCCGATGCCTGCCGGGGTTGCGGGTTGTTTGAAAGAGTTACCGTGGCTCTGGCAGAGGCAACTGAAGGAACACGGGTGGGTTTTAGTCAGTACAAGACTGACAAGTACTGACTGACCCGCTCCATCCAAAGCGGAAGAAGTTATTTGATGATTTCCCAACAAAAAAAAATGCACGTGTGCAACATGTTCAAAAGAATGGTGCTACAAATCTTGTACGTTACTACATTAAGAATTATATTCACAGTTGTTAAAAGAGTATAAAATTGCCCAACTGTTTCTTTGCTAGTTGAACAGTTACGTTTGAAAACTCATGAGCTCTGTCCAATTTTGGTAAACGTAACATTTGGCAACCGACAGATGTTCTCGGTTCAACTCCTGCTCCAAACCAGAGGGGCTTGTGGCTAAGTAAATACAGCCGCACGGTCGATCGATAAGGTTAAGCTACGCAGGCCGCGGTTGGTCCGTGGATGGGTGAATATCTTTACATACCGAGACCCCTCCGTGCCTCGGAAAGCGCGTTAAGCGCGGTCAGATAGGCAGTCGCTCCATGTAAAATACTGGTATTCAGCTGCATCCATTTAGACTGGAATCCGACCCCAACATAGTTGGGAAAGGGCTAAGCAGATGATTAACTCCTACTCCAATCTTTTTTGTTTTGAAATCGAGATACATGCTTGATTATATTATCAATTTAGAATGAAGCTGTACATACGCAAACCTGAGCAAAGACACTCTTTGTATATTCAAAAAAGAAAAATTAGGCTGATAAAATTGTTCTGTTTACAACACAACAACTGGCCCACGCAGCTATCCGGCGTGTGTCACAATTATGCGGAAATTTATGTAAAATAATAACAACCTTCGACAGTTTTAATAAGTCTTAATTTTGTATGAACAACAAATTCAACACTATTGTTAGAACTAACGGGATATTTGCCATGTGTATAAATTATTTCGAGTTTCCGATATTTCGGCACTGTTGCAAGTGCCATGATCACGGATAAATTGATGAGTTAATAATAGTGTTAGTGACCATGTCGGTTTAAAAAGTTATATAACAAATTCAACTGTGACGAAAAGCTTATTTGTTGTTCATACAAAATTAAGACTTATTACAACTAACGAAGGATGTTTTTATTTTACATAAATTTCCGCATAATTGTGACACGCACTGGAGAGCTGCGTGGGCGTTTCTACTTGTTTTTTTCTATTCCGTGGTGCTTACTGTCGGAACCGCCTCGCGCCCTTTTATGTCCCATCCCGCTATCTACATAGCGTGGCTTCAACCGGAGTATAAATACGATTTCTAGGTTATAGTGGCTTGATATATCTGTTTTGTCGTTACAACCTAGTTAATGATCATTTTCCTTATTTAGATAATGGATTAAATGGAATTTTATTTTAATTATGAGTTGGGCTCATTGTTTTTATTTATGAGGCCAGAGTTGAGCAGGTATGTACTAATTTTATTACAGTAATAGCTTCTGCCGGCGACTTTGTCCGCGTGAAATTTCTTGTTCCCCGACCCACTCCGTCGCATCGCATAGCGTAGCCCGCGCGCGCAATTACTCTTAGTGTTCTTTCTGACTTTTTTTTTGCTTGGTTCTTCAGGGTCATATAGAGTTATTAAACCAGTGATTAAGCATATTAAGCCTTCCTCAAGAATTGGGTTATCAAATGCAAAAATAATTTTTCAAATCCGACTAAAAAACGAAATACACTGAGATTATGCGTAATAATAAATACAGTGCCCGCATCGCAGGGGATAATGAAAATGTGTTGAATAATAAAGTGTTGCCTGCGCAATTATTGTTGGCAGGCCAAATTGGTGCAGGGGTAATACTACGTAAACGTATTAACCCTGCACCTGTATTAACCCTGCTACGGGCCATACAATGTGGTTGGCGACAGGTTAAATACTGCGGCTAAAACTAGATGATCTAAGGTTTTAATGAGTCTCGCAGGTGTTAGGATCGTATAGGCTTGGTTATAAAGAGAAAAGTAGAGCATATATTCTTTAGATATATTATTCAGTACACTTCTACGTTTATCTATATCATCTTCTGCCTAGCCTTTTACCAACACGTTGGAGTCGCTTTCCAGTGTCACCGGATACCAGTATTTTACATGGAGCGACTGCCTATCTGACCTCCAAAACCCAGTTACTGGGTAATAAGATACCCCTTGGTAAGACTGTTTATATTTCTACGTATGTAGGTATATATCTGTACATACGACATATTATAATCTGTCTGTGTGACCGGCATTGTTATCCTAAACTACGCGACAGATTTTGTTGTGGTTTTCAACATCATTTAGAGAACTTATTCTGAAATGTTTATGTGTATAATAATTTAATATTAAACTTACAGATAATAAATAATTCTCGATGTTTTGTCAAGTTGTAAAAACCGTGCGAAGCAGTTGGCTCGGTTGTCTGCATAAAATCTACGTAATCCAAAGGCTAGCAATTATCTCAGTGCGCTTTCTAAATTAAGCTCCATTTACACGGTGGAAGTTTCTGGAACGTTCAACAGGAAAATTGTATGCCATAAAGCACGTTCAATGTTATAGCCATTCAAGAATTGTAGGTATGCATTTGTTTACGAGTACACGCGTACCATTTCCATAAAATGGCATACAACAATTGAATGCAAGTTTTGCCATTCAATAAAAATGCCTGCGACTTACAACAACATAATAAAATTGCAAGGCGATTAATACACGTCCTTGTGCAATTGATTGAAGTCTTACCAGTATTTGTGCTGCCAAATATAAAAAAAAAAATATTTGGCAGCGCAAATACAATATGTAAATTTTATTGAAGGTCTTTGTAGAATAAGTTGAAGTGGCTTCGAAGGACCATATGACTAGTATACCCATACAGGGTTATTTGTAAAACACCAGCAACCTCTGAAGGGGTCATTGTACTCATAATTATGAACAACTTTTACTATGGGACCAAACCTGAAATCGCAAAAAAAAATCAGCTGTTCAGTACATTTTGACGAATTATGCGAACATAAATGTACTGAACAGCTGATTTTTTTTCGCGATATCAGGTTTGGACCCATACTAAAAGTTGTTCATAATGATGAGTACAATGACCCCTTATGAGGTTGCTGGTGTTTTACAAATAACCCTGTATCACTTTGCGGGAAGTATTGAACGACACACAGAAATTGAGCAAAAGGGAATATAGAAGAAATTAGGTTTGGACTTACTTGGAACTTGTGAATTTCTTCTCTTTCACTGTGCACTCTGGTCTTCAAATGTTACACTTGTGTCGGCCAACACTTATAAATAAGAGTTTTTGAGTTCTTGGTATAATAGCGAATTATTTGCGGCGCGGAGCGAAGCGGTGTAATGTATAAGCGGTTTGCGGAAGAACTGAACGCGGAATGCGCCACTGAATTGGCGCGCGTACAATGACCATTCCATCTCGTTCCATTTTACCAGGAGTTGGAGAGGGAAAAGGATAGATTTGCTCAAAAACTGCGGTCGTCAATACCTACTCGTATTACTAAAACTTGCGCGAGCTGTCTTGTTTAGTTCTCTCATGTTTGAATGATAGAAAGTTCTCATGCCAGAATTGAATGGGATTTTATTGTACGTGCAATTTTATTGTAAGTGTTATTTACCATACCAGTTTTAAACGGCAACTAACTTGCCCGTATCGTGCAACAATATTATACGTGTAGCAATTGCCTTCAATTTTATGGTATGCCATAGGCCATAAATTTGAACCGTGTAAATGGAGCTTTAATCTAACACACAATGTATGTGTGTAATCAAGCTTGTTCTTTCTTTGTATGAGCAAAAGTGTTATCAAGGCTAGCTGTACCTAATATAATATTAAACAAAATCTTATTTAACGAAGGTGTTTTATTTGGCTTCGAGGTAACCATTAAATGCATATTTAAGCATGTTTAAAAACGGTTTTTAGCGAAATTACCCGTAGTTTTCAACAAACTAACGAGCTCATAAAAATAACTCATTGTACTTAAGAGGGCTCTCGCATTTTGTCATCTCTCTTGCTCACACGGAACCAAATTTTTAAATTAAATGAAAAGATGCTTTTTTGAAAAATGTAATCAATTGGCGACCTAATAAATAATATTAATTTAATATGTAATTATTAAATAACATATTTATATTGTGCTATCTAATGAACTTAGCTCAAAAAGTATTATGATCTGTTTTTGAAACGAATCGTCGAATGAGTTAAATAAATGCCAAAATAAAAATGTATTTTTAAATTAATATTATGTACTAGTTCGCTAATTGATTACATTTTTTTCAAAAAAGCATCTTTTCATTTAACATTCTTAACAATTTCTTTACGTGTGAGTGAGAGAGGTGACACAACGCGACAGCCCTCTTAACTCCAATGTAGGTACTTACACCAAACATTATAAAATCACGTAATAGTTTCCTTCGACACAAACTTGCACGTAAATAATTAATAAAAAACGCCACTTTTCCAGTTACCTTACATAACTACGAGAAAAACTGTAACATTAAGTGAATATTTCTGTCGTAATAGTTAGTGGGCTTCCCTTAACCAACCCCTACGGTGGTGTCGTGTCGATGGGTCGTTAGCGAGGACCTACCGGCTTTTTATCAACAACACATTGATTTAAAAGCTAAATAACTGCGCCACACAAATTTCACGTACGTACCCGTAGTTATTGTGGGCTTATATCTGATCGGTGCGTGGCAAGTGGTAAGGGGCAGCGAGCGTTCCTTTAACTAAAATAGCATGGTCCGAGCCCTAACCACCGCCTTATCTATCGTAAGCGACATTTTTACGAAAATGCCATATTGATTTAAAAACCTTTTTTCTTTTTACAAAATTAAAAAAAACCTTATAAAGTGAAAAATAACTTTAATTTCGGAAGTCTGTCGGTCTTTGGTATTATATTTTCGGTTTTTTCCCAACAACTTCCGAATTAAAGTTATTTTTCACTTTTTAGTGTTTTTTTTTTGTATGTTCATTGTTTTTACTGTAAAATAGTTTTTATTTTTCACCTTTTAGTTGTGCCACGTAGATACCTACACAAAATCGAATGCCACTAGTGACCTGCTTTGTAAATGAAAGGAAGTTATTATTATTATTATAACATCATCCACTTATACTAAGTGGGAAAAATACGTACTACTGAAGCTAACTCAAAAATTACCCAAGCAAAGTTAGTAAATTTTAAAAGGGACCAAATTCGAGATATTTCCGAATAAAACAAAAATTATTCATATCGGACTACTCTGTAAAAACTTATGTGCGGTCATACATAAAAAAAAGAAAATATACGCGTCGACTTGAGAACCTCCTCCGTTTTACTTCGTCGGTTAAAAACTGTGTCGTTTACGACTGAAATCGCATTTCGTGTGTGATGTGTGCCAAGAGGGCCTCCTATTCAGGACTGTTTCTTAGTCATTGACAAAGGCCTTGTCAATTTTTTATAAAATACATAATAAACGTATGAAAAATATTGCATCCCAAATTATTTTCACTAAAAAAACCGGTCAAGAGCGAGTCGGACTCACGCACCGAGGGTTCCGTACTATCATATATTAAAAAAGAGTGTGCTATTTAGAAACACCCTTTTATTTTTCCTGTAATGATTACATACATTTCTATCACACAGAATAATTTCAGATTTTTCTCTATGCAAACTTCGGAGATAAGGTGGAGAACGGTATTTTTTTAACATTTTTCATCAAAAGTCGAAAACTATGAGGCCTAAAAAAAGAAAAAAATGTTTGATAATGTGCAAACAGCGTTCTTTCATATGAGATCCACACATTCCCCAGTAGCCCCACTTCGAACTTTTAAGACCCCCTTTCAGTCCCTGTTGCAATATACAGGGTTATTGGTAAAACACCAACAACATTTTGACGAATTATGCAAACATAAATGTACTGAACAGCTGATTTTTTTTCGCGATTTTAGGTTTGGTCCCATAGTAAAAGTTGTTCATAATGATGAGTACAATGACCCCTTAAGAGGTTGTTGGTGTTTTACTAATAACCCTATATATATATTTTTTGTAGTTCTTGAGATATCCAGCTGTGACAGACAGACAGACTGAGTCGCACCATAAGGGTTCCTTTTACCATTTTGGTACGGAACCCTAATAGTCTTTGTTTGTAAATAGTGTTCCCGAAATCAAACAACACCGTTCCAAAATCAAATCCGACATAATAATATGACAAGCGCCATACGCACAACCCTTCTTCGCCACGTGATAAATCGCGGCCGCTCCCGACTTGTTCCACGACATTAACCGTCAATGACCCGAGACTAATTAATTTCGTCGACATTTGCGGTAGTAATAAGCTTATCAAACGTTGATTCGGACAATGGACTCAGTTCGATTTAATGTGCGCAAGTATGAAAGCAATTTTCGAATGAATTCCTTTATAATGGTTTGTAGATATCGGCTTTTAGAGTCTTTTGTGGACTAAATGCTTTATTGAAAGTTGAGGACTATTGTGATTGGGCAATTGATTGGAGTTTTGTTAACTAAACAGTGCTTTGTTTGTGGTTATCTAATTTGTTGTTAAGTATTATAGAATTGTGTGAGAAATTGGTGTTAGGATAATATATAGGTAGGATAATACACAAAATCTTGATGATACCTACTGACTGGTAGCAAAAATTACAAAGTGTTTCATGTTTATTTGATTTTTTACCTTATAAAGACATTTAAATAAAGAAGAACAAATAACTCAATTACATCTTGACTTGGAATTTTCCAGGTAAATCAAACTTCAAAAGCTAGCCTTAATTTTCAAAGTGATTGGTTAATTTTGAAATAGAATGAAGAATTCAAAGGGCGAATCAATCAACAATTGATTAAAATAAAAGAGAGACGAAAGAGGAAGGGTTGACCAGTCGAAGGGTTATATGATGCGGAACATTGGTGCATGTTGGGCAATGAAAATCGCGGTAATTCCGCTGATCAAATTTTTGATCAAGTTGTTAGAAGACATTTCAGATCTGCTTCAGTATTATTCAGAATTATGGTATTATTTGCTTATAGTACTTACACTTCCATAAAGTATTATTAAATATGATGGTTTGGTCTGTAGTCATACTTTCAGAAAACATATAAGAGGCCTACTACATTTAATCCGTGATTTTACTTTGGCATTCAAGTTCTGAGAAATTGATTTACTTCTACAACTATGACTTATTGAGTGGTGGATAATAGTTATTAATATAGTTTATAGCGACCTCGCTTTTAATTTTTTTTTTCCTATGTATTTATATAAAGCCAAAATTCCGAAGCAAGATTTTCATAAAATGTGCGACGGCACTATTTCGAGCTCAAATTACTGTTCATATGCAAATGAAATGAAAAATATGTAATAATATTTATTTTATAGTGGTTTAGTTTATAGCAGCCTCAGAATTTTGAAATATGTATGGAATATCTATAAAAATCCCATTCAAAACCGTAAAACTACTAAAAACTCTCAGAATTAACTGTAAAGTTCTCCTTACTACAGTAATATTATTACGTAAAATAAAATAAATCAGAAAGAACGTTACTTAATTCATAAGAAATAAAAATTTCATACTTTAAATAAACGTAATTACAACTGCCAAATTTTTACATAATGTGATGCGTCGCCATCCCTCAATATCTGTCAGAACGCAATTTCGTGATAGGCCTCTTAACATAATGCTACCACTGCTACCTGGGACTCCTGCCTGCCCTCTTTAAGTTGGAGTAGGCCGTTATTTACCACTTGCGCTCAGTGTAGGTTGGGACACTGGTCCACATGGTCTTATGTTGAAATTGAGGAATAATACATAAGTGCAAATTTAAAATGAAAAGGCATTATAAAAAATAATCACTTTCATTGAACATTTTATTCTGAAACAAGGGCAGGAAAATAGTGATTTCCTTCTGAAACAATATATATTTAATAATGTTATTCAATAAATCATAGATCGCTATTTTCCAGGCCACTGTAGAAGAGGAAGGAGAGCGTTAATTTGAGTGGAAACAAGCGGCAAATTGATTAACGAGACGGTCACAGTCGCCCGCGCCGCACCGCGCGGCCTTGCTTGCTTTTATTAATTCGCACACAATCACCTCTTTTGAATCAAATCATTGGTTTTGGGGTTCCGTTGTGTCGTTGTTTATCACTGTTGATTGATTTATGTTTTATGAATGAAATTAAATGTGTGTTGTCTAATTTCATGCAAATAATTGACTCCTGTCTCCAAATTGGACTTAATAACATTTTGCAGGGTCAAGATTCTGCATGTATTGTAACAGGCGCGACCCACTAAACTCTACCTTAAACCCTGAATACTGTCGTAAACCTTTTGATCAAGTCAGTAGATCAAACGTGTAGGGGGGCCCTATATTCCCTACATGTTGTGTAAGGGAACTGCTCCAAATACTTATGACTGATGCAGGTCAGTCGCTTCAAAGCGCTGTCAAGCGATGATGGCTCGTAAGCATCTCACAAACAGAGCTGCAGTATACCACGTTCATATTTGATTGTTTAAAGTAGTTAATGGACTGTGTGAGTAGGTTACCGGAGCATCATACACACTGATTGCAATATACTCGTAGGAAGGCGTTAGCTAAGAGAATTATTTATCAAAAGTCGAAGCGTTCTTTCTATTTAAATTCCATAGATCATTTACTCTCAGGAATCATTCATCGTTGCTCGTAATAAAAGCCGCACGGGTCGATCCATCAGGTTAAGCTACGCTTGCTGGGGTTGGTCCGTGGATGGGTGACCATATTTACATACCGAGACTCCTCCGTGCCTCGGAAAGCACGTTAAGCCGTTGTTCCCGATTCTCATTCCTGGATCTTTGACAGTCGTTACGGGTCGTCAGAAGCCCAAAAGTCTGACAGTCTTACCAAGGGGTATCGTATTACCCAGTAACTGGATTGTGGAGATCAGATAGGTAGACGTTCCATGTAAAATATTGATATCATGCATCCGGTTAGACTGGAAGCCGACCCCAACGTAGTTGGGAAAAGCCTAGGCAGATTTATTGAATCATTCATTATTTCTTGCGAATATAATTTCTTACATATACGTAACTATTAGGTTGGGGAAAAAGTCTTTTCGCATTATAGTATGTATGAACTTGTAATAAAATCTCTTTGGCTATACTATTTGTATCTGGCTGGTTTTGGTATCATTGAAAGTTTAAATTTTGAAGAACATAATTCCAAATTCAAATTAGGAAAATGTGTGATTTTCATTTGTTTTTCGTACCGTCAAGATGAGTGAATCTAATGAAGAAATTCGATACATTTTAAAATTTTACTACAAAAAAGGTAAAATGCAAGCCGCGAAAAAAATTTGTGATGTTTATGGACCTAGTGTAGTGTCTGTGAGAGTAGCACAAATTTGGTTTAAGCATTTTCAATTCGGAAATTTTGATGTCAAAGATGCACGTCGCTCTGGTCGCCCTATTACGGATAAAATGGATGCCATTTTTGAAAAAGTGGAGCAAGATCGGCATATTAGTAGTTACGACGTAGCTGAAGAACTGGAAATTGACCACAAAACAGTTTTGGCGCATTTGAAAAAAACTGGGTACACAAAAAAGCTCGACATTTGGGTACCTCACGAGCTCACTGAAAGAAACCTAATGAACCGTGTACTCATTTGTGATTCTTTATTACGACGTAATGAAACCGAACCATTTTTGAAGAAGCTGATAACTAGTGATGAAAAGTGGATCACGTATGACAAGAACGTGCGAAAAAGGTCGTGGTCAAAGGCCGGTCAGGCTTCACAGACTGTGGCGAAACCCGGGTTAACTCGCAACAAGGTGCTGTGTGTGTGGTGGGATTGGAAGGGCATTATTCATTATGAGCTGTTACCACCAGGCAGGACCATCGATTCTGAACTCTACTGCGAACAACTGATGAGATTAAAGCAAGAAGTTGAGAGAAAGCGGCCGGAATTAATCAACAGAAGGGGTGTGGTTTTTCATCATGATAACGCTAGACCTCACACATCTTTAGCCACTCAGCAAAAATTAAGAGAGTTTGGCTGGGAGGTGTTAATGCATCCGCCGTATAGTCCTGACCTTGCACCTTCTGATTTCCACCTGTTTCGGTCTCTTCAGAATTCTTTAGGCAGTGTCAGGTTAACATCACGAGAGGACTGCCAAAACCACTTGTCGCGGTATTTTGACCAGAAGTCCCAAAATTTCTATAGCAATGGGTGATCCCATTGCTATAGAAATTTTAGGGATCATGTCCCTACCTACAAGATGGCAAAAAGTTATCGAACAAAATGGTACCTACATACTTTAGTTAAATGTAAATAAACTATATTAAAAAATGTTTTGAATTTTCTTAAAAAATGCGAAGAAACTTTTTCCCCAACCTATTATATTAATTAGTTAGGAGGGATTGGTCCATATTAGCTCAGGATGGAGTTGAGTGGAAAAGGAAAGGGACGCTTTATCCTTGCAGTGGGACAATACAGGCTGATTTTTATTATTATTATTATTATTATTATAGAGTCTTTGACATATCTCGAGACCCTGGGGTCCCGGATCTTTGAAAGGAGTACGAGGGGCCGAAGCCAACTCGCAGAGGCCTCTTAGACGTTTTTAATGAAATGAGGCACTAACCGACGATTATCCCTGTACGCACTATGCAAGTGCACCCAAGGACAACCCCGCCAAGGTTGGTGCAGGACTATTGCAGGATATGGAAACAAAGATATTGAAATATGTGTTTGGATAGGTTGAGTGGACTGGTTATCTGGAACTATGAAATATAATATTATTATTTAAAAAAAAACCTAATATTATTATTGATATTATCAGGGTTACCAGGGTTTCTAAAGAAGGGTGTCACTTGGCCGCTCCTAAAAACCGACTGATAAGGTATTTCAGATATGTAACTTTGAGATCAGATCTTTTAAGATTCAGTTACGTATAATAGAAGTTTTAACTACAAAACTTAAGGACTTAAGTAGTTATACTCTCAAAAATCTTACCTCAGACATATCTTTCTTAAAGTATATCCGCTAATCCTCGTAAAACGACACTAAAGCTAGGATATTATTAAAGTAAAAGATATCATTAAGTTAAATGCGTCTCAGGAGCACATTAGGCGCTTCCATTATGTCAGCGGAGTCGTTAGGACGTCTATCTAGCTTATGTTATGAAGTAATATCCCTTTGAGCTAATTTTGTTGAAATGTCTCTTTTGTTAAGTGAAGTGGGTACTTAGGTGATTGTCTCTTTAGAAGATCTAAGCTCTAGAATGAGCCTAAATTAGTACTTGGAGACTATATAGGTAATGTCTTTATGTAAATGCTCCCGCAGACAGGCGCGACGCGACTTAGTCCGCGAACTATTTCTATGGAAATTGCTCTACCGAAATCGCGTCGTGTCATCGTGACGCGCCTGTCTGCGGGAGCCTTAAGATTCTTGATGTTAAAAGTACGTTTAACAAAATCTCTGCTTTTATACGCAAGAAATTCCTGGAAGAGACGAATTAAATGACTCGTCCAAGGATTTTTTGCAAGTATGTAACAGCAGTGATTTTGTTAACAAATAAATAGTCTGTACTGTGAGTGAGATATAGATCCATAATGGATGTCATCTTCCTTGAGAATTGCAAATATTCAGTACTAATTTCAGCAGTATTTTATGAATTCAAACACAAATCAAAATTACATTCATGTATGATTCCTCCAGCAATTCCCAATTCCTATTAGTCGTAACTCCCACAAAACAGAAGCCGAAGGTAAATACATTCACCATTAATTAGGTGTACAAAACAGTAACGAACGACGCATTAGAACGATGACGTCATTTGACGTTTAGTTTTGCTGCTCTGCGTTGCGCAGCGCCGCAGGTAAGCTCCGCGTAATTGTGTTATACAAAGCGAAATGTACAAATATTCACATTACGGTAGGGTTGGTTATTCCTTTGTAACTTAAATAACTCATAACCTCTTAAGGGATCATTGTATTCATTATTATGAACAACTTTTACTATAGGACCAAACCTGGAATCGCGAAAAAAATTATCTGTTTCTTATATTTATGTTCGCATAACTCGTCAAAATGTAGGGAACAGCTGATTTTTTTCGCTATTTCTAGTTTGGTCTCATAGAAAAGTTGTTCATAATGATGAGTACAATGACCCGTTAAGAGGATGTGGGTTATTTGAGGTATACCTTGTATGTGAATCTCTTCTGATTGATAAAGTTTGAGTAATTAATTTGTGTTCACACATACTTATTTAATTACTAGAAACGCCCCACGGTTTTAATCGCGTAAGTCTCGAACCCATAAGAATATCGAGATAAAAAGTATCCTATGTGTTAATCCAGGTAATAAACTATATGTGTGCCAAATTTCATCAAAACACGTTCAGTAGTTTTTGCGTGAAAGAGTAACAAACATCCCTCCATCCATTCAAACTTTCGCATTTATAATATTAGTAGTAGCACAGCAAAATATCCGGCTAAATAACAGCTTGGTCCTGTCCAGCGATCCTGATTTATGGCGTGTCAACCCTAACGGCAGAGTATGTATTCGTTAATGTTAAATGAATTCTTGATACTGAACACAATGAACTGTTCGATGTACATGCTTCTCATATGAATTATTATTGGTGGACCTGTGGTAAGGAATGTTTTGCAACAATAATTTACGATCAAAGTATGGTCAGATAAATTAACTGTTAATCAAATTGACACACAACGTCAATTTGCCGTGTTATAGCCATTATCCAGGTTGTATCAAGGTATGGTCAAATTTAAGCCCACACCATTAAATTACAGTCCATCAAACTGAACAAGTTTCTCCATAGGGCTTATAACATCGTAATAGGGAAAAAAATATCAACTGCCCCTACAAAGCTTCAATACCTGCTCAAACCAAATGTATGGGATGGCTGATAGTTTTTCTCGATTACGATGTTGGTCCCATGGAGAAAGTGGTTCAGTTTGATGGTCTGTACACACCCTTAATTTTTGACCACATTTTTCTGATTCATCCTGTATACAACTGTTAAAGAGTGACGGTTGCGATTAAAATATACATACGGACCATTTAAGTTGATAGTCAATTTGATCAACTATAAATTACCCTGATTTACGTCATCATTATTTTTCTGCCCTTGTCCCTTGTTACGTGGGGTCGGCGCAACACGTCCTCACACAATCCATTCATATTTTTCTTGGCCTTCCTCTCCCTCTCCATCCATCCAAATCTATATACAGCACTATTCATTCACTGCCTTTTCTTGCATAATCATTCCTCACATAATCCATTCATATTTTTCTTGACCTTCTTCTCCCTCTCCATCCATCCACATCTATATACATCACTCTTCATTCACTGCCTTTTCTTGCATAATCATTCCTCACACAATCCTTTCATATTTTTCTTGGCCTTCCTCTCCCTCTCCATCCATCCACATCTATATACATCACTCTTTACCTTGATTTAGGTATTGTGAACATAATGTTTCGCTACCAATAAAATATGTCGTCCTGTCACGCCTTACGACCTTAAGGCGAAAGCGCCTAGGAAGCCCGCGAAATACAAATTTTCAGAATCAGTAATACAACTCCTTAAGTTAGTATAATCCTCAAATGTCAAAATTTCATGAAATAGTCATTCAATAGGATTACCTGGTCTTAAAGAGTTGTAATGATGACTTTAATTATTATAATTCTGTAAATACATACTAGTTACGGCCGCGAATCACATTTTGATCAACGTACAATCTAAAGCTGACTTGTAAATTGTAAAAAACGTAAGCAAATTTGAATTTCGCGACTACCCTGGCGCTTACACCTTAACAGAAAACAATGACAAAATGCTTGGTAACAGACACCCTGAACTGTCGCGACAGAGTACAATAGCCCCATTAAAAAACGACCATTACTTCGCCCCAAAGACAAACCTGGTACTGCCTTAAACACGACGAATTTAGGTGCAGTCCACATAAATCTCAGCTCGTAGACAGCTACCAGTAACAAAAGTTTAGCATAGAACAATATCGAAGGTTAAAAAGCGTAACAAAATGGGCGCAGACGTAAAACAACGATGTTGAAATACGAGTGACAAACAACCCAGGGCGGGGTCGCGAGACTACGGTGGCTTGTGGACTAGGTGGCACCGTGAGCGAAGTAGTCCTAGATTAGCTTGGCAAACCAAACAAAAAAAAAAAAAAATAGTATGATATATGTGGCAAACAATAGTTCCTGCAAAAGTTTTGTACCTACGTCACTATCGTCAGTGAAATTTTTTTATTATGATTTTAAGTTTTAGACTGTTGATATTAAAGGAAGTGTAAGTTCCCAATAATGCAGTGTAGAATGGTAAAGTCAGCAGTAAAATAAGAACTCAAAGATTATTCCATCAGCCGGATCTAAGTGTGGTTTCTATCTCAGAGTTTTGTTTGAGAAAATTCAGAGAAAGTTTTGTAACATTGGCAAACGAATTAATTAACCCGTCAACTGTTCGTTATCAATCAATCAATCTGCCTAGCCTTTTCCCAACTATGTTGGGGTCGGCTTCCAGTCTAACCGGATGCAGCTGAATACTAGTATTTTACATGGAGCGACTGCCTATCTGACCTCCACAACCCAGTTATTGGGTAATACGATACGCCTTATAGGTTGGGGAAAAAGTCTTTTCGCATTATAGTATGTATGAACTTGTAATAAAATCTCTTTGGCTATACTATTTGTATCTGGCTGGTTTTGGTATCATTGAAAGTTTAAATTTTAAAGAACATAATTCCAAATTCAAATTAGGAAAATGTGTGATTTTCATTTGTTTTTCGTACAGTCAAGATGAGTGAATCTAATGAAGAAATTCGATACATTTTAAAATTTTACTACAAAAAAGGTAAAAATGCAACGCAAGCCGCGAAAAAAAATTGCGATGTTTATGGACCTAGTATAGTGTCTGTGAGAGTAGCACAAATTTGGTTTAAGCGTTTTCAATCCGGAAATTTTGATGTCAAAGATGCACGTCGCTCTGGTCGCCCTATTACGGATAAAATGGATGCCATTTTTGAAAAAGTGGAGCAAGATCGGCATATCAGTAGTTACGACGTAGCTGAAGAACTGGAAATTGACCACAAAACAGTTTTGGCGCATTTGAAAAAAACTGGGTACACAAAAAGCTCGACATTTGGGTACCTCACGAGCTCACTGAAAGAAACCTAATGAACCGTGTACTCATTTGTGATTCTTTATTACGACGTAATGAAACCGAACCATTTTTGAAGAAGCTGATAACTGGTGATGAAAAGTCGATCACGTATGACAAGAACGTGCGAAAAAGGTCGTGGTCAAAGGCCGGTCAGGCTTCACAGACTGTGGCGAAACCCGGGTTAACTCGCAACAAGGTGATGCTGTGTGTGTGGTGGGATTGGAAGGGCATTATTCATTATGAGCTGTTACCACCAGGCAGGACCATCGATTCTGAACTCTACTGCGAACAACTGATGAGATTAAAGCAAGAAGTTGAGAGAAAGCGGCCGGAATTAATCAATAGAAGGGGTGTGGTTTTTCATCATAATAACACTAGACCTCACACATCTTTAGCCACTCAGCAAAAATTAAGAGAGATTGGCTGGGAGGTGTTAATGCATCCGCCGTATAGTCCTGACCTTGCACCTTCCGATTTCTACCTGTTTCGGTCTCTTCAGAATTCTTTAGGCAGTGTCAGGTTAACATCACGAGAGGACTGCCAAAACCACTTGTCGCGGTATTTTGACCAGAAGTCCCAAAATTTCTATAGCAATGGGATCATGTCCCTACCTACAAGATGGCAAAAAGTTATCGAACAAAATGGTACCTACATACTTTAGTTAAATGTAAATAAACTATATTAAAAAATGTTTTGAATTTTCTTAAAAAATACGAAGAAACTTTTTCCCCAACCTATTATGTTCGTTACATACAATACATAAGAAAACCGCACAGGTCATGTCAATGTGTGCTCCAATGTCAACCGAGCCCCATAGGTTCACAAGTACTGTAAGGCCGCGGTCGCCATAGGATGATGTTTTTTTACGTTTATATATGTGTATATGATATACGTTTATATACCTATTATATAAAGAGTTTTCTTTTTCTATGGTGTACGTACACCGTATGTCACAAAATACAACGTAATCATCACATGGGGCCTATGTGATGATTATAAAACATTTTAAAAGAGTAAGGCCCGGTTTACACCAAAGCAGTGAGGAGAGGAGACGAGAGGAGATGTGTTTGAATAAAGCAATCCGATTTCGTTATTTCTACATCTCTTCTCCGGTTAGCTTCGCTGCAAATGGATCAAGCGGAGATAGATTAATCTATAGAATTTTGTGCGGCGAGCGAGCAAGCGGCGCGGCAGAGCGGAGAAGTGTCTAGTCGGGCGGCAGGATGGCGCACGCGCTCGCGCACCCCGCACCCCGCTGCCTTCTCTCCGCGCCTCGCACACCCTAAAGCGTCATTCCTCATTGGTTTCGATCTCTCACAGCTCACATCTCTGCTACACAAAGCTCACATCTCTCCGCTACACTTCTCCTCTAAGCTTTGGTGGAAATAACCTGCCAGCTCTGCCGCACATCTCCTCTCGTCTCCTCGCATCTCTGCTTTGGTGGAAACCGGGCCTAACGGTGGAGTTTTTGCACATTAGTCTCCATACGAAACTACCTTTTGGAAGGGGCAACAAGAATCAATTCTATTTTTTCTTGTTAATTTTTGACGTTCAAAAGTACCTTGTGCCTATTTGAAATAAACGATTTAACTTTGATTACGTGGTTAATAACGAAAAAGCAGGAAATTAAAAAGGCACCAATGTCCAATGTCAAAATAATAACAGAATTAAAGAACTTGTAGCATGAAGAGCCAACTATCCGTTCAGTCCACTTCCCCCACTCATTCCTCGCTCATCTCGCACTATGACCTAAGATTTACATGCAATTCGAGCGGCACACGAGCGAGCGGTGTAATGGCGTATATTAGTTGAGCCGGACTGCACCGGCACCGTTGCTAACTAAATAATTATCACTTATAATATAAAATAAACTTTGATTATCTTGTGCTTTACGAGAGTTTTTTTTTTTTGATATAAATTACAAGTTCCCTACACTTAAATAAAGCACACAATTAGACCTCTGGGGTCTGTCTTAGCATGCCATGACCTGAGATTTGATCAACGCGCGTTAAGTTATAATCTAGTTGATGTAATGCTCTTTCAGCTTACGCTTTATGTTTTTACTTTCATTGAGTCTCTAATGTCTACAGGTACTTGGTTTAGTTAAATGGGTATTGTGAAGATTATAGTTAGAAGCTTTGTTGTTATGTTTTTTTTAGTGATTGTGTTAATCGATTTTGTTAAAGCATTATTTTGGTTGTTGATGGGAATGTATGTATATACATAGTTACTTAAAAGGGCAACGGGCTTCTGAAAAATCTGTTGTCAAATTTTCTGTCAAATACAGATAACCACATGAATACTTTAAAACTGTAATACAGATCTTATAGCACGTTTATTTAAGAATATTACGCAGAAATCAGATAGTGAACATTCCTTCATTTGTGAACACGGTGGCCGAGGAAGTGACAAAAGGCGGCAATTTTTCAAAAAAAAAAAAAAAAAATGCGCATTCCCATCGACTCCAGGGTTTGACAACTTTTTATATTATAAGGCTTAGGATCCTCCACCAGCAGATACATGGTTATCCATTAATTACACTACATCCGCATATAAAGATGTACTAAGAAGTGACTTTATTAACCCTTTAAAAACTTGGGATACCTGTAGATTATAGCATGACGTAATTTACGACACAACGTTGTAACTATGAGGCCTGAATTCTTCCTACGCTGATGTCGGTCGCGTATGGTCGGTAGCGTACGGTCGGTCGCGTACGTCAGCGAGAAATAAACGTTACTAATACGTACTAGTGAAAATATCGTCCACTAATTACCAGTCACCCTATATTATCAATAACATTTAATTTAAACAGCACATGATCAGTATATCAAAAAACTACCCATAAATCAGCCTCCACAATACGCCTCTATTCTAGCCAGAACAACATAATAGAAACGTATTATTTATAACGTTAATATTCACATAAAACGAGCAACGTGTATTTAACACAGCCGATAGTACACACACAGTTGGCAAGCGGCCAAGCTCCAGGATAATTTGATAAAAACGCTCTCTGCCCGGAATAGAGTCTATTAGCTATTTTATGTGTTGCATGATGAAGCTGAGTGTTATTTTGGTGCTGAAATTGTGTTGTGTGGTCTACAAGAATAGACTTATTTTTGCTTGATAAAAAAATAGAAACATATACCAATGTGTAAAAATAACACGTGTTTGTATTGAGACCAAACGTATCGTTTGCCAATGTAGTGTGCTACTTAACTATGGAATTTCTATGAACTTAGATAATAATTGGACAATCAATCTGCCTAGCCTTTTCCTAACTATGTTGGGGTCGGCTTCCAGTCTAACCGGATGCAGCTGAATACCAGTATTTTACATGGAGCGACTGCTTATCTGACCTACACAACCCAGTTACTGGGTAATAAGATACCCCTTGGTAAGACTGGTTGTCAGACTTTCGGGCTTCTGACGACCCGTAACGACTGTCAAAGATCCTCGAATGACAGCCGGAACCAACGGCTTAACGTGCTTTCCGAGGCACGGAGGAGTCTCGGTATGAAAAGATGGTCACCTATCCACAGACTAACCGCGGCAAGCATAGCTTAACCTGATGGATCGACTCATGCGGATTACTTAGCCACGAGCTCCTTCTCCTACTTAAATAATAATTGGACGAAAATTATAATAATTATAATGATTTACACTCAAGGGCGCGGGCCTGATTGGGACGCCAGTGCTTACGCGCTCTACGTGTAGAACTATTTTGTTTAAAGATTTTACAGGGATAATTAAATGATTTAAAAATATTTCAATATCATAATGAAAATAAACTTTATTAAGAAATTAAAACCGAAAAGCTGTTAACATTTATATTAGGAACTTAACATCCAGTCTTCTTGAGAATATTGAGAAAAATCAATTATTTTTTGGCATCAAATCTTCTAAGCCTTCTTTTTAACCGACTTCAAAAAACGGAGGTTATCAATTCGACATGTATGTATGTAGGTAATATTATTATTCACATAATTATGATAATCTATTAGGGCTTCTAAACAAATATACTAAATTTTATAGGTTGTGTGTATGTTTGTCCACGCATTTCTCCAAAACTATTAATCGGATCATGACCATTTTTTTTGTTGGCTTTTACTTAAATTTAGGGAACAGTGCAAGTTTAATCAAAGTCGGTTCAATAGTTTTCATGATAATGTACTAATACGTGTAAGTATGACGGCCTGCCTTATTGATACGAGCTACGGGAGTGGTGTCAACGGGAAAACATCTCAAAACCTTGGTCAAATTCTAGTCCAATATATAATAATAATATAATAATATAATATCCTGGGACATTTTCACACACGGTCATCTGGTCCCAAACTAAGCAGAGCTTGTACTATGGAAACCAGATAACTGATATACTACATATACTACTTTTTTTTTTGTAAATACATACTTATATAGATATATAAATATTGCACTAGAATTTGATCAACGTTAATAGTTTTGTTATTAAACAAAACGACTTTTTTTAACGTTTGCGTCTGTAGCATTTAAAGATTAATGTTCATTAGTTAATTTAACAAATAAATCAAAACAAAACAAAATAGTATGATTCACTTAGCTAAATGAAAGTACCTACAGGAAAATAGTTTTGACATTAAACAAAACTATTAACTATTTAGTAAAAACAAATATTCCAGATTTTACTAAAAACTAAAAAATACGAAATAAAAAAATAAAAAATAAATCGACTTCAATAAAAATTAACTCGAAATTATGAAATAAATTTAATTCATAATTTCGAGTTTAAGTCGGTGGCATAAAACTAAAATACAGATCCCAAGACACCAACTTCCGAAATTAAAGTTATTTCATCATTTTCAGTCAATTTCTTTTTGAAGTCGATTTATTTTTTATTTTTTTTTATTTTACTCGCTCATATCCTCCACTCGATCTTCACCATTTTTACAACAGTCAGGACATTGAAGAACTTGATGTTGAGGACAAACCTCCTCTTCAGTGTCACTTGCTATTATATCTTCATTATCAGTACTAACTTCTTAAAGATAAACTTTTTTTTTGAGATGGGGTTGCTCTTGACTCTAGACTAAAAAAAAAAGTAAACTTCGAACAAAAATGTCACGCAAGTGCTCGCGCACTCTAAAATTGTGGAAATTTAGGCAAGGACACTAATAGTGAACATCCGTTAATAATAGAGGAATCCTATATGAGTGGTACCCATAAAACACGTTTAAATTCCTTGAAATGATTACAAAAATACAGTCCAATATTGATTTTGGTTTTATAGACAACATAGGGATAACAACTGGCGTCTTAGTATAGGAGTGGTCCATAATTTCATTATCTCTGTCTACAACCAAACATAAAGGAACCAACACAAGTACATAATTACAACTCAATGGACTGTTTACCACCCGCATTATTCAAACAATTTTTAAACAGTCTTCTTTACCAACTGCAAGCAAACTAGGATGATTAAAACAAGTCTATACTTTGTTATCACTATCAACAGCGGCAAACGGGAGTGCGCTTATGAAATTATACTCGTTCCTCTAATTATTGTATAGCAGTTTATTTTAGCATAACACAGCCTCACAAAGGCGTGGGTAATTGGATAAAAATGCAAGTTAGTTAACTCGGTTCGTGTGTGATGAAAACATATGGGGAGGCTTTGTCACCGTGCACGCCGCGTGTGAAATTGGTAGTGAATTTGGTCGCTTTGTGTTGATTAGAGAGGTGCATATTGATAGTGATTTGGAAAACAGTTCAAACAAATATCCAAATGGAACTTTTCAAATGCTATCAATTATATAATTTTCATATACAAGTTGGAGACGACAATAAATTATACTTCGTATCCAATGACGTTCACAGTTTGCATACAAATATTCAACCAAATATATCCAATAGTTTAATCACTATAGCTAGTCAAAAATTGGCTAAACCCATAATCGGTCCATCACTGCTTAAAAAAAAAAACGCTTTTTTAATTTCGATGAAAAATCAATTGCATTTGTCAATTTTTACGTGATTGGTATATACATATTGATGCTTAAATTGATCGTTTACCAAAATAATGCAATTGAAGCGTTTGCCAATATTAGATACCTACTACAATATAAATTTATGGCAATTCATCAATTGCAATGGATCGTTTCGGGGATCCCTTCCGATGTATTTGCTAAGTTCCAAAATACTCTTATGCATTAATAATTATTAGTATTGCCAGTGTTTTCATTTTTGTTGTCGTATTGTTGTCTCGACATTGTATAAGGTAACACGGACAGACAATTTAGTTTGTGCCTCTAATACATTAGCTATACCTTCATACACAAACTATTCACTATAAATTCACTCCCAATTAAACACGTATCATATGAAACTAAATTAATATCAGACACGCTTCAATCACGGCGTCCGTATTCAAAACAATCGGGATAGCTAACTTGAACGCCCGCCATGATTGACGGCCCCGTCCGAACATTCGGCACGTAATCCTCACTAATTCGATAAATACGTGGCTCACCTAAGCTCTCGCGTTTCGAGTTTTAACCAGATTACGAATGCTTTGTACTTGTGGAAGTTGTAGAATAGTCAGTTATAAAGTGTGCTAATTGCAGATCGTGTGAATATTCGATTTCGTGCTGTTTTGCATGCTGATGACTTTATTTGGGAATTAGTAGTTCTATTTGATTCCGATTCAATCAATCCATCAACTAAGCCTATCGCAGATTCACAGTCCTCTGCTGTACATAGACCTCTCCCAGGCTCTGCCAGAACATCCTGCCCGCCATGTCCCAGTCACCTTCGTAAAATCGTTGGTACATCCAGCTGGGGAGCTTTCCATACTAAGCTTGCCGATACACGGTATCCACTCCAGGACTCGTCTGCTCCACCGGCCATCAGTCCTTTGAGAAACATGGCTAGCCCTCTGCCACTTTAGTTTGCTTACTCTGCAAGCTATGTCAGTTACTCCAGTTCTTTTCCGGATAACCTAATTCCTGATTTTGTTTATATAAAAATGACTTTTGACTTTCTGCATACTAATCGGAAATTTCATGGGAAAAGACCTAAATGATTTATATATTCTGGTAAATGTATTTTTGTTTTATTACTACTTTTCTTCTTTTTCTAATATTTAATTTATTTAAGCATTTAATTAAATATTTTGGCTTTATCTCTTTATGGGCTAATTTTTCAACCGTCAGATAATTTTTATTTATGGAATAAATACAATAATTATTAATTAAAAATAAATAACTGCACTGTATGTTTGATATAATTATTATCGAATTAAATCAAATCAAATCAAAATTCAAAATCAAAAATGTTTTATTTCGTTATTACACGTTGTACGTTATACAGTTGGTGGCGTCTCCTTTTAAGAATTTAGATGCCTGTGCAAAATCAAAAATGTTTTATTAATTAGTCTGTGTGTATGTGTGCGCACGTGCGTGCGAGCGTGCGTGTGTTTGTGTGTGTGTTTGTATGTGTGTGCGTGTGTGTATGGTTGTTTTATACAGAAGCGGTTTTACCTTATAATTAATAGAAGATTCTCTACTTCATCATCATCGTTATGATGAATCCAATTAGATATATAAAGATTCCAATTCAGATATTGAAGAATCTATATTAATTGTTTTGTTTGTTTAATTATGTATTAAATATGTGATATTAAATATATTTTTTTATTTATGTCTTTCTTGTAAATTATAACTTATTGTCTAAATATTCTTTTATACTAAAATAGCTTTTGCCCAATAGAAAGAGTTTCAATTTATTAATAAAACTGTTATCTTTATCTTCTCTATAAGTGTGAAATATATGAAAATTCCCTTGCATTTAAATAGTCACCATCCTTTTGGGTCCAAAACGGAATTTTCAGCCGAACAATGGTACAGCCAAATATCTTCCCTTATATTAGATGAGACGCGACCCACATTGTTTTTATTGCTCTTACGTATGTATGTATGAAGATGTATGAGATTTTATTGGACCCATTCAAAATGTTTGCGTTGTGAAGGGAACATCCCTCATGTTATGAGGACTATAACTAGCATATATAATTAGTAAGAGGACACGATGTTATGAGTGTTACGTAAAATAGACCTTAAGGACTGTCACGACTCACGACTGTATTTCTCGAAGGGATAAGTAGAGTTGTATAGTACACCCATGCTAAGCCCCATGTTAATTGCTATTGTAATTTTGTTAACTAATTTTTAGTATAAAATTTAGTGTTTGATAGCTTCATCATCTGCCTAGCCTTTTCCCAACTATGTTGCGGTCGGCTACCAGTCTAACCGGATGCAGCTGAATACCAGTATTTTACATAGAGCGACTGCCTATCTGACCTCCACAACCCAGTTACTGGGTAATACGATACCCCTTAGTAAGACTGGTTTGGAAGAAAACAAATTCTGTTACCTAAATATAATTTTGTACCTATACTAATTTGATATTCGTGCACCGTTAACAAAACTAAGAGATCTGTGTACCTATTGACAATGTTATTTATAATACCTATTTTCACACCTATGCTCGAGAACCTTAAGTAGGCTGCAGCGAGGTCAACCTCCACAAATGGGGGTTCATGGACGGCTCAGTTCTTCGGTGTGTATGCTGCGTCTCTCCACAGACAATGGCTCACCTCCCATTTTACACCGCATACGTCACATCCAAACGTGAGAACCTAATAGTTGCGTCAGCAAACGGTATTCGCGTTGGTGAATTTAGGGCCAAAAAAAAAAATTAAAAATTTTACAATTTTATTTTCGATTTATTTAGTTCTAAGAAGAACAAATACAATACTTATAAAACTTTGACTGACTTTAACATTCTCCTGGATTGCAAAAATTAAATGAACCACAGACATCAATTAATTTGCAACAATAGCGGTAATATTCAACTTTTCCTCCCCATTGTTCTTTAATTTCCGTTTTCTTTGACTTACATAATAAACTCAAGACTTTAGTTGTAAGGAAACTCTTTTAACGAGACGGGTAAACTTTATTAAAAAATGAAAAGGCAGAAACATCACTAACTCTGTACATTTAAAGCCTAATGATCTGTTTCTTGATACCTCTAGATAAGGCACGTCTAACTATTCTGTCAGATAAATACAGACATACTCATTCTGTTCCTATTTTTTAATTCATCTTAGGGCCGGTTTTATTGATACGTAGTTAACTCAACCAATGGTTAAACATAGTAACTAATGGTTGAATTTTGGCTAAATGTGAAAGGCTAAACATATATTTTTTAACATGAATGTATTCATGTTAACTCAGTCATATTGAAAAATAGTAATATTTTTTTTTTATCAAACACTATTAGCCTAAATTCAAGCATTAGTTACTATGTTTAACCACTGGTTGGGTTAACTACGGATCAAAAAACCGGCCCTTAGAAAGATAGGTGCGTAGTACTCGCAACAGGCGTGCGTGATGACCAGATGTATGAAGGTAAACGAGGCAAACGGTATGTAAGAATGAATCAGTATAACAGACACTATTTATAGGTAAATTCAAAAAAACTTTTTAGCAAAAAATAAAACCAACTTCCAAAACAAAACACTACAAAGTGAAAAATAACTTTAATTTCGGTAGTCGGTGTCTTGGGTTTTGTATTTTCGTTTTTTGCCACCGACTTCCGAAATTAAAGTTATTTTTCACTTTGTAGTGTTTTGTTTTGGAAGTTGGTTTTATTTTTTGCTAAAAAGTTTTTATTTTTCACTTTTTAGTTGTGGAACCTACCCCACACAAATTCGAATACATAATTGAGCACAATAATTGTAGATATAGCCATGTAAATAACAGTGATAGGAAGTTATTAAAACACCATCACATCATCCACATAAATTAAGTCGGAAATATACGCATTATTGAAGCTAACTCAAAAACTCCCTAAGCTAAGTTAATAAAATTTATATGGGACCACCTCGGAAGTATACCCTATCAAACAAAAAAAGAATTTTCTAAATCGGTCCATCCATCTTTGAGTAATCGCGTAACAAACATACAAAAAAAAAAAAAAAACAAAAAAAAAAATACAGACGAATTGAGAACCTCCTCCTTTTGGAAGTCGGTTAAAAATAGGAAGGTCCATGAAAGTTTTAAAAACAAATTACGTAATACCACACAATACTAAACCGAAATCTAATATCGCTACGAACGTTAAACCATTCCAAACAACAAATACAAACCCCAGGTAATCACGTTTGAACCCACAAAACTATTTGTCCTACATTTTCATTTCAAATCCCGTTTTTGGTACCAACAAATCCCGAATTGATATGTTTGGGTCTCATCACGGTCACATCAAAGGAACTGGGTCTGTAGTCTGTACCAATAATGTGGACCCTTCGGTGTATAAATCAGCTATAGTTTGAGGAACGAGACGATATGGTGCGAAGTGTGAGTGGAGCGATAAGAGGAAGCGATTTTTGTGTCATTAGGAAAATGTGTTAGGTACAGTCCGGCCGTCGAGAGAATGCGTTCTTGATACCTGTCCGTTTCAAACTAACCAATATGTTTTTTACGAATTTGATCCTTATTACTAACAGACATTGGCGCCGATTCCCTTTTTTACAAACTAAACTAAATTTAAGTTCAGTGCATCTTTTTCTTTCTATTTCATTAAGAAAAGGACAGAAGATAAATATAAGTTTAGTCCTGTCAAATTAGTCAGCACCTGACGTAAATTGACGTATTTTTAGTAGCCAATTTTTTAATCACGTCTAAACTTGTCTATGGAGTATCTTAATTTGACAGGACTAAAGTAATGTTTATCACCTGTCCTTTTCTTAATGAAATAGAAAGAAAAAGATGCACTGAACTTAAATTAAGTTTAGTTTGTGAACAAGTGAATCGGCGCCATTGTCCAACTGACAAGTCAGGAACGAATTCTCTGAACGGCCGGACTGTAGGTTTAGTATGAAGTCTGTGGCGGAGATGGTGGTCATAGTTTTCGTTAGCAAAAAGATCAGATCATGGTAAGTTACCAAACCTTAATCTCTTCAAAGTGAGAGTGAACAGGCTTCTTCTGGGTAAGCTCACTTCATCGTCGACTTTGTCTTTGTCGCCTCCGACCTAGACTAGAGTCAAGAGCAAACCTATCTCAAATAAAAAAAAAAACAGTTAACATTAATGGTTTTCAAGTAACCAATATTTTGTTACCATATTTTGATTTACAAGATGGGCTCGTGACTAAGTAATAACAGCCGCACGGGTCGATCGATCAGGTTATGCTCGCTTGCCACGGTTGGTCCGTGGATGGGTGACCATCTTTACATACCAAGACTCCTCCATGCCTCGGAAAGCACGTCAAGCCGATGGTCCCGGCTGTTATTTGTGGATCTTTGACAGTCGTTACCGGTCTTCAGAAGCCCGAAAGTCTGACAACCAATCTTGCCCAGTTACTGGGTTGTGGAAGTTAGATAGGCAGTCGCTCCATGTAAAATACTGGTATTCAGCTGCATCCGGTTTGATTGGAAGCCGACCTCAACATAGTTAGGAAAATGCTAGGCAGATGATTTTGATTTTAAGTGTGTCCGTGGAGTTTCTTGCCCGTTCTTTGTCTTTCTGACCGACCCCTTCACAATTCTAAAGTGCCTGTATATAGTTTATTTGAAATAAATGAAGAGTTAACGACAAAATAATGCAAAATAACAGTAGCTTCTCTTTAAGGAGGAAGCGTCATGGTAGCCCGCGAAATTCAAATTTTCTTACGTTTTTTGCAATTTTCAAGTCAGTATTAGGTTGTATGTTGAATAAAGTATGATTCGCGGCCGTAACAAATATGTATTTTTTGAATTATAATCATTAAAATCAGTAATACAACTCCTTAAGTTAGTATAATCCTGTCATTCATTAGGATTGCCTGGTTTAAAGAATTGTATTGATGACTTTAATGATAATAATTCTATAAATATATATTTGTTACAGCCGCAAATCATACTTTATTTAACATACAACTTAATACTGACTTGCAAATTGCAAAAACCTTAAGAAATTTTCGAATTTCGTGGAGTACCGTGACGCTTTTGCCTTAAGGTTATTTCAAAATCGTGCTTCTAACGTTAACTTATCATGCTATCAAACATCCTTATCTTCCATAACTTGAGTGGATACGTATAAAAAAGGGTCCAATAATCAATAAGGAGTTTAATCCCGTGGGCAACGGCCGCCGATCTCATTGGTCGAGCAAATTGACAGACGGACAAGTAGTGGGGGAAAGGTACAGTACATTGAAACTGTTTTGCACTGGAAACGACTTGAAAATGTAGTTGGAGTATTTAATGTGGCTGTTACTTTTACATATATGCTTTATTTTTTATTTGAGACAGGTTTGCTCTTGACTCTAGTCTAGGTCAGAGGTGACAGAGACAAAGTCGACGATAGAGTGAGCTTACCCAGAAGAAGCCTGTTCACTCTCACTTTGAAGAAATTAGGGTTGTATGCGCTCGGAAACACAGACGCAGGTAGTGAGTTCCACTCTTTTGCTATGCGCATTATAATAGACATTTGGAAACGCTTAGTGCGAATTGGTGGAATAGCAACTAGGTAGATATGGTAACTGGCAGTGGGTCTAGATCTCCGATGGTAGAAGAGGGCCGGTGGAATCAGGTCGTGGAGTTCTTGGGCACACTCACCGAAGTACAATCTGTAGAAGACCGAAAAGCAGGCAACCTTGCGGCGATGAGCCAACCTGTGAAGCTTGGCATCCACTAGTTCTACGTTGCCAATGAGCCTCTTAGCTCTGCGTTCTACCGAGTCAAGCGCGGCTAGTTGGTACTTAGCTGATCTACCCCAAACCCCAAAGGTGGCTGCAATACTCCATGCAGGCGCATGTAGGCGCGGGAAAATGATTATGTTAGTGATTAATTTGTGGAACTAGTCACATTATCTGGCTAAGAAGTAAATGAATTTAAGTATCTTACATAAACTGCCTGTTTTTTTTTCTGATTGACATGACTTGATTCACTGAGCGCAATATTATAATAATGCACGTTCATTACCCGTGTGTGTGTGTGCACACATCCACACTCACACACACACACAACTACACAAACACTACACTCTGTCACCACTCCACTAAGTGATAACGTTATGTTACTGATGTATTTATTTATGCATGATCATTCAATTCATATTCTCAGTCGTATATTTGAATATGTTATGTTAGATTCTGATTTTTATTATTTTTATTATGTCCACTATTATCTTTTTATTTTTTTGAAGTTTATAATTTTACAATCACTATTTCCGTTATTATTGTTTTGTCCGGCTGTGATGTGTCACAATGAACGTTCGGCAACTCAATTACTATTAATTTTGGGCCACCAAGATACAGGTTGTGCCTAGTTTGGGGTCCACGGTTATTTCTACTTTGTATTTTTTTTTTTTGTATTTTCTATGTCTGTATGTTATCGAACTAGTGTGTGTGTAAATAAATTATTCTTATTCTTAAGTATTTTTTTTTAAAGTAATCTATTGACATTGTTTGTTTATGATGATTTTGTACGCCATATATTGGCAAAACATAGTGCACATGTTGTGTAGACAATATACTACACCAATAACCATACTTAGGTTTTTACAAAATAAACGATTGATTGACTGATTGAAGTACTGGCTCTACCTCTACAAAACCTTGTCCTCTGCTTGACCTTCCATGAAAGTGACGTTTTAGCGAAGATAAAAAAAAAAAAACTGTCAGCCGTGGGGAAACCGACAGAAGTGAAAACTTGACAGCGCGACACGTCACATTAGCATGTCGCGTGATGTGACGCGAACTCATAAGATTTTCCCCTAACTAAAAAAAACCCCAACGCGCATAAAGAATATTTCACTTCAAAAACTTGAATATTTGATTATTGATCCTAAATATGTAAAAAAGCAAACAACGATTACCTTTAATCCTAAATTTACCCAAATTCCTTCACCGAGACGCTTTCATTGCGACTATAAACTACAGACAATGTTATTTCAACAATAGCTCATCCAGTAACTCACTACCTTTGTACTCCGCCGGCCGCCCAGTTCCCAGGGGCCAAGCAATATTATTACTGGCCAGTAATGCGCAAGATTGTTTTGACACATGATGCCGGAAATACAGACACGTTTGTTTCCCTTGTCTATTGCTTGCTTTACGAACGGTAACCTAGTTTAGATGTTTAATAAAAATTGATGGATTGAGGTAGACGTTGTTGTGAAAATTTTGTTTTGGTTTATTAAATTATCTAATGCAATAGTTAAAAGGTTTTATTTTCTCGTCTTTATCGGGTTTATATATAGGGTGACTGGTAATTACTTGATTGTACTCATTATAAGAAACCACTTTTACTATGGGAGCAAACCTAAAATCGCGAAAAAAAAAATCAGCTGTTCCCAACATTTTGACGAGTGATGCGAACATAAATGTAGGAAAGAGCCGGTTTATTTTTCGCGATTTCAGGTTTGGTCCCATAGTAAAAGTTGTTCATAATGATGAGTACAATGACCCCTTAAGATGTTGTGCGTTATTTAAGCTACAACTTGTGTAGTACACCAACATTTCGACAGTTAAAACAATAAGGATGTAGGTCTGTGCATTTTTAATCAAATAAAAAGCTGAACTTAGTAGTGACAGTTATCATTTTTGTGCCAATACGCAGTCCGTTTGGAAAATCTAGTAAGGTTACGAAGAAGAACACCGACATCTAGAAAACAAGGCCAATTTTCACCGTTAACAGGAAAAAGTGAAAAATACTCTGCCGAATAAAAATAGACACAAAACTAAAAACGCCTATTTCACCCCCTTTACAAAAACAATGGCTTTACCCGCCTCACTAAATGTCAAAATTGGCGCGTCTTATCGCGTAGGCATAGAATAAGAATTAATAGAAGCGAAATTCCTGCTCCCAACGTATCCCACAGTCAGGGTTGTGTAGCCACTTGCGACGTATATACGCATTTCGCGTTTGATCATCAACCCTTTATATGTACCTATATATGTTCGCAATTTTCTCAGAAAACTAATAAACCAATTTTGATGATTCTTCATAATATAATCTGACGCCCTACCACAAACGCGTGACGTAAACGTAATTTGAACGGTTTTAACCGACTTCAAAAAGGAGGTTCTCTATTCGACCCGTATGTATGTATGTTTGTATGTCCACAATTTTCTCAAAAACTCATGAACCAATTTTGATGATTCTTTCATTACCGTGATCTACATACTTTCAGGAAAGTTTTAGTATATAATAAATTAAGTAATTATTCTAATGTACGAAGTTGTATGCATATATGTACTGCATCTCCAGCATTTCTACTCGGATTTTTGATGATTATTCTTTTCGTTCCTCTTGGGCTTATGTAATTGTATATTAAACAAAAAATGGTAGAATAACTTTACTTTAAAAAACTTTTTAGCAAAAAATAAAACCGACTTCTAAAACAAAACACTACAAAGTGAAAAATAACTTTAATTTCGGAAGTCGGTGTCTTTCGTTTTGTATTTTCGTTTTTTGCCACCGACTTCCGAAATTAAAGTTATTTTTCACTTTGTAGTGTTTTGTTTTAGAAGTCGGTTTTATTTTTTGCTAAAAAGTTTTTATTTTTCACTTTTTAGTTGTGGAACCTACCCCACACAAATTCGAATACATAATTGAGCACAATAATTGTAGATATAGCCATGGAAATAACAGTGATAGGAAGTTATTAAAACATCATCACATCATCCATATAAAATAAGTGGGAAATATACGCATTATTGAAGTTAACTCAAAAACTCCCCAAGCAAAGTTAATAAAATTTATATGGGACCACCTCGGAGGTATACCCTTTCAAACAAAAAAAGAATTTTCCAAATCGGTCCATCCGTCTTTGAGTAATCGCGTAACAAACATACAAAAAAACAAAAAAAAATACAGACGAATTGAGAACCTCCTCCTTTTGGAATTCGGTTAAAAATAAGTAAAAACTGACTGACTAACACGAATAAAATAACTTTCTTAAAAAAACTGAACAGCTGATCTGAAGTCAGTGTCTTCAATTCTTCAATGCAGGTTACCTTGGCACCGATTTCAGAAGCTGTTAAGTTTTTTTTTAAGAAAGTATTTTATTCGTTTTAGGTTTTAGAAGTACGTTTTTTTTTCTTTACAGTTTGCAGGCTGTCTTGGCTTATTTTAGAAGGGTTATAAATAGCGAAAGCCTCGGGCCCGCCGCCCACGCACAAACTAGAAAGTTACATGAGTTTCTCTTCTGCTCAATTTTCTTATTCTATGTCAGTAGGCACCTAACCCGTGCGATGCGACGAGGACACTTTTTGTCCCCCCCCCCTCGCATTCCACTACATCCAGCTTACGTAGCTCCTTGAATTGCAAATTTCACTCGACTTCTACCAACACGAACTGTTTTTATGTCGTACGTACAATTCGGGGAAAAGTACCTTTGTACGTACATTTTTAGTAGTTCGTAGTGAAATGGAAAAACGGCGTTTTTATAGATCCATTAAGACTGGCAGTTTGTTAGCGAGTCCGTATTAGCTTGGCTTTAACTTTCAGAAATGTTTGCCAAAACTTGGACTTAAAATAATTTCAAACCAGTCAAGTCTGTTCTCAAATCGAAATTTTGATTCCATCTAGGTGTCGAGACCTCAACTAATAACAGGTAAGTACCGTAAGGGCGGGTTACTTTGTCTTTAGTGCATAAATTTAGCTCAAATCGAGACAACTGTTTATTTATACTGCTCGAAGTGTCGCGACCACACAACCAAACGTCGTCGTATGTCCTTCGGTAACTAATAATAATATATTTATTTCATAAAAGAAGAATACTTTGCACTGTATACATTGTAGATTACCAATTTTACAGTTTTTACATTTGTGGTAAAGGGCGGGCGTTTTGGGGGACTGTCTTATGTAATTTTGACGTTCAAAAAGTGCTGATTCTCAGCCTAGTTTGAATAAATGACTTTTGATTTGATTTGATTTGATTTGTCAAACTGCAAGCGCAATTATATAGACTCCATCCCTTA
Source organism: Dicycla oo (assembly GCA_948252095.1). Taxonomy (NCBI): domain Eukaryota; kingdom Metazoa; phylum Arthropoda; class Insecta; order Lepidoptera; family Noctuidae; genus Dicycla; species Dicycla oo. The sequence continues at coordinate 29,779,401 of OX411713.1, read as the reverse complement.
AACTAGGTCTAGCCTGTATCTTAAGGGATAGGGTTCAGCCATATGGGTACAAATAAAAGACATTCTATATCAAGTGAAACAGTGTCGAAATTACATTTGCTATAGTTATTCTATGAAATAAGTATAGGTAGGTTAGTTAGTGTGTTGTGTATGTGAGTGAGAGTTCGTGTATGTGCGTGTTGGCATGAGCGCGTGTGCATGTGTGTGTCTGTGCATGAATGTGTGTGCATGTGTGTGTCTGTGCGTGAATGTTTTGTATATGTGCGTGGATTTTGCGATTTTATTTTATATAATAGATTGCGATATAGGCGCGTACTTGCGGAACTTTATGTGAATGACACTAAACGTCTGTTTCGATTTGGGTCAAAGTTACTCGTATACCCTAGATTCAAAGCAACCTGCCTTTACGGTATTGTTTTTCGTTAACTACGGAACCATAAGCGCGTGTTCAACACGGTGGTTTATGTACTGAAACATCACAATCTTTCACAGGTGTGTAATGCTTGCCTTTTCATGTAAAACTATTCGATGGATATGGCGCTTATTCTAACCGGTATCTACGTATATACTTACTGTCACGTACTTGCGTAGTCACATGAATAAAGTATTAGCTTGAAAGCCTTCGATTTCGTATTTATAGTGTCATGTCTAGAGATGGGTCTCTACCCGGTAAAATCCCGAATATTGCGCAAATACCCATTAATACCCATTCTTACCTTCCCAATTTTAAATAAAAAAAAATATATATTCCCAATTTAAATTTATAAAAAATAAATTAACCAAAGTACATTATAATTTTCACGTCTGTCTGCAGGGTTACCATTTACACAAATATTTTGGACTATCTGACAGTAAAATACAGTTTTATCAAAAATATATTGTATAAATAAAAACATAATTATAACATATAATTATTATTCTTAATTTTATTTGACTAAATCAGAACTATTAATCATATTGAACATGGCAACATGTAAATTATAACATGGAAATAAAATAAAATACACAGAACACGGTTTGCATTTAGTTTCTATTTCATCCCTTTCTTTCCCATTTTTACCTACCCATTTTTTACCCACCCGCTCATCTCTAGTCGTGTCACATCACAAGTCGTTCATTGGAAGCATTAGTTAAATATCGTGACTTAAGTGGCTTTGTGTAAAATTATGCTGATATTGTAACATAATGGTTAAATATTTATTATAAGGAAACTTTAAACAAAATCTCCCATTGCGTACTATTTGACTACGGGACAGATGTTCAATTGCAGTGAAATAGTACGCACGGGAAAAATTCGTATCATTATTTCTATCTAGTGACCCGCTCCTGATACCCCGTATTTTAAACGACTTCAAAAAGGCGGAGGTTCTCAATTCGTCTGTATGTTTTTTTTTGTCTGTTTGTTACGCGATTACTCAAAGACAGATGAACCTATTTGGAAAATTCTTTTTTTGTTTGGCTTCTTAGGTGGTCCCATATAAATTTCATTAACTTTGCTTGGGTAGATTTTGAGTTAGCTTCAATAATGCGTATTTTTTCCATGTAGTATATGTGGATGATGTTTTAATAACTTTCAATCACTGTTATTTACATAGCAGGTAGTGGTATTCGAATTTGTGTGGGTTAGGTATCACAACTAAAAAGGGTAAAATAAAAACTTTTTAGCAAAAAATAAAACCGACTTCCAAAACAAAACACTACAAAGTGAAAAATAACTTTAATTTCGGAAGTCGGTAGCAAAAAACTAAAATACAAAACCAAAGACACCGATTACCGAAATTAAAGTTATTTTTCACTTTGTAGTGTTTCGTTGTGGAAGTCGGTTTTATTTTTTGCTAAATACCTATAAGTTCAACATTATTTTGTATACACATGAACCTTTCGGAATAAATTTTCTAAGTGATGGTGAAAACCGCATCAAAATCAGTTGCGTAGTTTAGAAGAATGACGCGGTGACACAGCCAGACACGAAAAAAGATTTTAATTTATGAATAATATGTATAAATAAAAAAGTTGCTCAATTCTAATAAAATAAATCTCTTAACAGTAAGACCTAGCCCTAGCCTACGAATACTATTAGGTATATTAAAAGAGCTTCTACGAAGTTACGAACGTCGAACCACATTGGTAAGTCTGGCGCGCCCTGAAATGTCAACTCAGCTATTAACATTGCTTACTGGATAATATATCTACTATCACATGTTCTATTCTTGTATACCTCATGGCACGTGAGAGGACTACAAATAAAAGTATCCACAAATAAGTAGTAAACAGAAGAAACATAGAATTGCCATGAAATACGCATGACAAGCATAATTATCAATGTTAACCATTTTCTATTTTGTTAATTACCTTGGTACATGTTCACAGGCCTACACTGTCCTCCCATACCAGGCGGTCTATTCTCTAAAAATGTTACCTTGAAAACTTAGGTGAAGTGAGCTGTGAATAGTGTCAATCTCTAGCATTAGTTGGAATGACAGCTCACTTCAAGCTCACTTCACCTAATACAAATACAAAATCTTTATTACTGTTATTATTATTATTTATTTATTTATTATTATTATTCTTTTGTGTGTGTGTGTGTGTGTGTGAGAGAGAGAGAGAGCTTGTGCAGGTGTGAGTGTGCATGTGTATGTGTGTACGTGTATGTGAGTGTATTTCATTTTGTGTGTTGCAATACCTAAGTTTTCAGGGTGCGATTTTTACAGAATAGATCAGCAGGTCTACCTATTAACACTGTAATTTGGAAATATTGTAAAAGCCGATTATTTGTAAAATGGAAACCGTGAAGTTTCTGGCTGGCTCTTCTCCATAGGAAGCGATCAATTTGAACCGTGCTCCTAGCTGCTAACGTTTGTTGTGTCCGTGTAGGTTTATGTGAAAGAAAATATTTTGATTTGATTTGAAGGACATGACATTAAAAAAATAAAAAGCATTTAATTTTTGCCGAACTAAAATTGAAAACGGATATGAAATCCACAATCAATTGTGCATAGTTAAACGAAAAGGATCCAACCCACATCAGGTGTAATGTGGGTGGGATCCTTTTCGTTTAACTAAGGAGAATTGTGAGCATTAAAACATCAATCAATAAATTAATTATCAATGTTATGTAGGTATGTATCCACAGACATAACTGTCATATTTTATGATTAATACTAGGCAAATGTTTCCACACCGATCAATCTTTTAATCATAAAACGGATAAGTCCGTTCTTCCGTGTATACCGAGTTACAAAAACAAACTATGTAGTTTTAGTATAACTTATCTATAAAAAGATCTGACTATTTATGGTATGTACATTGTGCATAGAGACGGTTATTACGACCGATATTTAAATGTTTATGTTCAGTACTAATAACAGCTATACAGTTTGTATGCATTAATTTGGATAGTAAAGCTTAATTATATTTTACACAAATGTTAGTTATTTGCTAATTTATGGACCGATTTCGGCTCGCAGTATTGTTATTTTAGGTTTGGAATGTACTTAAATTATTTAGCTATAAATAGTATTGTATTGTTTCTGCTTTGTATTGCTACATTGTGCCAAGTTGTAAGATGTTCATTGGCATCAGTGCAACAATGGAATGTAAATGCTACTGGGCGTTATGGGCTTTATCTGAGTTAAGAATAATGCTTTGAAAGATTATAGTACGGGAGGTTTTGACGCAATTTTAGTGCTAATTGAATAATCTGTTTCGATATCAAGTACAAAATACCTACGTATTTATCAACAAAAAATCATTTGATTGTCTACAATTTGTGTATATTAAGTACCCAGTGTGTAATATATTTTATGGTACACATTGAACAAAGATTTAACACAATTAAATTAATTCTTGTATAGGTACATCTCGTTGAGGTTGACTGTAGGTACCTACTAATAAGTGCCTCGAATTAATTTAACGCTATTGATATAATAGAAAACAAGTCTATTTTGAAATGAAATGAAGTACTAGGTATTTTATTATTTACCAAGAACTAATAAACCAACATCACTGATTAATATAAAAAAAATATTCCGTTTCATTTATTTTATATCAAGTTTTCGTACCAACATTTAAGATTCAATTATTTTTAACACTTTTTTCTTCGCCATTAACCCTTTGACGCGATATCCTTACACCTGCATCTTGTTAGCGCGTCACTTATCACATTAACCCTGCCGTCGCCGCGGTAATTGGCGGCGGGTGTAAATAACTAAATAAACTGCTCGACGCTGCACGCTGCGGCCTTGCAGGCGTGAAAGAATTACCGCTACTTGGCAATATTTAGCTGTGTGGACGTGGACGGGATTAGTTTTAAGATAGGGTAAAACGTTACACAAAACAAAGTGCTTTTATTTGAAACTATCTGACCTGACAGACGTTGTTCTGTATAAATTTAACTGTCAAAGTCAAACTGCATATCGTAGAAAGAGAGTGTCAAATCTACGGATGCATTAAAGTAGGACGTATATAATAATATATTACATCAAATTGCCACCACTAGAATTGATAGCTAGGAACAGTTTGTGTGGGAAAAGAAAAATGTGGTTTTTATATTTTTCCCAATTTTTCACTTCATAAGAACCTTTTTCGGACTCCAACAAATATTTGAAAAAAAAAACAAAGTGCCGAATTGTTCCAGCCGTTCTCGAGTTTGGCGCTTATGAACACACTTAAGCATTCATATTGAGTAGAATGCAACTTAGTTGAAGATGTAGGTATCATCATGGAGTGTGTGTGTGCCGGCCACGAGCCGAAAAGACGCGACTTGTTGATTGAATTTTCAATCGTATTTCCGAGAATGGGTTATGAGACAGTGTTTGCTGCTCCTTCTTCGGAAGCAGCCAGGATGCTGTATACATTTCTCAGGCTCGTATACATTGGGATTAATCGCAGAGGTAGCGCCAGATTATGTTCAGTATTTTCAGTCGATTGTAACGATGACGGTGACATAATCTGTCTAGATTAAAACCTTTAAATAAATAAATAAAAATACTGCTCGACGTTGCACGCCGCGCCCTTGCAGGCGGGAAAGAATTGCCATTACTTGGCAATATTAGCGGTGTGGACGTGGACGGGAATAGTTGTAAGATGGGGTAAAACGTTACACAAATCATGGTGTTTTTATTTTGTTGTAAAAAGGACTAAGGAATAACAATTTTTGTTGTAAAAAGGAATTTTGTGTGACGATTTTGTGGCAGGTGTACTACTTAAACTTGTTGCGGTGAACTTTACCAATCAGACAAAAATATATTTTGTGGAAGTGTTTACGTAAAGGGCATGTTTTGAGTTATAATTCACATAGCTTTTTTATTGTTAATTCCTTGTTTTTTAATGCTATTAAGACATTACCACCTGCCTTGAATTCTCACAACACTAGTTTTGGGACTGAACAAAACATATTTGAGAAGCGCAACCAAGCTCTACATCACAAAATCAATCTTAATAACGAAGTCCCGCAAACAGCAAGTCAAATACAGATACGAACCATGCAACATTCAAAGTTCTTCATTCAGACAGATGATCCCTCGTATACTCTGAAATACCTACGCCCCAACGTTCCTAGGCTCCTACGTGTAGTCTGGAATACGCCTGGGATTCCAGTAGCGATTCCTGCAGTGCGCCTCGTTAGCCGCTGTCTTATGACATTAGCGGTCTGTCCGTCGAGCACGTTTCGCGTTCTGATCGACCATTGGCCTTTTAGACCCAGCCAGAGCATTGAACGGTTAACTAAATAAGAGAGAAACAAGCGTTGTTTATCTAGTATTTTGTTAAAGCGTTGCGTTAAATCGGTGTTTATTGGAAGTGATTAGAAATCTGAATGTTGCATTGGTAGTTTGTGAAAAACATATTTCAGATTACAATAACATTGACACACACAACGCTAGAAAGACAATATTTATCAAACGACATGTTTGCAACTTTACACTAGACTACTACAGCATTTTAATTTTTTTATAAAATAAATAAAAAGAATTGCCATTATTTGGCAATATTAGCGGTGTGGACGTGGACTGGAATAGTTGTAAGATGGGGTAAAACGTTACACACAACATGGTGTTTTAATTTTGTTGTAAAAAGGAATTTTGTGTGACGTTTTTGTGGCAGGTGTACCTTCTACTTAAACTTGTTGCGGTGAACTTTACCAATCAGACAAAAATATTTTTTGTTAAGTGTTTACGTACAGGGCATGTTTTGAGTTAAAATTCACATTGCTGTTTTTGCTTATTAATTCCTTGTGTTTTTTAATGCCATTAAGACATCACCACCTGCCTTGAATTCTCTAAACACTAGTTTTGAGACTGACTGACTGAGTTTTTTTTTTTACTTTGGAAAAAAATCGTAAAACAATCTCCTATTAGTCATAACTATCTACTTGATTGTAACGAATTTTAAATGCTTTATAAACTGGCATTTATACATTATGTACTTTCTCAATATATTATAACTCAATATCGATATTTTTCTTTAAACACGTACTACTATCAAGAATTGACAAATATTTTCTTAAAATTGTAAGGGCATGATTTGGCATTACCTCATTGACTTGAAAATGTCAAATCACTTCCTCATCATCATTTTAGGTGAAAGACGTCAACCGCTGGATCTACCCAAGCACCGCTATTTCGACCGGTTCTGTGCTTCCCGCATCCAGCGGATTCCTGTGGCCTTCACAAGATCTTCGCATCCACTACTTATGTAGGTAAAAATATATTATAACATACTTGTTTTTGTCACACAGCAACAATGTTTTTCAGGAGCAGCTGAAAAACAACCCGCCTTCTGGGTCAGTCGGGTAGAAAAACTTTTATCACCACGATAGTTAAGGCACTATTTCAAATTAATTAACGCGTCAAACGTACTAAGCATTTTATGTACATTTAGCAACCGGTCGTAGAGACCGTTGCGGGCTTTGTAAAGGTTAATTCCCAGTTCTGATACGAAGGCTGTATATAGGCTATTTAAGACACGCATTAATGTGACATAAATCGAGTTTCACGTTATCTCCTAAGGGCTTGGGTAACGACCTCTTTTATCGGAGACTCGGCTATACAGCTTGCCTTGTTCTGATTTTGTGTAAAAGGATTTTTAACGTAAGATTTTGGATATATGCAAAACTTTCGCAAAAACGTTCCTAAACAAAATGCATTTTATGGGTATATAATAAGATGCAGTGACGATTGTGACGAACTTTTTATATACAATATAGAAGCATTGTTCTCAGCCTAACTTTACAAAAGGATATGAAAAATTGTGTGTAAAAATACCAAAACATAGATGAATATTGGATGCACCAAAACTGTCAAGGAGGCAGGAAACATTGAAAAAGATAGAATATAAAATCTCTTGCAATGCTGTAGGTTGATACAGACTCAAAGCTTACCTACAGTAAATAAATAAAATCTTGACTTACTAAAACTTGTGCACCTAAAAATCTAAGTTTCAGTTAATCTGGATTCGCTCCAATACCGTTCAGTCGTGTCTATAAGGAACACATACGTTCCTTTATCCGCATCTCTTTTATACTCATAAGATATAAATCTTCCGCACGCAACTACACTTTATGCTCCTTGATCTGAACAAAGCGATATTCCTTAGCCGCGGCATCGTTAAGCGACTCATTAGCGAGATCATCAGCTGTCTCATTAGGTACAACCAATTAGAGTGTTTCTTGAAACCCTCTTAAATCATGGCACCGTGACTAAAAGTACCGTTCCGGTTCTTTATCGCGAATTTGTATTAAGTGGCTGGTTGATGAGTTGCTGCTAAGTTTAGCGGCTGGTTGCTCGTTTTTTAAACGTTTAAAAGTGTTTTGAGGCTGTAATTTATGATCTGAGAAGAGTGTTAAATTGATTGATGGTTGTTTAGTATAGTACCTATAACACAAGATAGTCGATCGGTTATTGAAACGATGCTGAAATAGTCGATCAACTTCTTTCGTAATGTTGCTCACTCATAGCTGTAATATCCTTAAGGGGGAAGCGCTAAGGTAGCCCGCGAAAATCAAATATTTTTACGTTTTTTTCATTTTGCAGGTCAGTATTAGGTTTCATGTTGAATCAAATATAATTCAAGACCGTAACAAACATGTATTAATTGAATTATAATCATTAGGATCAGTAACACAACTCCATAAGTTAGAAAAGACTTCAAATGTCAAGATTTCATGAAATAGTCATTCAGCAGTGTAGTAGGAACTTAGAGAGTTAGTTGTATTGAGTAGGTTTTAGTATGTAAATATTTTTTTATCATTATAAGAAGTGAGTTGGTATTAAATACAGTGTACAATAATATAATAAAAAATAAAGGGGAAACGCTCATTGGGCATCAAAAAGTTCGTCCACATCGCTGTCAATAGGAAAAGTGCCCAAAAAGCTGGCAACTCTGCCACCTAGGATGACAATGCTGATCGTTACGGTCGCGAATCATATTCAGATCAACATACAACCTAATACTGACCTGCAAATCGCAAAAAATATAAGAAAATTTTAATTTCGCGGGTTACTCTGGCTTAATCTAGCAATGCTTGATAAGTAACAATACGTAAGATAACTTTAGTCTAAAACGCTGAATACGTAATTTTGTATACTCTTTTGTGTACTTACGTAATTCTTTCTTTTCTTTCTTTATTATTTTTAGAACCCAGCGCCGGTAGCAGAGGCACTCCCTGATTCTTCATTTTTAAAGTATATCTTACCTTCCCAACTCCTGTAGGTTCCTTGACCCCTAGTCTTCGTAGCAGCGCGGGCGGTGGTGGCGGTGGTGCTCGGTGCAAGGCCGCGCTGAACCCTTGCAGGCTCGTCGAGTCCTCGTCCCGTCGCCTCCTCTCCCGGTGTGGTGAACCTCCACTGCATTTTGCTGTTGATGTCCTGGTGACAAAGAAATAATTGTTATAGATCGCTTTTGAAGACGAACATTAACTGATGTCTTATGAAAGTTGTCTATTAGGACCAAAAAGGTGTTGGATCTGATAAAACGTATGGATTCTTGGTTTTCGTCTTCATCATCGTCAGCTAACAGCAGTCCACTGCCAAGCCTCTCCAATCGCACGCCATTCAACTCAATTCTCAGCAACTCTCATGCAGCTGCAACCAGCTACATTGGGCAACATATACCAAATATTCCACACTTGCCAAAAATCTATACCTGCATCAATATATCTACAAAAGTATCCCAATAAACAAATCATATTGCAGAACATTATTCAATCACGTTCACTACCGGTACCATTTCCGACAGAAAAATTAATGTTGAAAGAGCCACCTTCCGGTCTGCAGATCGTACCTCCGATCATATTTCATACATTCCTATCGAATAATTGAAAAATAAGCAAAAACCATTTATTACGGCCGTTTTGTGTTAAAGCCCTTCAGAAGGAAGTCGAAGTCGTAATAAATGCTCTGTACGTGACGACCGGAGTGACCTTTTTACATTTTTCAAAAATTCGCTCTGCCGTCAATGGTGCGATGCGGAGCGACTGTGATGCATAGCAGCGGGCAGACAGACGACTTTGTGAATATTTGAGAATAGACAAATAGAAAAAGACGCTTGAAGGGACGGGTGTTCGTGACTGTAAAGTAATGAGAGTAAGATTGCTTTAGCTGTGCTGTAGAAAAAATTGTAGGTAGTTATAGAACAATTACATGAATACATTTTACGTTTGATTGTGACAAAAATATAAATGATGTTTTTATCTAGACTACACAAATATTGTACTTTGTATGTAAAAAAGACAAGAAAATAAATACCTACTGTGTTTGCTTTTGAAAATTCAAAAACATTCCATTACGAAATTCGATATTCAACTTTTTTTAAACCTAATTCGCTGTCATTTCTTGATCGATGTTAGACTAACTTAAAAAAAGAAAATGCAGCTCAAATTCCTTGACTTTTGACGCACGTCTACACAGGCCTGTAAAGGGGGTTGCACACGGGCTGGTGATGGATGGCGCTTACGTGTCGACGGACGACACCGCTCGTATTTTATTTTAATGCCATCGGCGTAACACCCATCTCACAGAGGCTTAAAATCGAAAATTCTCCATGTTTAGGTATCGGAAAAATGAATATATTTTCTTCAATATGGGTGATTAAATATGTAGGTCGCGTGTTCATGCCCGTGAAGTTATTTATACCTGAAACTATTTTATTTCGCGAATATCTTAAGAAAAATTGCATGCGATGCAACGGAATACAATATGAACGGAAAGTCAATATATTTTCTGTTTTGCCAATAAAAATATGTGAACATTACCGATATTTTTCATTAACATCAAGTAAAAACCACACGTGTTTTCCCGGAACGTTGAAAACACATAAAGCCAATGCATTCAGTCCAATCATGTTAATACCAGGCTTCCAGAAAACTGTAGTACTGTACAAACACCCCGCATAATTCTCCCTAGCGTGATGCGGTCGCGTGACGACCAATACTTTATTGCTCCCAACTATTAACATTCTTCTGCCGGATTGTTTAGATAACTCTTGCGTTTGCCTCCTGCCGACTTATGGCCACCTAGTAGTTTGGCTTGATAGAGTGCACGTCAAGTAAATTGGTGGATTGATGGTTCACTGGTTCTCTAGAGCCGAAATAAGCGTTAATGACTATGTGTATAAGTGTCAAGGAATTACCCGATTATTTATTTACTTTTTTCTCTTCCCACTTAGTGCCTAGTTCTTCTAACAGATTATAATATAATAATAAAAAGATGTCTTGAAGATAATCGTCATTAGATAGACAAGAGTTTATCGACTTTAATTGAATACCAAGTTTATTACTGCTAGCTTTATCTATCTTTGAGTATGATTTCATGTTTGTTTTCCATTGAGATATATTGGTATATATGAATTATATATTTGTTGCATGGGATTGAAAGAGCGTGTCAGATAAATTGATTGATGGATGACGATGCTTTTTGACTGGTGTCTGAAAGTTACTGTGGTGTTTGTCTGTTTCAAAGTAGAAATGAACGAAGGTAAATAAAAGTTAATGAAATTATTAAAGCTACTGCTTTTAGTTGATAAACAAGACAATTTATTTTCAAATTATATTCATAATTTCGTAATTCTATATAATTGGATCCTCGAAAATTAGGGTTTGTTAGGATTTCAATGGAAAGTTTGGCCCATTTTCACGGAAACCTCCAGGCGCGGTTTCTTACGTGTCTATTTCACGAAACGATCGTCAAACTCGCCAAGTTTTCCAAACGATTTCCGTTACCCAAGAGAACCCACTGAACAGAGGGACAGAACTAACTTATTCTAATTGATACTTGGGAACAACAGAATGGTTATTGACCACTCTCGACAAAGTGAGACTTTCTTTTATTGGATCTAACTAAACAAATTAAGTTTAATTTTACGAAACAATCTCCAGTATTTCTGGGATATTTTCTGAAATTGTATTGAAAATATTATAAGCCAGTATGAAGAACACAGAGCAGTAATAGAGGTTAAATCAAAGTTAAATCTTAAGACAACTAAAACGTTTTACAGGGTAGTAAAAATGTAAGCTGTATAAAATGTAGCAGTACGGAGGTCGTCAGATACAATAAATCTTTAGATGCTATTTTAAGATCTTCTGAATCTGAACCCAAGACTGAATACTATAAAGACCTTCAAAACGTCATGCCATTTTATAATACATTTCCTGACGTCCACTCCAATTCTATAAACTCGGATGTTCACTTCGAAACAAAGTCTACCAAATGTGATACTCCGGAGACAGATCTTGCTATTGCAAAGGATGTTTATATTGTAAAGATACCGTTGATTTCACGGGACGATGGCCACGTTGGAAACAATTCCAAAAAGGTCGCCGCTTGACATTTGATAGAATGCCCTTCGGAGCATGAATAAGCCTATGGGTTTAGACTTAGCCTGTCATGTCGCTTTATTATTTTCCTACCGAATTTTATGAAAGCATTTTCTTGATTCTTTTCAATTTTCTATTGTCGTTGGAATTTTATTTTGTACTTATTTTATGTTCGTGTTTGTCGAAACTGTTTCCATACTGTTTGGATTGAACAATTGACAGCGTTGTCTATCACACTGTAGTGTTGATGCTTTATGACGTCAACCTCTTTCAAATTATTTCACACTTACTTTTACTTGTTTATTTATTTACGTACCAGTTACATCATCACCACTGTTACGTAGTTCATGGGTGTGGCCTCCATTTTAATTAACATCGCAATTTTCATCCCTAATGCGAAACAGCCTAACCGCACTACTATCGCAATCAGCAATAAAATTCTCCATACCAAGACTTAATAACGCTGTTACGGCAAAAACTGGTATATAGGTATGCGTAGAAAACGCACTCTTTCACCTCCAAGTCAACAGTATAGTGAACACGGATCGCGTGATCCGGTCATTCGGAATCACTCGCAATTAATACTCGTAAAACATTCAGCATTGTTACCTTTTTAATTCATTACGTCATAACCGCCGCTGAATGGCGGTAAAAACGGTTTTGTTTACGTTCGTGATTTGAATCGGTCTTGCGGAGTATCGCATGGGGTTGCCTGTCCCATGTCGTCCCCGGGTCATATATTCGATGTAAGGACAATCTATTTTAGGAGAGATAAGCTTATGTTTTGGATAAGTTAAAATTAGAGTGACTGTTGGTTCCCGGGTCAACAATAGCGCTTCCTACCCTCCCTAGTAACATAAAGTAAACCCAATATAAATATGAAAGGAGTGTAAAATATGAAACATTTTATGCCTCGGGTACTGAGGTATATGAACCATAAGTTCTAGCTTATGGTACTCATTCTTTTCCTAAGTGCAAAGGTGCAAAAGCGTCATATCTTACACTCGCTACGGCGTTTAAATATAATGTTAGTATCTAAGAGCCATTGTGTCATGACTTTCTAGTCATAAAATGTTTAGCTACTGGCCACAATGCAACATCCATTATTGGGTTAGTTACTGTTTTGATGGATCTGATTCTAACTGAGCTTGCACGTTAAATGTGTTTTACATTCAGCGCTACACTCAAAATTATAGTAACATTTTCAAACTATCTGTACATATATGTATGCCTATATATCACGAGTAGGGCATGTAATCTCGGTATACCGAGATCTCGAAATACCGGGATCCCGCGTGATTGTCTACTCCCGCAAGGAGTGAGATTACGTGTGCGTCTGCGGGATTTTCGGGATTGGGGAGCAGCATATAAATACGTCCTTCCTTAAGGCGCTAGCGCATGAGCCACAGCACACTATTACTCTGCTAGGAGTAATAGTGTACTAGGTACTAGTTACTCCTAATGACATGAGGAATACTGAGCTGAACTCAAACTGGGAAATGAGGTCGCGCTTGCGGCTAGCGTTTGTTCGTCAATATTCGTGATTTTGAGAAATGACTTCGTATGGATCGGGTTCGATGGGCTAGTATTTAACATTCGCATTCAGCTGAAAGGGCTTTTTCTGTTGTCGGCTGTTTAGCATCCCATTCTTATTAGATGCAATCTGGCAGACAAAACCATATACACGTTCTCTGAAAATATTTTCAGCTAAAAATGGCTTGAAGTTACTAAAATTTAATATATTCTCATAAATAAAAGTAATAAAGTTTCACCATATTACATTGTCTTTAAAACACACTCACATAATAGGAGTATGTTTTAAAGACTGCCTATACGTATAGGCAGACTCACACAGCAGATAATGTTATATGACATTATGTAGATGCAGGACCTACATAATGTCATATAACATACCGAGATCTCGCAAGATCAAAAATCATCGATCGTGCAAATTCCGAGAAAAGAAATAACCAGCGGGATTGGATGCCCTAATCACGAGGCAGATAGTGGTAAACTACGAAATATTGGTACTATGTACTATATATTGGTTGTAGCTTGTACGAGTACAAGCTAGTATTTTTTTAATGGCAACTAAGACAAAAACTGAGCAATGGTAAATTTAATGGTATTGAAAGAAAAAAATATCGGTAAAGGTAACGACGCGGCGACGATAAAAACAAAATTAAAAAGGTGTTGGGAAACGCTAAGCTAAAGTGCAGTTGGAATAAAATAAACATTTATGTACGAGTATCTAGAAAATGCTATTTAGAAGAGTTTGCTTTGCTGTTGCAGTAGCATTGTATGCCAGTTTAACAAGTAGTGGAAAATCTTTATTCGTCTTTTCCTTTCTTTTCCTTATTGTCATGGCCCGCTCTTGCTTAAAGCCAACAGGCGTCTAGCGATATACAATGAATTTCTTTATTCGCATTTTTGCTAAGTTCTGGTTTTATATTTAAGTGCCTTTTTTTCTGTAATTATCATGTTTTCATTCACTAAGCTGTTTTCAGCGGTCATTATGTAGTATATTCACGAAACACACTGACTAGTTTTGTGGCCATGTCAACTTTTATCTCCATATATAACATATTATATATATATCTATGTTTCACAGCGTTAAAATATTTAAAGTTCTCATCAAAATACTGTCCATAACTTCACGCTAGAACTAACCGAATTCAAAACATTTCAACTCTTACACCTTTTATTTGTTGGCGATTTTTTAGCTAGCCAACCAGTGGCAACCAGCCAAACATGAAAAAAGTTTTTAGCTTTCCTCCTGCCGAAACCCATCCAATTATGGGCTCTATTGAGTTGTGTTACAGTGAATTTTGAATTGAAGTTGAAGAATTAAGTTTGCGAAGCTAGTATTGTTTGGTAAAATGGTGGCAATAAATATAAGGGAAGGCATTTAGAACTATCAAATGGCGTTCAAGCGTGCTTTTTAACTGAGTATGACGGGAGGCATACGGTTGATTTTACCTTTAGTTACACTGAAGCTGTGCTTACAATACTTTTGCCTGTGTCGTGGAATATTGTCTTGTGTTCCTTCGATATTGAGTAGGCAAACCTTGTCTAGAATTCGTAGTTAAGCAGTTGTGCTTATTGGTTTAGATGTGATTTATTTCTGTTTCTCGGAATGGTGTATAGGTATGTGTATATATATGATTTGTGTTATTTTATGCGCGATGTTAATAGTATTATGTTTGCATGATTAATACCACCATTATGTTGGGAAGAATTATGAAAATAATTCTTAAGCTCTCCAAGATCACGGGTGTGACCGTAATACTACTTTGTTCTGTATATCAAGTAGCTTTTATAACCCTATCGGCTGCAGTCCTACTTACCCCATAAAACAGTGTGCGTGAACTATACAGCTCGGCCCTATACTGCGGAACCGTGATGCATTCACTCACGCAACATCCGTTGTGTGAATATTTTATGTGAAAAATTGCAAACGACGCCTGTAATGCTTTGAACATATGTGCGTCAGAGGAATGTATGTTTATCCTTGTTTTGGAAAGAGATTCGAAAGATAAAAAAAAAAAATTAAAAAAAAACTCGAAAAAAAAGAAACTGGCGAAAATGAACAGGCCTGGACATGTAAATTAAGACAAAGAACCAACTAAACCGGAGTAAAGTTTGTTTTGGATTGAATGATCACTACGAGTAGTGCTGTTTTCTTTGAAATTATTAAAGAGTAGTTCGGGCATGTAGAATTTTAGTTTAACAAGGGCCAAGAGGGCATAGACAAAGCTACTTTCAAATAGTGCTAATGTTGAGTGAAATGTCAAAAATGCATGGGACTGACATGACATAACCTACCAAAATGTTATCTCATTCCTATTGAAAGTCTTTGTAGAAATACGAAACACTTTGAAGGCGATTGCCAGTTACTGTTGTCTAGGCCTCAGGTCGAGTTTATTTAGGATCACTAGATTTTCACAGGACTTTCCAATAACAGTCCTTCCAAAAGACATGCAACCCTTAGCAATAATGTTCTATTCTTAGCTGAACCCAACTAAGTAGGTACCACAACAATATACCTTATCCACCAGATATAACGATCATCCACATAAGGCAAACTGCTGGTTCATAACATGAGGTATTAATAAAAGAGTTGGGCCGTCCCTTTGTGTACAAAACTCTTCATTAGAGAGATCACAGCATTGTTGCGTGCGGTAGATGCTCCTTTTGTACGACGAATCGGACCTTTTTTTCCAACTTTCAGGGCTTGGTTTAAGTTGAAGGGTTTCGTCGATATTTTAGAAAAGTTTTTGGGTATTTTATTCTTTTTTTAAACATTAAATGTTGGAAAGTGCTGTTTATACGTTTCGTATTCAGTTGTTTTTAAAGAAGCCATAAACTAACTTAATCATAATGTTCTTCGATTAACAAAAACCTTTTGACATAGTTTTCACAGTTTTACTTTTTAAGCAACCGGGATCTTTGTATAGAGGAGTAACGCTTGATTGATTTAGAAACTATTTTTTGTCAAGAAACCAGCGTGTAAAATAGAATTACGACCACAGCAATACAATGCCATTTGCACCACATTCAGAGTAGAGAGAGTTTCGAGTCCCTCAAGGCAATATGTTCGGCCCAGATTAGTAATAGAACAAGGTTAAATCTGTTGATGAATTATTTGATTCTTTATAAGACCGCCCATTGTCAAATTTCTAACAGCATTTCTGTAATTCGTATGGTGTACAAGTACATAATAAGGAGTCATCATCATTTACCTAGCCTTTTCCCAACTATGTTGGTTCTTCCAGTCAAACCGGATGCAGCTGAATACCAGTATTTTACATGGAGCGACTGCCTATCTGACCTCCGCAACCCAGTTACTGGGTAATAAGATAACCCTTGGACTGACTTTGACTGGAATAAGACTGGTTGTCAGACTTTCGGGCTTTTGACGACCCATAACGACTGTCATAGATCCACGAACGATAGCCGGGACCAACGGCTTAAAGTGCTTTCAAAGGCTCGGAGGGGTCTTGGTATGTAAAGATGGTCACCGTTGCTTAACCTCATCGATCGACCCGTACGGCTGTTATTACTAAGCCACAAGCCCTACATAATAAAGAGTATTCTATTATATTCTAACCCACTTCCGCTTCTTAGCTGACTTCCCATATTCAATACTGTGCCCATAGTAGAAATCTTCGTTCCAACAACAATCGTCTTCTACGATGTCCTTTTCACCGCTCTGGTTTCATTCACTATTCTTTCTTTGTCCAGGCGGTCTTTCTTTGGAATGCGCTCCCTCTGAACACCAGGATGGCAACAATCGGTTGTTTCTTAAAGCGAAGATACGTGAGCATATACGTAAGAAGTTGGCTGAAACATATCCCTGTGCTGATTTGTTGGATTCATTTTCTCGTCTATTAGTTGTTATTTCTCGTGACAAAGTTTATTCTGTTTATATGTATGTTTGTATGTATGTATATATTGATGTATTTATTCTTGTATTTTCGTGTTATCTATCCTTTATATTGCACCTGCCATGTTTTCTCTGCATCACCCTAAGGTTAACTGGTAGAAAATGCCTCAGGTATTAAGTCCGCCTTTGTACGGTATTTGTTTGTTTTACTTGTGCATAAAGTTTTAAAAAATAATAAAAATAAAATATATTCTATTCTATCTATTAGGTATTATAAGCGTCATGTCATAGTTATGATATTTGTGCTAAGCAGTAAGCTTATAACTTACGCACTATTTACGGTCGAGAAGACTCGCCCTAAACACGTCTACGTATGATGTTTGTATTGTCTGGCTGATGGAGAAGTTTGGGCAAGGGGTCCGCGATTTTTGTATTACATACTGGATAAGACAAAAGTGCTTTTCATTAGTGATTTGTTCGCTTAGGCTTAATGGCTTGCATGCTCGAGAAACTTATCGTCTGTATTAGTAAGAAGGGATGTGGAACTGAATAATAAGGATAGTTTTGTGATATAATTACTTTTGTTCAGGAAATAGAGAGAAATGGCCGCTACTTGGCTCGTTTTCTTTACTTTTGCTTATCCAGGCCATTTAGAGAAGAAATTCCATTTAGTGCTAGTGCTTTCTGACATTATTTTTCATTCATTTTCTCTATTTACCTAGCTTTTATTTTGAATCATGCAATTTTGTTTGGTGAATTGCTCAACCAGTCCAAGTAAAGACCTCGAGTAAATCTGTTAACCCTTCCATTGCTGGTGGCCACATTTCCTCCTTACCTTTGACGTTTATAAAATGTATACAGAAACGTTGCCCCCTTTGGCCTTATGCCACCATAAAGTGGAGTTTCCTCATGGTTTACGACAAGTCGCAGCTCCCGCGCGCCTTTTTTATTCACGACAGATTTAGTAGTCGACACGTGCGTGTGATTTACACGTGCTTTTTATAAGTATAATATATCGGTGTTTTATATTAAATAAAACTTGATTTATATGGAAGCTGTTTTTATAAGTGTTAACGTATGCGAATTTTAAGTGCATGTGTGATTTACATTTTTATTTTTTATTAAATCCGCGGGAAGTTTGTAACATTTCACTTAAACTACTAGCTAGAGTAGAAGTTTGTAGACCAGTTCTATTATCTAGAAAATAATTTATAATAAACTTCTTTAGTCGATCTCATACCTTTTGTCCTTGGGGGTAGAAACTGCAGAACGCCACATGCTACGATCCTTACATACTCCTTTTGCTTCGTTTTCGTTCATACATCTGGTCATACACGCGCACTACGTATCTGACCTTTCTGAAGATCCTTCTAGGTCCTTCTAGGCCCTAGAAATACATATGGGAGGGGATGTCCGAGAATCTAGCGCGTCCTTTCCCGGCCTTTTCAAATACCTTTCGTTAGTCACCTTTAATTGATCCTCTCAACATGACCAAACAATCTAAGCGTACTCTTTTAATTTTTTTGTCACTACATCTTCTTTTAAACCTTAATTTTACCTTACTACATCATTCCTCAGCCTATCATTCGATTTTGTCAAATCAATCAGAGCTAAAACGCTTAACTGAATAAAAAGTCAACACTTTATTCATCAAAAGCTTGAAAAGCTTTACCTGTTCCAAACAAAGCTTTTTAATAATGAACAACAATTATTTATACACATCATATTGAAAACAAACAAACCTAAAAAAATATGACATTTTAAACTCAGAACGCGTTGCGTCACATACAAAATGGACGCGACCCCTGACGGATACGGCGAATAGAAATGTCGCGAAAAATATACTGCGTTACAGGAAACGAATACAAATACGAATAAAAATAAATATACAAGAGGAGTTCCGGCAGCGTGCGGAAATGAGAAATACCATATTCCAGTTGAACCCCAATTCGCGGCGGTAGGGTTGGCGTACCTACCATGTTGCAGCCAGTGTTACGCAGAGTTATGAAAATCGAGTATTGAATTATGTAATGACGGTATGCAGTGCATGGTATTATGTAAGTGTGTGTGTGTGTGTGTGTGTGTGTCTCGTTGTTATAGTGTTATAGTTCACTTGGACATTGCATTTTTTTTTTTTTTTAATGACGTGGTATTGTAAGCATAAACACTAAACAGTGTGTAAGTGTAAACAGTGTCAACCTTTTAAGGGGTTATTGTACTTATCAATATGAACAACTTTTACTATGGGAACAAACCTGAAATCGCGAAAAAAATCAGCTTTTCCCTACATTTTGACGAATTATTCTTATAAATGTACTGAACAGCAGATATTTTTTTTCGCGATTTCAGGTTTGGTCCCATAGTTAAAGTTGTTCATAATGATGATTACAATGACCCCGTAAAAGGTTGCTAACGTTCATACTTACACTCTGTATACAAGGTGTACCTAACTTATGGCGCACAACCTCTAAAGAGGTCATTGTAAAATTCTTCCGTTTAGGAACTATGAACGTCTAAATCAAGAGATACATTAGTCGATCCACCCCATATACAAGATGTGATTTAAATAACGCACAACCTCTTAAGGGGTCATTTTACTCATTATTATGAACAACTTTTACTATGTGATTAAACATAAAATCACGTTAAAAAAATCAGCTGTTCCCTACATTTATTTATTTATTTATTCACTCTTTACAGACAAATATCCTTACAGGCTAGACCCAATGCGATATGCTAGAGATAGGCTAGACCCAATGCGATAGATTATGTTCGCATAACTCGTCAAAATGTAGGGAACAGCTGATTTTTCTTCTCATGCTTTCAGGTTTGGTCCCATAGTAAAAGTTGTTCATAATGATGAGTACAATTACCCCATTTTGTACGTTATTTAAGTTAAACCTTGTATATGGGGTGGGTCCACTAATATATGTCTTGATTTAGTCTTTAAAAGTTCCTAAACGGAAATTATTTTACCTAATGCGACAGTTTCAAGTAACTTAACATCACGCCTATAATCCAGGAAGGGGACTGCAGAGATGTTCCACATTTCACCACTTTTGCTTAAATTGTATGGGGCGAGCGTATGCCCTAGGCATGAAGGACATGTCTGAAGTATTATTTTTTAATAAATACTGAAACCTCATTCTATTTATCACCTATCATGATAATAGCAGCCTATCATTGTCTCATTGCAGGAGAAAGGCCTCTTCTCATACAGAGAAGGCACGAGCATTGATCAGCACACTTGCTCCAGACGGGTTGGCTATTTCAGACTTATATTAACTATAAAAGTCCAGGTTTCCTCACGATATTTTCCTTCACCGACGTCCTAAGATAAACTCAGAAAGAATAATAATAATAATAATGTTTATTCATTACAAATTTACAAAATTACAGAATATTTAAACAAACTAATTTAGATCAGATTAAGTAATTGGTGTAGTCATCTGTAGCCGAACTAGGCAGAGCCTGTATTTCGGCTACCAGCGCAAAATATGAATTTAAAAAGTCACATTGGTACTTGCCAGGATTTGAACTTGCACTTTATGATGGTTTTTGTTTACTCGTGACCACAGAAATCTAAATATTAGATTTCTGTGCGCATGACGTATTATTTAAAATTTTTTTGCCGCTCAACTGGTGATTTTATTGTTCATTTTTATCATTTAAGTGTTTTTGTTTGTTAATAACGTGCGTGTTTCCTTTTATTAACTAAAAAACTAGAGCTGATCGTTAAATTTCATTTATATATTTGAACTCAGCATGTCATGTATAGGCAACAAATCTGCCTAGCCTTTTCCCAACTATGTTGTGGTCGGCTTCCAGTTTAATCGGAGGCAGCTGAATACCAGTATTTTACATGGAGCGACTGCCTATCTGACCTCCACAACCCAGTTACTGGGTAATACGATACCCCTTGATAAGACTGGTTGTCAGACTTTCAGGCTTCTGACAACCCGTAACGACTGTCAAAGATCCTCGAATGACACCCGGGCTTAACGTGCTTTCCGAGGCATGGAGGAGTCTCGGTATGAAAAGACGGTCACCCATCCACAGACCGTGCGGCTGTTATTACTTAGCCACGAGCTGTATAGCCAACGACAGTTAGAATTTTCCCGGCAACACATACGTTGTAAACTAGTGTTATCTAACAATGCGAAAATAGAGGCCATATTGACTTCACATTTTCATGTTACTAAATATTCTTCAGACACGTGGCGTGTAGCCCGTGAATATTTATCGGCTCAACGTGCATACATCTGGTGCCAAGTACACAACAAGCCTTACATTTTAAACAGCTTTTATTCTGTAAGGTATACGAGAGCAATATTTTAACAATATCGTATTTATGCGTTTTTCGACACCTACACGTTCTTTTCCTAATAATATCGTTGATCGTTTTTTTTGATAGCCTACTTCAGATTTTTTTATTTGTGTTATATTCAAATTAGAGGGGCTCTTGGGTAAGTAATAACAGCCACACGGGTCGGTCGCTCAGGTTAAGCTACGCTTACCGCGGTCGGTCCGTGGAAGGGTGACCATCTTTACATACCGAGACCCCTCCGTGCCACAGAAAGCACGTTAAACCGTTGGTCACAGCTGTCTGTGTTACGGGTCGTCAGAAGCCTGAAAGTCTGACAACCAGTCTTACCAAGTCGTATCGTATTACCCAGTAACTGGGTTGTGGAGGTCAGATAGGCAGCTCCATTTAAAATACTGGTATTCAGCTGCATCCGATTAGAGGTAGCCGACCCCAACATAGTTGGGTAAAGGCTAGACAGATGATGATGTTACATTCAAATTTTGCTGGTTTATGTTTAAACTTCTTTACTTGCACACTGTGGGTAGACACCACTTCCATTTCCAGATGCATTTAATAAATAACTTCATTATTATCAGCAAATTATTTCAGAATCCTCATACAAAACCTATTTTGTACTTAGAACGTCCAACAATTTAATCTACCCAAAACAAACAAGATTATTGCTAGGTGTACCTACTTAACTATACACCTCAACCCCAAGACCCTAAGCGGTGTAGGCAGTGACTGTGGTGGTGTGGCCGCCAGTCAGATTGCGGCGCCGACTGCACCAGGATTAACTGGAGCGGTCGCGACTCTGCTCTGTGTTGTGTTATTACGTGTCTCTAGAAGGGAAGGGAACACGAAACAGATAAGCGAAATAGTTTTGGTTTATTTTCGCAGCTTTTTGGAGTATTAGCTTTATGTAGATTTGTAGACTTGATTCAAATATGTTTATATGTATGTACTATTAGTATTTATTCTTGTATTTTATCACATTAAAGTAATTATCACTTGTGCATAAAGTTTTAATAAATAAATAAATAAAAATATATTTTCATTGGAAAACCTATGATGTATGTTTAAACTACAAATATGCACAATACAACCTTTAGAGTAGACTTCTCACAGTAAGATATTTTGAATAAGTATGAGGAGTATTGTATATGGTTTAGGCCTCGAGTAGATTAGACAAACGATAGCAGTGACTAAGACAAAGAGACATAAGAGTAGAGAGTGAAGTTAGTGACAGTGTTGCAGTGTTGCAAATACCCGTATCCAAAACACTTTAATAAATGTACTACGTCAGTCAAAATCATATTACAAGACGTATAACATGTACAAAGTTCACGCTACGACACGCCCTAGAAACCTCAAGCAAGCATAAACAATAGCAACACGATTTCCATTGTGATACGTAACCGGGACGTTTCTCTACAACGCGTTGTGTACTAACCGCGATTTAAACAATAGCATTTGAGCTTATTACGTGTTCGTAGCCTGTCTGTCTGTCATATCTAGCAAGTTGGGACAAAGGATTGAAGATGTTGGGCTTCCTCCTGGTTGGAGGTAGAGTGCATTTAATTCTGTGTTGTTTGTTAAGCTTGTATTGTCTAGATTCGTTGATTTTCAAAAGGATTATGCTGCCGTGCGGTGTTTGCTATTGGATTTATTTTTTGTTAGGTTGAGCATTTCATGTAAAGCGCTTTAAATCTCTCTGGTAGAAAATGGAGGTAGATACATTGAAAATCTAAAAGTAATATTTATTTGAAAAATTTCAAATCTTACAGATGATTCTTTTCCCTATGAATCTTTTCCCCCTTTTGGGCACTTTTCCTGTTGACAGCGTTGCGGATGAATTTTTTGATGCCCTATGATTATTTTCCCCTCCCTTTTTTATAATAAGAATAATATTTATTTGCTTAAAACACGGTATAAGGTGTTACAATATAAAGTATGCAAAGTAAAGTATATATGTTTTCCTTATAATTTATTAAAGCATACAAAATTGTGCTGTCAACGTTAGTGTTCTAAAAACTCCTTAATACTATAGAAATTATTTCCATTCAACCAGTTATACGAGTACAATTAAATTTTTAAAAGTCTACAATTCAATAGTTTTAATGTCTTTGGTAAATTATTAAATATACTATAGCTACACAATATACACATAGCTACACAATTTTTATTATATTTTGCATATCTAGGCAGCTCGTCTAGTACTAGTATGAGTAGTGTGTATTGGTCACGCCGACTTCGAGAACATACCTCTTCTACTGTTTTAAACAATTCTTTGTGTATATAGGTAGGTACTTGTACATAATAATTATTATTATTTTAAGAGGATTGTGAAGTGCCGATACGCGGCGCGATTTTTGGAGTCAATTACCTACATTTTATACAATTATTTACATAAATATTGTTTCGGGCGATAACGTTTTTACTCCCCTCAACCTTTACGAAATGAGACAACTTTGATCTCATTACATTCAGTATACTTTAATCTAGGTCTGTACGTTTTTCGTTTTTAGTAATTCAATTTAATTTAATTTAAAAAATAAAAATGCTCGAGGATGTTTTTATGTCAAAAATATAGATATTTAGATGCTAATAACTTATATTGTATACAATATTTCTTTATAATAAAAACGTATGGACCTGGTTTTTCATTATATCTACAACATTTCCAAAAATTATGAAAATTAGACTATGTTTACGGGGAGAAAAACGTTATCTCTTTTTGTATGAAAATTTACAGCTTCACAATCCTCTTAAGACTACCCTTTAAATTACTTTTCAGCTTTTAAATTATGTAAATATGTATTATCTTGCAAATTGAAATAAATGATCCCATCTTGTTGAAAACTTAGTTTCCGTTGAACGATCGAACCAGACTGCGAAAGTTCACCAAAATATTTTTGCCAACCCTGCCCAAACGACGCCGATAAAACGCGCGCGTAACCGCATATGATGCAACGCACACGCGTTGTTATTTCTATGTAAATTTACATAATGATATTTTTGTCGTACGACTCCGCGGCTGAGATTTATCGCGTCAGGTCTCGCGGGGCGATGCGAGAAAACGCGCCGACTGCGAATGGTGTATTGAATAAGTATTGAGTATAAATCACATCTGTTGCAACCCTAAGGTGGTGGAAATTGCTGATAGTACTTTTGTAGTTTTCTTTGTGCGCTGTTTTATTATTTGCGGTATCTACACATTTATTTTAGAAAAGGGAAAGTAGTTCGGTTTGAACAGTTTCGAGATATTGGAAAAGGAAAATTGTAACAGTGTAAAAAGTTAACTAGAATGAGGATCCAAAAGTTTTCCGTTCAGCAAATATATCTTTTTGAAACATAGGACTACACATTTTAACCAAAGGTCACTTTTGAAAAAAACTACAAATAAGTAAGTGCCACTGAATGACTAAATTAAATAAATGGAAACATCTTTCAAAATATAATAAAAGTCTGTCGAAACTCAATATCAAATTACTCGGCCATTCGGTATTCCGACGCGAGGATACCACGCGGTTGGTAGCCAAGTAAGCAATTTCGGCATCAAAAATATTATTTCATTACTGCCAAAATATTTTGCGGGCTACTGCGCAATTTCGCACAGTATTAATAACTCGTTTAATGAGTTGCATAATTCATGACGAGAGTAAATATTGAACTATCACTATATTTTATTGAAATAATAGGATTTTATTTATTGTTTAGTTTAGTAAGTGTTAAGGACGACGTAGCTTATGTAAATAAATAACTATGACATAATGTTAGTTAAGGTTGATTTATGTATAACAGGCCAGATGGCGTGGTTGGTTAAGATACCACCTGCCATGCCGCTGGTCGTGGGTTCGATTCCCATCCAGGACAAACATTTGTGTGCATGAACATGTCTGTTTGTCCTGAGTCTGGGTGTTATTATCTATATAAGTATGTATTTACAAAAAAAAAAAAAAAAAACTGTATGTAGTTTATCAGTTATCTGGTTTCCATAGTACAAGCTCTGCTTAGTTTGGGATCAGATGACCGTGTGTGAACAATGTCCTAAGATATTATTATTATAGGTACCAATAAAAATGATTTGATAGTCGGGACTTCCATGCAATGATTAAATTAAGGTTTGTTTTTCTATCTCCTAGACGTAAGTACATACATTGTAAAATGGTAGAGAGCACGGGTCGGACATGTCCAAACATGTCGAAACCTGTCGACAGCGCCAGACACCGCAACAAACAAAGCGCTCTGATTATCGAATCGTATTCTCCACCACCACACCCCACCCGCTGACAATAATAACTACCCTGATTTGATCCAGCTTGTCCCATCTTGCTGTCCTTCCCCCAGCGACGCCCTAAGTCGAGTTTCGTCCCCACACGGGGTGCCCTTAGCGTGTAGTCGCTATGTTTTATAACTTTTATGCCCTGGCTGGAGGCTTAGAGTTCGCTTAAGGCAGCCACAGGATTGACCGGTTAAGTAGTCACGCTCTAAGCCAACTACGAATTGCTATTCAAAAAAAAGCAAAAATCTGCACATTAGTCAGTTATCACTCAACAGTTAAGCAGCTAACTCTAGTCCTGGAAAAAAAAAACAAGAAGCCTGAAGTTTTACTCTAGAAATATACAGTCCACCTTGACAGTAAGGTTTATATTATGCGTTTAAATTGTTTGGTGATATTGTTATGTGATACCTACGCCGCTTCACATTGTGGGTGTTGAATTATCGGGAGGTGGTCGATACAAAAACCATATTCTGATTCTAAGCCAATGAACCCAAACCTCCGCAATGGGTAATTAACTTAGTAATACGTATCCACTTATTTAATAAAACATCAATTTAGTAGAATAAACGTTTGAACTCTTAGAAACAAGTACTAAGTTTATTGCCTGTGGCATACCGTCAAATTGAAGGGCAATTAACTGGCAAAGTCTAAACAGTACGTACAATATTGGTACACGATATGGGCAAGTTAGTTGCCGTACAAAACTGGTATAGGTGTAAACAGCACATAAGTACAATAAAATCGCATTGAACTCTACAAGTACGATTGAAACAAGTTAAAAAATCTTGAGAAGATGTTCAATAAAATTTTAATGAAATATTTGGCAGCACAATTAATACGGGAAATACTTGAATCAATTGACATGCAAATCTATTTAGACGATGCAAAACTTGCCTGCAATTTTGTTGCCTTCGCGAAGTCGCATGCAATTTTATTGAATGGCAAAACTTGAATTCAATTATTGTATGCCATTTTATGGAAAACGCACACGTGTAAACGCTAGCATGCAATTCTTGAATGGCAATAAAATTGAACGTGCTGAATGGCATGCGATTATTGCCCTAAAACGATGAAACTTGCGCCGTGTAAATGGAGCTTAAGTAGGTAAGTGTCCTTTTGTTTTTGTATTTATTTGTATAATTAGTTATTTAATTTAGTACTTAGTGTAAATAGTTAGTTGTGTTAAATATTGTAAAATTAATAAATTCTTTTAAACCCAATTATTTTAGGGAGGTAAACATCTTGCGACTTTCAATGAATCCAGATTAAAAAAAAATAACACAAATATTCCACGCACGCATAATCATAAAATTCTCACTGAAAATAAATATCATTCACAGAGTAAAAAATACATATTTATTATCCGGATACATTTATTATCAACAGATGCATATGTCACAGACTACATATAGCAATATCGCTGAAACCAACTGTGAAAACTGTTTTTTTACGCTGCAGTGATTAAAAAGGAAGGGAATGGTGCAATGACGCGATAAATACACGTTCGGACAATATTACTAGCGCAGTATGTAAACATTTTGATAATAACGTTGTTGCTTTCTGAATTGCTGAATAAACATAATTAGAATATTGTTTATTGCTTTGCTATTAGTATTGGTATTTTGGGACAAAAAAAAAATTACAGTGGTTCTAACATTAAATAATTTTGATGGACTTGTTTTTACAAATCTTTATTTACTTTCACCTGTCCCGATGTTTGTAATCGAATCTTGCAAGTTAAATTTGACTCACTTCCCGGTTTCCGATTGAGTTGAAATTTTACATGCAGATGTAAATCAGATGACAATGCAATATTATTATGACATGGAGCTGATCTGATGATGGAGCCGGAAGGTGGCCATGGGAACTCAGTAATAAAACGATGCAACCTTATCGAGTTTGGGCTCATTTGATTTGTCTTGACAAGGACTTTGGTCCTAGATGATATCCAGACTAATAAAAGCTGGTATTTAAAAACATTTTTTTAAATAATACACTTGTTTTTTCCATAACATGAGATCACGTCTGTATTCCCTGAAGGGTTAGGCAGAGGTGTAGGTAGCTATAGTAAGACCCATATTTCGCCAGCTATGTTTAAGTCCCATGTAATAGGGGGCGAGCCTATTGCCATCAACCGGGCACAAATCCAGATTCCGGGCAGCTACTGAGAAATTCCTGATAGAAAAACCCAATAACATTTTGCTCGACCCAGCAGTAGCGTTTATTTTTTTAAAATTATAATTAGTCATTTCAGCATGTTTCATAAGAACTTTTCATTGACGTTTCGTCTAATAGAAGTTAACAAAGTGATACTTATTAATCAGTCAGGTAGATTTCAAGGATTGCATGTCAAATTTGGGGGTTTTCAAAGCAAAATTAGCCGCCTAAAGTGGTTCGTTCGTTGCGTAATGATATTAATTTATTTTAACGTCAGCTGCGAGCGTAGGCCGCGTTAATCTTGATAAACTAGCTAGATAATCGCAACAAATCGGGTTTGTTTATTCCTGAAATTATCTCTATTTGTTAGTTTAGTTTTGGTTTTATGTCTGCCTTTTCAGCTGGTTTGTAAATTAGGTAACTTTTTTTTTTTTGTAGACAAGAATAATTATAAAACGGAAGCCTTTCTTGTTTAAAGTTTTAAACTTTCGATACTTATTTAGAAAAAAAAAAAACT
The DNA here is from genome assembly GCA_948252095.1 of Dicycla oo. Taxonomy (NCBI): domain Eukaryota; kingdom Metazoa; phylum Arthropoda; class Insecta; order Lepidoptera; family Noctuidae; genus Dicycla; species Dicycla oo. The sequence goes on along the minus strand of OX411713.1, from coordinate 29,750,941 downwards.
TTGGCATACTTTTGCTTATTTTAACCACGAAATTCGGGACACGTCCCCGGCACAGGCCGCAGTGCACTAATTGTTTTCAATAAACAACTGCAGTACACAGCTTCCAACAACACCGACGTGGGTTTAAATAAAAAACAAGTGTTCCACAAAATGTTAAAAAGCCGTGTACATATTTTTGCTCTTAAGTGTATATGGGATCTCTTTATTTCTCCGTATGAAGCTTTCATCAGCGCGGTCCATACATGTTACAAACATTCGGGATAAACGGACTTTTTGACAAACGTCCACATTTCACTGCGCGATATTTTATGACTTTTCCGCTTGCAATGTAATTTAACTTTCTTTGGCTCTAATGGAGTGCATGGAAACGGATGCTTAGCGAGAGCTGACATTGACGCAAAGTGCATGCTGCATCTTTAATACAGGCTTTCTGGGTAACTTTACGTGTAAAACTGTCGATAATTTTGTCGTATTGCCTTTATATTGCCTGGTTTTGTGTTAATATTAGTTTAGGAAAATAACGGACGAATGTTGCACAAATTTTATTATTACAATAATCGCTACCTAGAATAGAAACTGTGACCTTTATGGATGAAACTACGCTATATTTATTATTTGATTTGCGGAAGCTTTTAAATGGCAATTGAAAGAGCAAATTTTTCATATTGGATATTTCTGGCAAACAAACAACCATGATCAGTTTGTTGTAGATTTGAAACTTCGTACGATCGTCACACATTCTAAGCATCGAACAAACCTCAAACCATCAAATATTTCGTTAGTTCTTAGGTAAACCGATGCATTGAGTGTCGCCCCGCATTTGTCAACATTATCGCGTGCTGCGGGCGACATCGGCGCACTAATGGGAATGCAAATGCGTTGTCTCTTTGTCGTGCGTGCGACCATGCAACACTCGCTCTTGAAAGCATGCACACACTGTGATGTGCGAGACTTCCTTAGGTCATGTGTTTTGTGTTGGTTGAGTTACTGCTTAGTCCAGAGTACAATGCTTGGAAAGAAGAGAAACTTATTTCTGTAAGTTTTGTATTCACATACGTCAGACATTTTAGAATCTGACGCCCTACCATGAACGCGTGACGTAAATGTAATTTGAACGGTTTTAACCGACTTCAAAAAAGGAGGTTCTCTATTCGACCCTTATGTTTGTGTTTGTTTGTATGCTTGTATGTCCACGATTTACTCAAAAACTAATGAACCAATTTTGATGATTTTTTAACTGTCGTGATCTACATATTCTCAGGAAGGTTTTAGTATATAATACATTAGGAAATTATTCTATGTACGAAGTTATATGCATAATTGTACTGTAATTCCGGCATTTCTATGCGGATATTGATGATTTTTCTTTTAGTTCGTCTTGAACATTTGAAAATGGAAAACTAAATTAATTAAAAAAGAAGTAAAAACCGCCTTCAAGAACCTAAAACGAATAAAATAACTTCTTTTTTAAAAGTAAATTTTTGAATCGTAAATACAGCCATCTTATAGCGTTTTGGTATTATTTTTTTTTTTTTTGCTACATGCACATTATTATCACTCACAGCATTATCAGCGTATAATGTTTCCATTGCTGAGACACAGGCCTCCTCTCTTCGAGAGGGAGTGGGCTGTAATCCACCACGCGGGCTCAGTGCGGGTTGGTAGATGTCAAATATCTTCGAATTTTTGGTTCTAGGACATGCCGGTTTCCTCACGATGTTTTCCTTCCCGTTTTGAGAGCAGTGGTGATGAAATTATTTACACAAAGTAAAGCGCCACCACTGCCCATCCGCCATAGATCACCCATAGATATGAATAAAGTTTTAAAACCAATTAAATATTATGTGCGAAACGCGTATTTTCAATTTTGAAATAGTTCGAATTTACGTTCCGTTCACTCTGCGCGTCCTGCTAGGTCCACTGAGTCGATTATGTTACGTTGTTGCTTTATGATGGAGATGCTTAATTGTTTAAGGGGAAGCGTCAGGGTAGCCCGCGAAATTCAAATTTTCTTACGTTTTTTTGCAATTTGCAAGTCAGTATTAGCATTATAATCATTAAAATCAGTAATACAACTCCTTAAGTTAGTATAATCCTTAAATGTCAAGATTTCATGAAATAGTCATACATTAGGATTACCTGGTCTTAAAGAGTTGTATTGATGACTTTAATTATTTTAATTCTGTAAATACATACTTGTTACGGCCGCGAATCACATTTTGATCAACGTACAACCTAAAGCTGACTTGTAAATTGCAAAAAACGTAAGCAAATTTGATTTTTTTTTATTAGGACAGGCCAGATGGCGTGGTTGGTTAAGATACCACCTGTCATGTCGCTGGTCGTGGGTTCGATTCCCATCCAAGACAAACATTTGTGTGCATGAACATGTCTGTTTGTCATGAGTCTGGGTGTTATTAACTATATAAGTATGTATTTACAAAAAAAAAAGTAGTGTATGTAGTTTATCAGTTATCAGGTTTCCATAGTACAAGCTCTGCTTAGTTTGGGATCAGATGACCGTTTGTGAACAATGTCTTAAGATATCTTCTGAATAATTTCGCGGGCTACCCTGACGCTTTCGCCGATTCTGCACTCCTGCAGCCAAGAAGGTTGTCTACCAAAATACAAAAACAAGTAAACAAAATAACTTATACCTATAACAAGCCAAAATGCTAGTGGCGTAACTTAGAATACGAACAGATGGTAAGGCTGCAAAACCCCATATCAATAAGTAAGAACAACCACCAAACCACCAAAGCACACTCCTGTTGCATCACCATTCCAAATATAATTTCCTCACATCAGCTTAATTAAAACTAATCCGACAACACACTAAACCAAATTCCACACCACCAGCTAAACACAAGCTACAATAAAAAGTGATTTTACCACACCCATACATAATCTGTTATCGGGAGCTCCGCAAATACCAGCTCTCATCGGCCAGTACACAAACATTGCAGCCGTAATGGGAAATGCAAATGCTACGTTTATTGCGCAGTGTTGTTTGCGAACAGCTGATAGTGTGCCACCGGCTTTAGGTTTGTTGTTCGTAGTTATCTATTAAGCAGATAACGGTACGCAAAAATGGATTTGATTGTTGTTAGCTGTGGTTTTATGTTGGTTTTGGTAAATAAAAGGCTTTGGAGAAGCAGCAATATCGGTTTCAGCTACGATCATTAATACCTATGCATAACGTAGAGATTTAGTACTTAACCTTCGTTCTGATGATGGTATAACAGGGCCAATGAAGTTAATTGTTAAGCAAATTGATACTCGGCATCAGTTTGTCGTGTTTATAGACGCATCTATAATAAGGTTGCGTGTTCAAATCACGTCGGGGTCACCAGTATAGAGGTATGAGGAACAGAGTGTAAGGTTCGCTTATCCTCCATAGAAAAGGGAGGATCCTCCGACCAGACCTGCCCACCAGACACAACACCCATCTGGTCGGACGATTGATGTCGGGATGCTGTATAAATATCCAGTCGCGCGGTAAACTCTGCTTGCGCGATGCAGGATTTGTGTGACGTCAGGTCTGTGATGCGTAGTTCGCATGTGGCGTTGTTGTAGATGCCGCCACATGTTATAACCATTTAATATGTCAAAGAATGACAGTTGTTTTTTGAATATACGGACAATTTAAGTTGGTATAATTTAAGTTAATAGTCAATTTACTTAACAATTAATATCCCTGACTACCTATAGCAAGTATAAGCATAAACGGTCTATAATGTTCCAGACCTTCTCTCAGTAAGAGGGAGTGGACCATAATCCACCACACAGGCCCTGTGCCGGTTGGCAAATGTCACATGTTTTCGAACTTTTGTTTCTAGGACATGCCGGTTTCCTCACGATGTCTTCCTTCACCGTTTTGAGAGGAAAAAAATCTGCCTAGCCTTTTCCCAACTATGTGGGAGTCGGCTTCCAGTCTAACCGGTTGCAGCTGAATACCAGTATTTTACATGGAGCGACTGCCTATCTGACCTCCACAACCCAGTTATTGGGTAATACGATACCCCTTGATAAGACTGATTGTCAGACTTTCGGGCTTCTGCCGACCCGTAACGTCTATCAAAGATCCACGAATGACAGTCGGGACCAACGGCTTAACGTGCTTTCTGAGGCACGGAGGAGTCTCAGTATGTAAAGATGGTCACCCATCTACGGACCAACCCCAGCAATCTGACGTTTTGAGAGCAGTGGTGATGAAATAATTTACACAAAGTAAAGCGCCTGCCTGGGTTCGAACCTACGACCTACATCTCGTAAGTCGCGGTCTTTACCATTGGGTCACCACTGCTCTTGCTATACCAGTAAGGGTAAAAAATAAGAACCATGCATAAGAGTAACAATACAGATACATAGATACAAGATCGATAGATACAAGGTAAGTACGGATTTAAAATCTAGGTTCTCGATCTTGTGGTTTACTTAACTAAGTAAATAAAATGGCAGTCTACAAAGTGGGTACAGTGTAAACAGATCGGTTGGTAAATGAATCAAAACAGCTTGTTTAAATAAATAGAATATCGAGCAGTGTTCAGAATAATTTATTAATTTACTTCAGGTATTATTTGGTTGCAGAATTGTGGACCACAAAAAGAATTAATGAAAGGCAATTGCATGCAGCTGAGGTAAGAATGATAAAAAGGATGTGTGGTGTTACGCGATTAGATAGAATAAGAAATGAAAATGAAAAGAATACGAAGAAAAAGAAGAGCACGAATGAATGAAGACTGCTTGCCTCTTCATCACCCAAAGGTTGGCTGGTAGAAAATGCCTATGGTATTAAGTCCGACTCTCTACATATTTTGTGCTTTAAGTAATAAATAAATAAATAAAAGATGAGATGAAGAAAAATAATAAAGAAATGAAGTGATAAGAGATGACGATGGATGGTGATGATTATGAAGAGATAAGAGGAAGTCTGAAAGTGACACCGGGGACTGAAAAGTTGTGTGGAAAGCGGTTGTCATGGAATAGACATGTGATGCGGAAGAGTGAGGAATGTTTTGAGTACCTATGAATGTCGATGGCTACAAGAGTAGGGAAAGGCCAAAGAAACGATGGATGGACTGTGTGAAAGATGATATGGCTAGCAAGAGGGTGACTACAGAGATGACGACTAATGGAGAATTGTGGAAAAAAGGGAAGTGTTGCGCCGACCAAAAATAAATTGGGATAACGGCAGAAGAATGATGATGATCGAGCATTGTTCAGAATAATTTATAAATTAAATTCAGGTATTATTTAGTTGCGTAGACAAGTCAACTAAGGTAATCGATAGCGAACTGGTATCGAATAGAAAATGCATACAGATAAAGTGAAAATTGCGTGATAGGTACCATTGCGCATTGGTTACCTTAGTAATAAGGTTGAAAAGTGGTTTACCGCCAGTATCTGCGATGGTACATAGAAACGTAATATCTTTATGTAAAATTTCTAGAAGTCTATTCTTTATTGCATGTGTATCTTTCATCAAGCTAGAAGTTAAGAGAAGCGAAACAAATAATAATAAATGCCTAATTTCTAATTTATGTTGTTATTTTGTGCCGACCTTTATTTCCGTTTCCATTTTCAGTCTTTATCAGTGGAAACGTGCTTTGCAAGGCACGGAGGAGTCTCGATATATAAAGATGGTCACCCATCCACGGACCAACACCCGGCAAGCGTAGCTTAACCTTCGTTCGACCCGTGCCGCTGTTATCATTTAGCCACGAGCCCCTTTAAATATAAATAAGTAGTTTTAATTGCATAAAAAGTATGTTCAACATTGATTTTATTGAATTCATAAATGCTCAGTTTCCTACCTACCTACATACATTTAAAACACGTCCGCTTGTTAAGCACGCCTGTCATCCCCCAAGGGTAGTCAATATCTGCCATACACAACTGCAATAATACACATAAAAAATAAATTAACAAAAAAAAAAAACAAAACACTGCCGAATTCACGGTTTTAAAGTGGGTAGTACAATTTTTTCATTGGCATTAGTGACGGTAGATCGAACATAATTGAGTTGTGCGTGCGCTTGACAGGTATTGTTGTTGCTTGAAATATTGGCTTCAGCTCACTACGTCGGTAGGAGCCGAGCGGGACGGACGCTTTTGTATTTTAAACATGTCGATTGTTGCTAGATAGCAGATAAGTTTAAGGATGGGTGGATAGTAAATTGTTGGTGCAATTTTCAAGAGGGTATAAACACTTCATTTATGTAAAGTTGAAGGTAACAGAAACATGATTGTTCAGACGTACACTCATTAGATGATCTGAAATTCAACGTTCCTTTCCAATCCGTAAAAAAGCGTAGCAATCACGAAAATATGTGTCGTAGCACGTAGCACGTGTAGCACTTTCAAAGTTCGTAGAACGAAGTACACCTTGCTATGCCAACTTAAAAAATCCTAATAGATATAACATGAGAAGGCAGATGTAGCTATATTACAACCACGTTTCAACAGTTAAGGTTTAAGTCCCATGTAATAGGGAGCAAGTCTGTGGACTACGCAGGTGGCTACAGGAGTTCACCCACACAGAGAGTTGGTGGTCCTCGACACGGGGTTGCAGGCTGTCCAGGAAAGCTATGCCATTCTTAGATGGTAAACTAACCAGGCGATTATTACGCCTGGACAGGAATAGCCTGTGCCTGGTGACGGGGACCATCACAGGACACTGCTCACTAAACAAACACTTTCACACAATGGGCAGCCCTCTGTGCAGAGCTTGCATGGAAGCTGAGGAAACCGACGCGTATGTGCTCTTCGAAGGCACAGGCGTTACCCATATTAGAACAGAAACTCTCCGGGCACCCAAATCTTTCACAGATGTTCTGAACAGTCCAGAAGCCATGATTAACTTCTGGATGGACAGGTGGGCTGGTTGGAATAACCACCGACGGCCGCCATGGCTCACGTACAATGGTCCACTTGAAGGACTGAGTGCGGAAACCAGACCCAAAAACATAGATAGGGGGCAACCGTATTGCTAATAACCCTACTTTACCCGCCCCAAAAAAAAAAGCTGGTCAAGAGAGAGTCAGACTCGCACACCGAGGGTTCCGTACCATCCTACTTATCCTACTTCCTATCCTACTAATATTATAAATGCGAAAGTTTTTGAGGATGGATGGATGTTTATTACTCTTTCACGCAAAAACTACTGAACGGATATTCATGAAATTTGGCACACAGTTTATTACCCGGATTAGCACAGAATACTTTTTATCCGCGAAGTGTGCTATTTACAGACATCGTTTTATTTTTCCTGTTTTTTGACATAAGCTTCTATCACACAGAATAATTTCAGATTTTCCTCTATGCAAACTTCGGAGATGGGGGGGGGGACGTATTTGGGGGGGGGTATTTTTATTTACAAATTTAAAGAAAAATACCGTTCCTCATAAGTCGAAAACTAAACTATGCGGCCTAAACAGAAAAAAAAAATGCTTGAGAATGTGCAAACAGCGCTCTTTCATATGATACCCCACATGCCCTAGTAGTCCCACTTCGAATTTTTAAGACCCCCTTTCAATCCCTGTTGCTAAAAAAAATATACATATTTATTTCTTTCTTATTTGCAAAATAGTTGGGCAAACGTCATCGAAAACTATTTCAAAATTCAAGTTGATATCATTAGTAGTTTTTGAGATATCTAGTTGTGACAGACAGATAGAAAGACGGAGTCGCACCATAAGGGTTCCTTTTTACCATTTTGGTACGGAACCCTAAAAACCGCATTCTTACAAAAACAATAACCAGAACATTAAAAGAACATCGCCCAAACTACAACAACTCGTTTGAACCGCGTGTCGAAACCTTTACAGTTCCAGCCTCACAGCGCAGTAAGTCGTAAGTGCTCAAGTCGCGATGTTCATATTAAAATCCTTGCTGTAAACACAAGTATTATGAGACAGACTCGGTGCCTTGAAGCTCATTTCTCTAGTGCCTTGTTACGTTTTGGCCTGTGGGTTGAGTGGAAAGAGATAGCGAGAGTTCGGAAAAGGGGTAAATTTTTACTTCATTTTAATGGGAACTAGTAACTTATTATTAGCACACGTTCGATTAATATTTTCTTAGTAATGTGTCCCCGAAACGATCAATTGCAATTGGTCAATTGCCATCAATTTCTATTGTAGTAATATTGTCATATTGCATGGTAGACGATCAATTTGCGCATCAATGTTCATCAATCACGTAAAAATGGACAATTGCAATTGATAGTTTCGGGGACCCTTAAATATTAACCGAACTTATGTTTGAGCGGTACCTACCGAATTTGGGATTGAAACGCTAAAGCTAGCCTTTATTGTTTAAAAAGTTATTTATGTAAGTCATGCGAACTTGAATGTGAGAGCTATTTCTGTGCCCTTTAAAATTTACTTATTTTAAAGAAGGACAATTGCTTTCAAACTGATAGAAACAGGTGCTAGATTTGATCTTCAAAAATGTGAAAATAACGCGTATAAAAAAAACTAAATTATTGAAATAAATATTTGTATGTTTTTACTCAACTTGCACCACACTGCATCTTGTAAGCAGACTTTAATTTGTCTCCAATCGGCTCGAAACGTTGACTGTTATTGCAAATGCCTTATTAAACGTCTAGTGCGTCTGAGTGCGCTTTGCTTCACAAAAGCTGTTCTTAATAATTTTTGACAATGTCTGCGAGGAAGTGCACTTCAATTATTTAGATCTAGATTTTGATCATTTCATCATCATCATCATCATCTTCCTGCCCTTATCCCATGTTACTTGGGGTCGGCGCAACATGTTTTCTTCTTCCATTCTCCCCTGTCAACCGTCACACTATCATTCACTCCCTTCTCTTTCATATCATTGTTTACACATTCCATCCATCTTTTCTTCGGCCTTCCTCTCCCTCTCCATCCATCAACATGTATATTCATCACTCTTTGAGTCACATGCGTTTCGTCCCTTCTCATCACATGCCCATACCAAGCCAAACGATTTCCTTTCAACTTTTCTGTCACTGGCGCCACTTTCAAACTTCCTTTTATATACTCATTTCTTACTTTATCCATTCTCGTTACTCCACACATCCATCTCAACATTCTCATCTCCGCTGCATGCAATCTTTTTTCATCCGTCTTCTTCACGGCCCAGCATTCAGACCCATAAAGTACGACAGGCCTTACCACGGACTTCTAAATTTTCCCCTTTAACTTGAGGGGCATCCGTGGGTCGCAAGTTGTTCCTGTGACCTGTCGCCATTTCATCCATCCTGAGTTGATCCGGTGCGTTACGTCTCGGTCTACTTCGCCATCTCCTTGGACAAGCGACCCGAGGTACCGAAAGTCGGAACAGATCGATAAGGGCGTTCCGGCGAGAGATATGGGCACAGGACTGGAGAGGCCGCCAAAATCACAAAACAGATACTCAGTTTTGGTCCGACTTACTCTCAGGCCAACGGTCTCGAGTCTTTCCCACCACACCTCCAATTGAAATGTTGATCATTTGAAATGTTGTTATTATCCGAAGGAATATTATAGATTAGCCCGCATGCTTTCAACAAGAAATTGTTTACTTACCGCATTCCTCTTTGTGGCTATCGTAAATGGTGATTAAGGATGTACGTCATAAGGTTTTTTTAACAACGAAAATTTGCTGGGCGATTGTCAGAACTTACCGATGTTTGTTTCAGTAAATATAAAATCGTGGTTCAGCAATTAAAAACGAGTTGAAAATAAATTTGTCAACGCTATGACCAATTTTACAGTTGACCCACATACTACCCTCCAAAAATATCAGTTAGATCACACTAAATTAGACCTGGACCCAGATAATTAAGCCATAATAATGTATCATATATTACATTACCCGATTATTACTCGAAGTGGCCGCCTCTCGGCATTACGTACAACGCCCGGGGCGTGTACAGGATGTTTCATTACACACGTATAATGATCGAGATGGCGAGGATATGAAATATCTGCTTCTAACGTTATAGCTTTTAGAAAAGGATTATTTGTAATGTTTACGTGTGTGGAAGGGTAGGAAATAGTTATAGATTTTGTTGATACTTTACATTAAACAAAAATCAATCTGCCTAGCCTTTTCAACTATGTTGGGGTCGGCTTCCAGTCTAACCGGATGCAGCTGAATACCAGTATTTTACGTGGAGCGACTGCCTATCTGACCTCCACAACCCAGTTATTGGGTAATACGATACCCCTTGGTAAGATTGATTGTCAGACTTTCGGGCTTCTGACGACCCGTAACGACTGTCAAAGATCCACGAATGACAGCCGGGACCAACGGCTTAACGTGCTTTCCGAGGCACGGAGGAGTCTCGGTATGTAAAGATTGTCACCCATCCACGGACCAACCCCGGCAAGCGTAGCTTAACCCGTGCGGCTGTTATTACTTGGCCACAAGCTTCTCTATAATTAATAATTTACATTAAACAATGTACCTTTTTATTGTTCTGTCTTGTGCTTGAACATCCTAATTAATATTATAAATGCGAAAGTGAGTTTCTATGTTTGTTACGCATTCATGATAAAACGGCAAAACGAATTTGGATGAAACTTGGCACATGGGTAGACCATGACCTGAATATGGACATAGGATACTTTTATCCCGATAGTACGTTCCCGTGGGATAATTTCCGACATCCACGCAGGTGAAGCCGCAGGATTTCCAATAAAGAAAATCGGAATAGCTGAATTAATATCAAAATCTAAACTAGTACCTTTTCACGACATCCAGGGGTGAAAAGTGGTTATAAAACTTACAACTTACTTTAATGTATTCGATGAATGTGCCATTTCTTTATAAATCACAATAACTAACATATATTTAATACTAGCTTTTGCCCGTGGCTTCTCTCACGTTAATTTAAAATAGCTGTTAAGGGCGTGAAAAGGTATCAAGCAAACAAACTTTCTTTCGCATCTATAATACTATAGCTAGGAGAATGAGAGACCGGTCTATCGACACTCTACGACTCACAAAATGTATTAGGTACTTTAATAAAAAAATAAACAAAAACTCTTAACACGCTAATAAAGTTTCTATAATAATATAATTCGGTCATGATTCGAAAGATACGTGGCGCCATCTATGATAATAAGAACGTTATTGTTATTTTCCTCGGGAACAGTACTTTTTTTCGGGATGAAAGGTACTCTATGTCCGTTTCTGTACACCTAACAACGTATATGCAAAATTTCAGGATGATCGGTTCAGTGGTTTAGGCGTGAAAAGGTAATAAACAAACAAACAAACACTTTCGCATTTATAATATTAGTTAGGATACATATAATAACTATTCAGAGACAACAACAAAAACCGTTTAAAAAACAGTTAACTTAGTCTTATGAGATAGCTAATGAAAACACGAATGGTGCACCTTGATACAACCTGAATGAAAAATATAGACAACTTTATAACGATGGAACCTTGCGAAACGACCAATTAAATATATCCCAGATTGTCACGTCTTTACCTATTCAAGAGAGTCCATTTTAAATTGGTTCTAGAAAAGGATTTCGCTTTTCCCTGCAAGGCATATGTCTCCGCCATACCTTTTCACACTGGCCAGTATTAATAAAATAAAAATAAAAAGAATAATTCTCCCGTCTGTGTCCATGTCCGCCGGAGCAGAAGAGACACATGTCTGTGGGAGGGAGACGTGCATTAAAACCTTCTTTCTTGTACTTTGCAGTCATTAGAGCGTTATGCGAGACTTCTATGTTGAGGCAAGATGTGGCATGATGATATGAAAATGCTTCATGGTTAAAGGAGGCAAACATACGGCTCACTACATTTAACCGTCAAGTTAATAAAATCTAAGAGCGATTTAACCGATTGATTAGTAAGACCAAAGTAATTGGGTCCAATTTTTGGGACAATGTACTTACTTCTAAACTCATGAATTTTTATTAAAATCTGTTTAAGGCTATTTGAACGAACTTCTCTTTCTTTATACTTCTTACTATTCTAAAAGATATGATTCACATCCTTGATTTCAACGCACAAAGTCCACGAAAGTCAAAAAAGTTGGTGCTATTTTAATCCTATCTGTTTTCATCTTTCAACAGTCAACTTGAACTTCCTTTCTCATCCAGCCGTGTCCATCTTTCTACATCCGTGATACGTGCACGCAACATTAACAAGATGTCGCATCTCGCTAAGATATATTAAAATCGTCTTCTTTGCTACATTACCTCTGTGGTTAACAAACTGACAGATTTGATGGAATGGGTATGACATGTCGTTTCTAGTAGAGGTGCTTAGTCTTTGTCAACAAGAGAATGTTTAAATTAGGAATGTCTATTTAAGAATGCTTTTGTTTTCCTGATGTTTTAGTTGAGTTGCATTGTTGAACGTTGTAATTTTTTTTTTAATTTTGGATCTTGTTTTCCAACCGCGCGGTTCCTGCGTGTTTGAGCAGGGATTTCTGGTAATGGAGAACACGCAATACCAAGTATCTATCTCAACACCTGAAAATATGATAAAATGGTTATTTAAAAGCTGCCTACCAACAAAATGTAGGCACTGCCTCATGACGTCTAAGCATAACAAAAATGAACAAAAAACAAAACAACTTTAATCCTCAAAAATCCCTAAAAATTTCTGCCAGTCTCAACAAAATTTAAGAGAAAATCTCCATCATTTGAGGGTAGTCAAGACAAAGTGACGATTATATCCTGTTACTAGCGCTCATTTTGCTAATTCAAGCCCATACATTTCGGCAAACAAAGTTAATCTCTTCATCCTATTACCGGCAACTTGTCGACCTAGTTTTGTTTACAGCATCATACAGACGAAAGACGGTAGGTCAAAGTGTTCTTATAGGATTAATTTTTGTCTATTCCTGTGTGTAGTATAAGGTACAGTTTTTGGTCACGGAACTTAATTCCGACTCGAAGTAAGGAAGTTCCGGTTGCATGCCCAAAATAATCTTGCACTTATGATTAGATTATTTTGGGCGATTAATGCGATATCATAATAATATCCTGGGACATTTTTTACACACGGTATCTGATCCCAAACTAAGCAGACTTTGTGTTATGGAAACCAGATAACTGATATACTACATATACTACTTTTTTTTTGTAAATACATACTTATATATATAATTACACCCAGACTCAGGACAAACAGACATGTTCATGCACACAAATTATTGTCCTGGATGGGAATCGAACCCACGACCAGTGGCGTGATAAGTGAATAATTGCCGAATTTCAAATTCAAATTTCAAATTTATTTATTAATAATCAGGCTGTACAAGAACAGATTGGACGGTGACCCCCAAACTAGACATTGCCTGTATCTTGGAGGTCGGCATTACGACATTTGGGTAGAACTTACATGATTATTGCATTACTGGTGAATATAAACTAAATTGAACTAAACTAAAATCTGTGAAAATAAAAATAATAAGTCAAAATAAAACACTTAAGTATACATTGCACAATAAAATCATCAGGTTGAGATCAATAAAATAAAATAATAATTAAGTAATAATATCGAATAATACGTAATATAAATAATTAGATGCTGCTGACTATTCCGTTGTCTGATCCGTCCGTGGTCTGATGTTTACAATAAGTACAAAGCTGTTGCTATGCGAAGCTCTATCTAAGAATTCTCCCCTAAATCTCCACCTAATTTAATGTCACAAAACTTTTAACTCAAAATAATACGTGTCACATTACTTTCAAACTTGTATTACTGTTTCTTGTCTGTGCACTCCCTAATCCCCCTCAGGAGGGCTCCCTGACATTAATGTCGTGTTATGCTGTAATTAATATCATGGAGACACTATTTTATATCATTACACATGCGACAGTTACAAGTCGTATATTTTCTTTGAATTACAAGTTTAACGAAGTTCGTGGTACAGTTGGTTGGGAAAGTGGTAACCTAATTTGTGGGGAAGGATTTAGTTGTGTTTTTGGTTTATCATACAAGCCATTGTTTCTTCTTTTCAACGTTTTTGTTTTGTATGGGAAATCATTAAATAACTTCTCACGCTTTGGGCGGAGCAGGAGGGCGTGTCAGACTTTTACTGATTAAAACCCACCCGTGTTCCTTCAGTAGCCTGTGCCAGAGCCACGGTTACTCTTTCAAACAACCCGCGACCCTGGCAGGCATCGGCCCTAGCGGACCCTACTGCTGACATCTCTTTGAGGCGCGCGTGGAACACAACGCGCCGTCGACCCGGGCCTGGTCCTTTCCGGACGGCGACTACCCATTGCCCGCCGTCCGCAAGCCCGTGCCTACGATGGCCGGGAATCGGCTATCAATTCCCGATGCCCAGGGCGTCTCCTGCGGCAACAAGGAGCGTGAGGGCGCAAATATTGCCTCTCCCTCATGCGTTCCACCTCCTCCTTCGCGAGCATTACTGCTTCGCAAAAGGAGGTGACGGTTTCCCATGCACTCTTGCTCCATACCATGGCCTGGACCAGGGCCGGACGCGAGAGATCGCCGCCGCCTATCGTTTTCGCGAGGACGCGGCCGTGCTCCAAGTGGCAGCTTGGACGGTTTGTTGCGGCGGCTTGGGCGGTGGCCCAAGCCGGGCAGACCTCCACCGTGTGCTCCACCATGTCCTCCAGGTGATCCACACAATGGTAACACCCGGGCGTTTCGCCCCCTTGCTGTACTTTCTTTTTCGCATAGTGTTCTTTCTAGCTTTTATTCCTTTTGCTCGGCTCCTAAGGATCGTAGCGTGATGTTGAACAGCCTTTAAGCTTTCTAAAGAATTGGTTTATCAAATGCAAGAAGACTTTTTTAAAATGCGACGGGTACTTCCAGAAATTAGCGCGTTCAAACAAACTCTTCAGCTTTATTATTAAGTTTTTTGTTTGTTTGTAACTACAAGTCAGATTTAAAAAAACATTTTTGCATTTGATAGCCCAATTCTTGCGGGTAATAACGGGATAACGGGGGCAGGCGATGCGATGTGACGGGGCGGGGGGGGGGGGGGGGGACAAGAAATTTCACGCGGACGAAGTCACGGGCAGAGGCTAGTTTTAGAATAGTTATACAGTGATTTTATTATTTTATAAAGGTTCAATACATTAATTTTAATATCAAGTGAGTATCAAAAATTTTAGAAGAACATATTAATATAAAAATAGTATAGAAGTAACACAATTCTTAGAAAGTATCCGACCCTTGTCTTCTCACCCATTTTGTCGAACGAGGGACATAAGTTTTTCGCCTAAGCTATGCGATGGGGTAACAATCTGCATTAGTAATCTTTAAATCTTCCTTCATCTTTATGGTTCTAGGGGATTTAACAGGTTGCATACTATAATTATCTTACTACCTTAAGGTATAATTTAATTTAGTACGATGTACTCTTATTGTCCGTTGTAGTTTTCTATTCTCCTATATAATAAGAATAGCTTTTATTTCGGCAATGTATAAATATTGGAGGAAATGGAATTTCCATACACGAGTGCCATCGATACTGTTGAATTGATAATATGAAAGCCATTGTGATTGTCCGTTACCCAATCAGACTTGCATACGCTAAAGTTTTGGCGTTGATGCAAACATATATGTTTATTTTGTGGCAAATCTAATAGTACCCACAGAGTTATTTCAACACATATCCACAGATAGGTATCGATATAATTATAAAAACACCATAAAATAAAATAAATAAATTAGAATTTTTGTGGGGTCATCGACCACAATTATTGTAGCCACTTGAAATATCAGTTTATTTTTTTTTTGTAACAGCGGTCATTGACCTGCCAAAATAAACATCAACTCAACAATTTTTTACTAGTAGTTCGTGCTTGTCGTCGCTCGGGTGAATTTCATGTCTCTATCTCCAGTGGTTTAGGCTGTATGTTGTCTGTTTTCATAGAAAAATAACATCCAAATTTTCGACCTTTCCGATGAATTTTCCAAAAAAAAATCTGTCATAAACCTTGTCCTAATAATTACAAACAAACAAAAAAACAGAATTAGACAATTTTATTATGTGCAACCGGTGAAGTAATGCGCTTACATACATTTGGCAATACAATTTTATTTATATATAGATTTTGTCGTGTTTAGATACCTATCCATACCCATCGCGTCTGCGGAGTTTAGCTAGCCAATTTAAAATAACCCTGTATAAGGATGCGTCCAGATTATGTAATAAAACACATAAACATTTTGTTAAAATAAAAATCCATAGAATTTTGGTATCGCAGGCGGGGACAAACCAAATATGGTGTAATTTTTGTTTGTAACCAACTCCCCCCCCCTCGCGTGTGATACCAAAATTCTATAGATTTTAATGCTTGTTTTTCTCTTTTCAGTTACGTTTTTGTTTTTTTACATAATTTGTTTTATTTCAAGCTTTTATTTGATACCAATATTGCTGTATTTTTAAAATGTTCCCCTCACTTTTTGTATTTGCAGATGCAATATAAAATATTATAGCCTGTGTCACTTCCACAGTTAAGACACATCTAACGACACCTCACCTGTTCACATCCATCAAGCCGTTCGTTTAGGCTATATTACATACGTACTCTCGAAAAACATTACCCTCCTTCTGGGGAAGTCGGGTCAAAAGACAAACAAAAATCATTTAATAATTACAAAAGCTTCAACCATGTGCCCCTGAACAGGGGGGAGAATGAGGATTTAAATAATCCTACTTGCTCTATTAATACTACTTTAGACCTCGATATTACTTTTAAAAGTACCTACCACATGCAAGTTCCAAAATGAAGCTACTTACGATAAAAGGCGTCATAAATCGCGGGAATTAGTGACTTATGTTTGTTACTTAGTTAGTTTATTAGTATCGGATCCACGACAGATACAGTACGCCGGAGGGTAGTTTAGTTCGGAAATAGTTCCTTATTATTACTGTAATTAATATTTTCTGTGCGGTTTGTGTAATGGTTTGTGTTGCCAGTAATACCACTGATTACTTAATTAGGAAATTAGTATTGGCATTTCAAAGTAACACGATAAAATTGAGTTAATACTTTCGCTGACGTCACGTCCAGAGGCGTATTTTTGTTCGTGTTTGATATCGCGCCACGCCCACAGGCGGTTAACTTTACTAAGTCAAAACAGACAAAACGCCTATAGCCGTGTAAATTTGCGTACATGACTAAGAAGCCACGTGATCTAGTGTCGTATTGCACTCATTTAAATTTTTCTAGTGTCAAGGCAAACAATACTGGTATAAAAATACCATATTACAGGTACCTTGACTTGTTTTTTGACGACAGTACGGCTGCAGGCGTCGTCTTATTTTGTATGAAATTTTTTAGTGTCATTTTCAGAATGTGAACTTCATCTCAGTGTCAGCGAAAGTGTTAATAAGTTGTGTTCACACTGATAACATGGTAAATAGATAATGCAATATTAGATAATGTGGACGTGTAAGGTGTTAAAAAAATTACTTTACAAACTTTAAGAAAGAGGTGCTTTAGACCATCGAACTGATTAACTTTTACTATGGGACCAACTTTGAAGTTGCGAAAAAAAAAGCAGCTGTCCCATACAGTTTCGAACACGTATTAAACTTTAATATGGAACACGAGATTTCTTTTTTCGCGATTTCAATGTTGGTCCCATAGTAAAAGTTATTCAGTTCGGCGGTCTAAAGCACTCCTTAAAGTTTGTTTTTGAACACGTTATGTAACAAAAGTTTATGTGTTATATAATATAATCTGGACGCACCCTTAGAAGTGGATCTAGTTCTCTCTTACGTAGTTGATGCAGTGCTAGCATCTAGCAAGACTTGAATTTACAAAAAAATTCCGACAGACTCAAAAGTAAACGTTCCCTGGAAAAACAAACTGAAAAAGTTGAGGAACTAATCGAACTTTTGACATTAATTTCGGACTGGATCAGGCCGTCTCTAGAACAGGGCGTGAAGAAGTTACTTAGAGGTAAAAAACTGTAGGAGGACAGTTTCATCCTATAATCAATAACTATGTAGTACTAGCTTTTGCCCGCTGCTTCGCTCGCGTTAATTTAGAATTTTACAATCAATTCGGGTTGTACTCTGCTTGTCTATAATATTATAGAAAGGAGGATGAAAAACCGGTCTATCGACACTCTAGACTCACAAAATATAATAGGTAACTCATGATTCGAAGGACACGTGGCGCCATCTATTATCATAAGAACGTTATTGTTGTTTTCCTCGGGAACAGTACCTTTTTCGGGATGAAAGGTACCCTATGTCCGTTTTTGTACACCTGACAACGTATATGCAAAATTTCAGGATGATCGTTTGTTTTGTTTGTTTGTTACCTTTTCACGCCTAAACCACTGCGGTTTAGGCGTGAAAAGGTAACAAACAAACTTACTTTCGCATTTATAATATTAGTTAGGATACATGCTACTTAAATGAAAACATGACATTAAATATTGGATTTTAGTTATAGATAAATAATTTATTTAGTGCACACAAAATCAAACACAAGAAAATCCATTAGTTCATTACAAATTATCAATAAAGAATCCAAATAGACAACATTATTCTGAGTCAATGGTGCGTTAAAAAATCTTAATTAAAATTCCCATCAACCGTAGAGGCGTAACGTTCAAATGCGACTGTCCTCTTATTGTGGCACTCTTTCGGAGATTAATAACGAGGGACACAAAGCTGGAGACGTTAAAACCTTTCAGTAACAAAAGTACAACCGAAGATAAAATGAACAGAATTGTGGGCTAGGAGAATTGCGTGTGAGGTATTTTTTTAGGTGGGTTATAATTTTATTATCATGCTTAACTTTCACATAGCTGGGTTTTATTTATTTATATACATATACTGTATTGTACACCAGAAAAATACATAACAATAAATGAATCAAACCACCAGGCCAGAGCACTAAGGGACCAAAGACCCCAGTGGTGGTCGTTCCCAGTGGTGTCAAAAGTGTGGTTGCTCATCAAAAAGGCTATATAAGAGTGGCAGCACATGGCATTAATTTGATAGTTTCTCTCTGCCTATCCCCGTGGGGAAACTGTCTACTTTATCTTGTAGTTTATTCGTATGTTTGAAGGAATACCCGGTTCCTATAAACAAAAACGAATCGTTTTGCTTACGAATGCTAGCATTTTTTATTGGCAAACTGGGCATATAAATAGATTCGTAAGCTAATTTTACCTGTGATAGTTACTTCCTTACGGGAGGGTCTACTATGCAAAGCTATAAGGTTTTTGCTTCATTGTTGTTATAGATGCAAGAGTCTTAATTTCAAAGAATTTATATTGAGCTGACGTCATCATCTAGCTTATCACTATTTCTTCGGTTGATTATATGCTAAAATCACTTGCGTTAAACAAAAGGAAAAAAAAAACATTCAAAATAAGTTAACGAAAGAACGTTGTTTTTCCTGAATCAGGAAAACAACGCCACTTCACCGAACTTCATGGCCGCATACTAAAGGCGGGCAGTAATTTAAAAATGCTCGAAATTTTTCAAAAAGAGTGGAAGAAGTGGGCTCCCCCTCTTTACGGCGAAGGGGGAAGAGACAACGCACCTGGGAAAGTTTTCTTCATCCCATGAATACAAAGAGGATCTGGTTAAAGATCTTTAAGTTTATGCAATGTCTTATCGCGATTGGTATACGGAATACGGATGTCGCTAGCGGATTCCTCGGTTATGTTCCGTTAAAAGCGTAATCTGTTGAAGCTAGCTTATGTTTTACTCTGCAGGAGAAAATTTAGGGGTAAAGACAGTTTTTCTCGTACCGAAAATAATTGAAGAAAACAATTAAATGTAGCATAAAGGTAAGGGATTTATTCTTCAGCAAAGGAACACACAATTTTGAACAGTACTGTTGACTATTAGTAGAAATGGTACTCAAATAATCTGTCTGAAAGCGAATTCAAAACGAAAAATAACATTTTTATTTCACCAACCTAATATCATCCGGGCATCAAAGTGACACCAGTTACCAACAAATTGATCTCCAATCCCGGCCGATTTTGCGACTCATTTCCAATTTCCTATTTATCTAAGTAGAGCATTTTTTTCGGTCCATTTTCCAATAATAAGCATTTGGCATCAATCAACATCCTCAAAGGACAGATCGGGAGGTCCCCGAAGATGTTGGACTTAAATAAATTAAAATTTTCGCGATTCGCGTTGGAGCCTCGAGTCATCGAATCCGCTGTTGGCTGATTACATTATGTAAATTGCTGTCTACCCTCGCTTCCTTGTCATTTATACTACCCAGATGTTGGGAGAATGGATGTGGTTCTGATTTTGAACACATAATTTATAATGTGGGCCATGTGGTGATTTAGAGATGGTAGGGTTAACTGTCAAACAAATGGTATCCAGTGGCTGACTGTGGATATTTACTATTTTAATATTCATGGCTGATAATAACTGAGATATTCTGGTCACACAGTCATCATCCTTAAGCCATGACCAGGAGATCATTAGTAGGTCTTGAAGACGATCTGGATATAGAGAGGGAGCGCAGGGCTTTGGTGGCTAGAGGTAACATGCTGGCCCGCAGATTCTCCCGCTGCTCTGAACAAGTGAAGATAACGTTGTTTAAGGCGTATTGTCAAAGCTTTTATACGGGAAATCTGTGGGTTAGTCACACCAAAAGATCGCTGGATGTCCTGCGCGTCCAGTATAACAACATCTTCAGGATGATGTTGGGGCTGCCTCGCTTCTGTGGTGCATCGGGGATGTTTGCGCTGTATCGCACTGATGGCTTTCGTCATCCGCAAGAAAACAGTGTCCCTGATTTGAATTCTGAAGACTGTAGCAGATAGGATCTTTTCTCCGATATGGAGATCCTTCATTAAGAGGGTAATTTAAGACGAGACACAATAGAAGTTTTATTGTTATGCAGTCTATAGGCGTCAAGCGCTCGCGAAAGTGTTAAATGTATTTTAATTTAAATCGGACTGTATGGATCCTAGCTAACTGAATTAAATTAATATTATTTATTTATTTGTTTATTTATTAGTCACATTAATCATCATGATCAGCCTATAGCAGTACATTGTCAGGCTTATCTCTTTCCTAATTTCATTGCTTTTGTAAAATTATTCAGAGAATTTATTTTCGGCACTTCCGTTGCCATTACATCACCGCCAATGTTTCCTCAAACAGATATCTGTGTAAAGACATTTCGACGCCCTCGTACCGGGGACATAGCAAGATTACCGTAAAGAAGTATGTTTCTATTTAAATTCCTACTTTTAAAATGCAATCGTACTCAGCTGAGGTTGACAGGCGATAACCTTCGCTACGCTTAACGTACGGATCGATTTTGTTTTATATCTGTCTCTCCAGTCTGGTCATGATATACCGTTTCATGCAATATAATTTTATAGAGAGAAAGAATGGAAGAGTTTCAGATTTTCAGACGTTCAGTTATTTGGTGAGTCGGTTGGGAAGTCCTAAAATAAAATAGTATGATGTAAACACACGTATTTAGAAAATATAGGTAACTAAGAATGTGTCAGATTTGTACCATTCTTTTGACTCTCAGAAAGTTGCGGAATTCAACTAAAGAATAGGAAAAAAAGGAAACGGTCGTAAGGCATACCTACTATTCTTAATTTCTGTCACTCATAGGATGTAATATTGTAGGTAAGGTAAGACATTAATATAGCTAAGGGTTATCTACTCACGTTCAGTATAAACTTTATACAGTTGTCTAATTTAATTTTCTACATTACACATCGTATACAATACGCGGGTGTAAGTTGTTAAAGTTGGCGCAACGCCAGCGACTATAAAGAGGCTTCCAAATGGAACTTTTAAACGTACGATTACAAAGTCCACACACTTGGACCGTTATTAGAAAGAAAAATGTGCTTTGGATTTAAAATTGATATTAATAGTAAGCAATATTGCGAAGATTGAGCTATATATAATTTTTTTACCGTTGTTGGGAAAAAAATTTGCTCCAATTTTTTTTTTGCTAAACACAGTTCATAGGTGAAGATAGACTTCTCCCAATTTGGGCCATATTATCCGGTTTGTAGGTCTAAGAAGTCTTAAGGCTAAGTGCCTTAATAAGGTTTAGTCTAGTACTTTATCCATTATTACAATAGTGTCCAAATTTTTGTGGTAGGTATAAGCCTAGTTTCTACATATAAAGCGAAGAAAGTTATAAGTATAATAATATTTTCTTCGCTTTTCCATCAAGGCTTATCCTGATTTTAATTTAACAATAATTTCTGAAAATATACTCGTGTTACAAAAGTATGGATATAACCATTCTCATAACCCGAAATTCTAATCCAAAAGTCTCAAGAAATCAACATTCATTTTCCATCCCAAGTTGGAGAAATTTGTTAAAAAAGTGCCGGGAGCAGGCAAATAAGTCGAGGCGGTTTGCCCGGGGCGCATATTAAGGAACCCGTGTACGAGATGAGGTAGGGTTACCAGAATGCTGGAGCGGCAGAAAATGTCCAGGATCGATATGATTTTATAACTGGTGGAGTGGTGTGTTGTTTCAGCTTTGTTGGACTACCTCATTTACGTTTAGAAGAACAATTAACAAAACTAAGCGTAGCTGGTAAATGGTTTTAGTAGGAACCGTTTAAAACAATGTTACGTGCAAAGTCCAGTCGATTTCGAGTAGTTAGAATGCATACGCTTTGATCAACATCAAAAGCTTGGTAAAGTAGTTAACAAATCTTTCTAAAGCACCCAGAACTATTCATTAAAATCACGTACAAAATCTAGAGAAACTCCTTGCATCAACTTTCGGATACAACTCGAACTGCATCTAGATGTCCTGGGAACCCCACCACATCAGGCGGCAGCGCGGATTGGTTGCCACTCATGAATGTTAATTCCGCCGGAGCCACGCAACGCGACTTAATCCCAGACGATGTAGGGTTTGTCGTTAAGCGATCGAGAGACGAAGATAGTGATGGAAATGGTGCTTTTTGTCGGAGGATTCGGTGTCTCAATTTACGTCTTCGACTTGGACTTTTTTGTGATTTGAAAGAGAAAGTTTTTTTTTTTCTACGAAACCTTTTTGATGTAGACCAAGTAGGTAATAGGAACCTGTTACATTATGTAATGGTCATTGCTTTTTCAAAACATTCTTAGATACGCAAAACTAAAGAATACCTGCTTCATGAAGATGAGGCTAGTTAGCCAACCAAAGATGGAAATCGTTAAAGTGTTCCTACCGCTGCATATAAAGAAACTCCAAGAATCTTCTCTTTCTCTTTTGTTTGAAATTGTCCATGCTCTAATAGTCAAAAACAATCTACCAACACTTCTAACAGAAGCCAAACAAAACAAAAAAGCAGCAATGCCTGAAAAACTCATAAATTATTTCGCACAGAATACAGTTGGACTGTCAAAAACTCGAGATAAAAAATAGTATCTGCAGAATGTCCGACGGCTCCCGACATATCAATCATCTCCAGAGATTGGATCACGTCTGCCCTCTACCAGGGGTTCAATCCTCGTATGGAAATTGGTTCGTGAATATAAGCGTGAAAAGATTGTGCTATCTGAGATAGTTCGAAGGATGGGTTGTTGGTGAGGTGTTGCGTATGTGCTAAGTCTATTAATTCTGATTTGTGCTTGATAAGTTCTAGTTTCGGTGTGTTATTCTCAATGTCTATCTATTTGGGCTTTGCCTAATATTTTTGACTATATTATTATCCAAATGTTACGTGTGCTGAGGGCTACAGACTGCTATCTATATAAATAAAAAGAAAGTCCTGACTGACTCATCAACGCCCAGCCCAAACCTTGATCTAGAAAGTTGAAATTTGGCACAGCGGTTCCCTTTATAATTAGACAAGGAATAACAAAGGATTTTTCGAATTTTAACCCAAAGGGAGTAAAATAAGGGATGAAAGTTTGTATGGAAAAACGTGATTTTTGTAGTTTAAACCTACATACAATTAAAAACTACATGTTTCAGCGTTGTTGGGAAATCATCCCTTAAGGGGTGAAAATAGGGGATGAAACTTTGTAAGGCAAAATTATAAGGTATTAAGTCTTTTGTTTAGAAATTAAGAATGTTGTGTTTTGGCGTTTTTGGAAAATCATCCCCTACTTAAGGCGTTAAAATTTTTTACTAACTCATCATCGCTAAGCTCGACTCGCCATCGCCAAAGACAATTTAAACATTCAGAGAAAAATAACTTTACTATGTTCCGTATCTGTAATTATGTAGGTAACTATTTTTTCGAAATAGGAATCCCACGGGATATAATTCATCTTTATTCCCTATAAAGATGATTTATATTTCCATTTTAAAGATGCCTTCAAAGGCATGGATGTTGGTAATTTTCTGTTGCGTTACCATTGCTAGGTTTTAGGATTTTTATCCTCTAGCAATCATTATCAATCCACGCGCTGTTCCTTGGATACTTAATAATATCCTGGGACATTTTCACACACGGTCATCTGGTCCCAAACTAAGCAGAGCTTGTACTATGGAAACCAGATAACTGATATACTACATATACTACTTTTTTTTTGTAAATACCTACTTATATAGATAATTACACCCAGACTCAGGACAAACAGACATGTTCATGCACACAAATGTTTGTCCTGGATGGGAATCGAACCCACGACCTGCGGCATAATAGGCCGTATCTTAACCAACCACGCCAACTGGCTTGTAAGTAAGTAGTGCGGGAAGTTGTTTACCTGGTTTAACACATATTATGGTACTTTTAATCCCGGTAGTACGTTCCCGTGGGATATTTTCCAACATCCACGCGGTCGAAGCTACGGGCAAAAGGTAGTTTTGAATAAAATACTAATAACATTCAAAACGAATTTCTAAATGTGAGTGCAACTAAAACAATTCTGTTTTTCATACAAATCGGGTTAAATTCCGCTGCCAATAAAATAAAACCTATAATCGCTTTAGAGAACAAAGCAATCATTTATCAACCTCACAGTTATAAAACTAATAAAACTGTTAAAACTATAAAATATTTTCCGAACACCTCGAAATTACCGTTCAAATTCAATATGAAAACAAAGCCCATAAAATCGGCGGTCTAATGGCGTCCAAACTGGCCAGGTGTTTCGCGGATCAACCAGGCAATACATCGGAACAAATGGATGAACGTGAGGCGAATTCTCGAGCTGACCTAAATACGTGCAATGAGATGAACCGATGTTTTATTTTACGGATAAACAATGCCATGGGGCGAGTTTATGGCTGTTTGACTAGGAACTAGGAACCGTCCCTTAGTTTCACTTAAAACGTTTGTCTTGAAAGGTAGCTAATCAATTTATTTTCTTTACCGTCTCACTGCTAAGCGTAAGTTTGTATTTCTCCATTTATTCCTTGTTTTGGGCAATCTCCAGAAAATGCGTTCATATCATAAGTTTTAACGATAGGTAAAGATATTATGGGGTAGGTAGTATTTTAGCTTGACTTTGATTTTCGAGTCTCTTGATCTGACCACGTATATTAAACTAAAAAATAAAAAAAATATTTTGGACTAAACACTTGTACATATTTTATAAACCTTACAAGCCTGCCTTTTTCGGCAGGATTAGCGCTCGTCTTAAAAGATTTGGTTTAAACAATATAAATTAAACATCTATTTAGGTATATACTCGTAATAATTTAAATGGACGGTAAGAATATTATCATTATAAAAGAGTGGGCTGACGCCGGCTCACAAGCCGGCGACGACCGACGCGTCGGCTCACGCTGCTCATACTGCTAGAGCTCCGTATTGTTACATTCTTACCGAAAAAAGTCAGCAGATCACAAAATACTCACACAAGTAGCACCAATAAAAGATCTTCATTACACCGTGCCATATGACAACACATCCAACAACAATAGTCCCGAAATAGTGTTGGACTTCGGTATCCGAATATCCGCGGCAATTTCGCAAGAAGATCCGGAAGAGCGGAAAGGTTTCGGAACAGGAATACTAAATGCGGATATTGCGGGGGGCGGTCAGCGAAGCGTGTACCTTCTTATTTGGACCCACGGCTATTAGATACGAACGGTGAATCGGTCATTTCGGCCGTTTATCCGATGTGCGGACGTTTTGGGCTCTGATTTTATTTATTGCTTTTCAAGAGATCACTCAGTGAGGGAGATGTACGAATCAAAGAAATGGTATACATGATAATTAAAATTATTATCTATTTTAACTTACACCCCTTGCATGACTAAATAAACCAATAAGGCGAATATTAATATATAACATTAAATTATAATAAGTATTCAATAAATCAATCAACTGTAATTAAATTACCACTTACACTGTAACCACTCACATTCATGGACCAATGAAACCAATACAGTTTATCATAATTACTCTGAAAGGGTTCACCATTTTTATGGACCCGAAATATCTCCCCACGTCATTAAGCAGCGTGACATGCTACCAATTAGTTATTTTCGTTCAATAGTGACCGAAAACTTAAGGGTGAATAACACAGATGTGCGTAATAATTAATATTTTGTAATTTGTAAGGTTAAATAAAATCTTGATGTCAAAATAGATAATATTGAACACACACGTGGTTAACTTAACATTCATAAAGATCATCATACAGCTTTAATAGATACACATGCTATAAATTGTCACAAAATGAATGAGCATACATTTTACCCGACTGATCCAGAAGGAGCGTAATGTTTTTTGCGCGCATGTAAGTTTATCCGTTCCATTGTGACCTCCTGTAGCCTAAACGACTTGATGGATTTTAACATATGAGGTGTTAGATTTGTCCAGTGACATAGGCTATATAATATTTATATATATTGCATCTGATAATACAAAAAAGGGCGGCGAAAGTTTTTTTTTTTAATAAATTATGACAATATTGGTACTTATCAAATAAAAGCTAGTAATGAGTCAATAGAACTCAACAGCTTCAAATAAAACAAATTATTGAAAAAAAAAAAAAAAAAACTAAAAACCCGAGTGCAAAAACAGAAAAGAGAAAAACAAGAATCTTTAGAATTTTGGTATTGCAGGCGGGACAAACCAATAGCCTGAAAATGTTGTGGTGTAACTTTTGATTGTACCCGCGTACAATTCCAAAATTTTATAGATTATATTGCTTGTTTTTCTCTTTCATAGTATAGGTTACAATATTGCAGTCGGGTTTTTGGTTTTTTTTTTTTTAATATTTTTGCTGAGATTGGTACGGAGAACAGTAAAGCTAGTCCTTGCAAAAATAATAATATTGAGTCTTGTAGTCGGAAAATTAATTCAGAAGCTGATGAAATATACTTAAGTGACATAAGAATGAGGTTTAGAGTCAGTGAAGTTGACATGAAATTGCACATACAGTTGCAAATGGTACTCTGCTCCTCCTCACTGGTTTACAGGCCAATTACTTTAACTGTCACGCTCAAGGTAAATATGTGCTAAAATATTTTATGCTTATGCTAAAGATGAAGATGTTTACCTTGCCTGGGAATTGTCTTAAAACTTTTTTATGATTAAACATAAACTTTTGAGTACCTAGTTACTCCTTCTCAGCCAGAATATTCTTTAATGTAAGGTTGATATTCATACCAACCTTCACTAAAGTTTTTTGTTGCAATTCTGTAGGTGATCAAAGTCCAGTAGAGTACCTATAAAATAACTGAATAAAATATCATAGGCTAGTTTATTAGTAACTAGTTCATTCACAAATATAATAAGTAATAAATGCAAATATTTAGCAAACCACACAACCAAAATTAGCTTTTATACACTGTGACTGCAGCGAATTCTAATTATCAATATTTGCTCATTCTACGAGTACAACTTTCCAATAAATCATTTTGCTCGAACAGTCGTTTAGTTCATTTCTATATTTCTTGGTAGGACATCCTTTATGAATGAGGAAGAAATCAAATATTTGGTACAAAGGAATTGCAATAAATTAATGAAGACATTGTAAATAGAAAGATGAATACGTAAAATTACGGCAGAATCCAAATATTTTATCAGTAAAAAACGGTATTCGAACTCCGAAATCAAGAAAAAATTTATAAACCCATATCTCTAGACAAATTACCCGTCATTTCTTCCCAAAAATTTTATCACACAAAAGAAATATTACACATGTGTCATCTAACACGTGATGCAAATCATAACGTCAGGATTTTTCCTTAAAAATAACCAAAATTGCCGCCATATTTGACACGTCTGGAGAGACACCGTGGTCTGAATCAGAATGAGCTAAAATTTCTGAAGAGTCAAGATTTATGCAGTGAAGACTTACGAGTATGTTTGACACCGAGGATTTGGATGAGGCTGAACTGACAATATTACTTATGATAAGTTGGAAGTTTCATGGATCATGACGATGAAAGGGATGTTGAATATACAGTGCTAAATCATTAAGTTGTTACTAAGACAGACGAAAAACCTTGTAGTAGACTTGAGAATTAAATACATATAACATCTCTTGGTCAAGAATAATAACCGCAGAAGTTAGAACAAATCATAGCTACAATTCACATGCAATGTTGAAAATGACAAACATAGGTAAGTAAATGTTTAGGTCAATGAAACAAAGAGGCAAATCTTCTACGTAGGTAATTATTAATGTTTGTATGGTGATTTGTTATAGTAAAAATAGCTGAAAGGGAAAATAACGCCATTTAGAACCTAAACTATAGAGAGCCGCAATTATAGCCGAGTTAGAAGTCCAAAAAGTCAAAATAATTAATTGACTAAGGTTAAAAACACTGTTAATCAGCCCAATAAAAGCACACTTGGCATGTTTCTAGAACATTCATGGAACTTACAGGACCATAATGATTGCAATAATAATATATTTTAAGGTTAATTATGACCTTCAACAGTACTACATGGACAAACAATTTAGATAAAAATATATAAAGTTCGTGCGACCAAGTAATAACTGTTAGCTTCTACAATATTACACGGTGTATAGGTATTTTTTACTAATTGTAATCATGAATTTAGATTCTTGTAAAGAATTATGTAAAAGAGGCAGAAATTCCACTTTAAAACAAGGTTAATCGAAAGAAATTGAATTCACTAATGACAGATATTGCACCAGAAATAATACAGCTTTCAAAGGAATTGAACATCAATAGCGGGTTAAAAGTACAAAAATATTGGATACCTATACATGAAAAATATGAAATAGCAGCACTTGATTTCATAGCAATAATACAACAAACAGCGATCATATTCAACCAGGTAAAGGAAAACAGCATAAAATAAAAATAAAAACCAGGAAAATAGTATAACTACATTTAAAATTGCCAACTTTGGGCACCATTTATTACACACAACAGCAAAGCACGAGATTTATAAGTCAATCTGTTTTGTGAAATATTTTATCGTTTGCTACATTTCAGTTTGTATCCGATTCGCTTTTCCAAAATTTACATTTTGCGTGACCAAAATCTATCGATGCTCGCAAACGATTCTGTAGTTCAATTTTAAACTTAACCCGATTCGAGATATTTTGAAGACTTATATTACGTGGAATATTCAAATGTGTGGTCTGTAGTTTAAAACAAATCCGATACAAATTGTCGTAAGCTATATTGGGACTACCTACGCTACATGTATAATTTAGTTGCTTATGTTCTAATCGAATAAAGCTACTTTGGATTTCTAACTTATTCGTATGGTGTAAATTGTTATCGTCATTGTTATCTACATTGTAAAGGTGTTTTGCGAGGTTCTTAGTAACATTTTCCTTGTTGGGTTACAGGCAATTATCAATACTTCAGGTTCCTTTTAGGAAAGCTAAAATTCTTCCAAAGAAGATTTGCTCCCTATCTTGTGGGATTATTCATGACGCCCTAAATTCCAGTCAAAATTTAAGCACCAATTCCATTCCAATCACCGTGGTTACCCGATTATGTGTCATAACGAAGTCACTCTCCCAAAAATAGTACATACAAGTAATAAAATTCCATCATAAAACCTCAACGATATTGAAGAGGACATAAATCCTGGTAACACGTCTCGTCGTGCAATAAATTTACATTTTAAAACTGATCACGAGGACATTACACCACTTTAATATTAGCGGGCGGCTACAGGGGGCGTTCTATAAGTAATGGTGTGATTATCGACGTGAATGAGTTATGGCTTGGCGGTAGTTAGACGGGAAACTTTATTGTGTTTGATTTAAAACCACCCTTTGTTTGCGGATTTTTAGTTTCCTAAAGTTTTTTATGGTAATTGAGATGTTCTGCGGCAATTTGGAGTTAATGGCTTGTTCCTTGGGGAAATAGAAAGGAAAATGCGATTTATGAAGCTGGAGTTCATATTTTTATGAGCTGGGTTTTGCATAATCTATGGATGGAGGATTGTGAGTAAACTCTTCAGTCAGTTACATCAGTGTTTTGGTCAATCTTCGTAATATTATTCATGCTTTTTTACTCATCCTATAAAATTATATCCGTGATGAACTATTCAACAATTGTGAGTGAATAGAATTAAGGCATTTTATTACATATGAATTCAGTTGTGCTATTTTCTTTCAAGATTCATTCATAATTTTTCACTCTTCGACTAGTTTCTTTCCGTCTCCCGTTTGCTCAAGTTATTTGAGAATATACAAGACTCTCAAAGAGTTAGAGTTAGTCTTCTTAAACTGATCAATTTAAAAGCACCATTCTACATACAGTTAGATGAGTTTAAAGGCAAGGCGACGACGGAACGACATCGCCTTGGGACCGCGTCGACATCGCACAACAAAACGCATTATGCGGCTCTTTCCCTAAGGAGTCTAAAGGAACTTTGAACAAATATTTTCTTCATTGTTTAGATTTACTTTTTAGAATACGTTGAACTCTATAGGGAAAGTGTATATTGTATGTGATAAGGAAAACGATGTACGTATTGTCAAGTGTTTGTAATTTATGGTTCTTGCACGTAATGGCACATTTCTCGGCTATGAAAGTTTTGCTGAAGCGTCATGTACAGATGTTACTCCCGCCTGGTAAGAATGGAAGCAGAGCCAAAAATGCACTTTGGGATTAATAATAAGTTTGATAGAACATTGGCATACTTCTAAAACAAAATGATGTTATAGTGCGATCATTATGTGGCTTTTTGTAGAAGATACAATAATAGATACTTCTCATAGGCTTCTGGTATTGTACATAGAACAAGTTATTCAGAAATTTAATTTATTCGGACAATGACTACCGCTATTGTTCAAACATTACACCAGTTACAACTATTTGTTAAATGGAGGCCATACACAAAAACCATTTAAATACGGTCTACCGTATTACGCCAACTGTAATGAAGCATTTCATAATGCGATGAATTTCATCATTTTCATCGACCATTTTGTCTGACTGGCATAGTAAATATATTCGTAATATGTTCGCGAGCTGTATTATCGTAGATTACTCATAATTTAACCGTTTTGATGGATTTGTTGCTTTTAAGCAATGGACTTTATTTTTTGGACGTTGGATGTTGCAAGTTTTTATTGATATACGAATATTAATATGTAAGTAGTATCTAAGGATCGTAGAAGGTGGCATTCGGTAGTTTCTGCCTACCACCATCGGAATAAGGCCTGAGTATGTATGTGTGTAATATTAACATCGAAAAACAAAACACAAACGTTTCTCCTAGGATTCGTCAAAAATGATCCTATCGTGAGATATTTCTTTTACTCGTATGCCTTTGATTTTTTTTTTAACTAAAAATTAATATATGAAAATGGCAGGGTTGTATTTACATTACCTACGTGTACGTCTTTGGTTTTATCTAAACTACTTTTTTTTGGGCGGGAAATTATCAAATAACTTCTCCCGCTCTGGGCGGAGCGGAAGGGCGTGTCAGACTTCTACTGACTAGACAGGGCCACGGTAACTCTTTCAAACAACCTGCAACCCTGGCAGGGCTTTATCTAAACTAAACGAGCTTTTTTACAGGTCAGAATAATGTTAAACAACCTGGCTTGCTTCTTTAAAAAAAAAAATTACTTACTGCAATAAAAATTTAGTCTTAAAAAAATATGTAATGAACACACATAGGTATCTTTCGCGAGAACACAAAAGCATACAAACCAAATAAATAATGTGTAGTGAAAAGCAAACGTGCAGTGTGAACGGAACGTTACAATAATAAACGTTATTCAACAGTTCCGAACACCAAATGTCTGCGATCTTTCTGTGTGCTCATTGTATCGATTTTACATCCGGCTCCGAACTAAAATGGGCGGCCCTTACTTTTGTAGCTCGATGCGTTTGCGATGATAACTCGCGTGCCGATTGAATTAATATCAACATTGACACAGATTTATGTAACTTATAGTTCCTATGTTGTTTTTAGTTTATTATTAATCCCGACCTGATCATGGATTATATGTTTATTATTCCCGATGTATTGTAAGTTGTGTCTAAGGACCACTTTTGGTAGCCTTAATATAACACAAGCAGCCAGCCCTGTTAAAAAACAAAATGAAGTTGCTGTGGATTTAATCGAACTAAACAGTAAGCATAATTACGCAAAATATTATAATAACTAGCTACGAAACAAACTTTTCAGGATCAAAGAACATATTTGATTTAAATATGCCTTCTGTGTTGCAACAAATAAATGATTTATCTATCTATGTATCTATCTGGACCTAGTAATCGTCGCAGGCCTTACGACATGATCTCTCGTTTGTAATACCCCAACGTTACCATAAATTTTCAATAGTAGTGCCATCAAATTGACCAAACATTCAATGTCCGGTAGTCGTGTGCAGGTAGCGACGAATTGCTACATTTACTCCGACAGAATACGTGCGTTTTGTTTAGTCAGACTCCGACGATTTTACCGCGGTTTTCGTCGAAAGAAGTGGCGTGGAATGGGTGAGCCGTATTCATGGATAAGCACCGTGAATTTTTGTATGTGTGTAGTGGCTTTTTGATGGGTTATTGTTGTAGTAGAGGTGTGAAGTTGACGCTGCTTATATCGCGCTGTTTCGGTATAATCAAGTTTAACGTCTAATGCAATATGTGTTTTTTGGATTTTGAATAGTCAATCTGCTTCTTAATCTACTTATTATAGGTACTATACGAAACAAAAGTAGGTAGGTATGGTCAGCAACAGAAGTATTTTAGCACTATTACTTATGCATACGATCGAAATATTTTGAAAATTATTCGCTACATTACTTTTCAGCATTTCATCATTGTGCAGTGCCTCCTCATCATTTAAATTTGTCTAAGGGCCTCTGCGAGTTGGCTTCGGCTCCTCGTACGCCTTCCAAAGGTCTGGAGCCCCAGGGTTCCAAAATATGTCAAAGACAATTTAAATAATAATAATGACTTGAAGACGTCACCAAAAAAACCAATCAGACACCACCACCAATAAAAATGAACTGTTGTCTACTTTGACTGACAGGGTCCAAAGGAGATGTTTCAAAATGGGCCAGGTCTGTGTACACTACCTCAAAAAAAGGGAAAAATCTGTAGAATGCGGGAAAAATTACAGATAATTCATTTAAATGTATACTGTTGTGGTAGGGAATTGATGTCTATCAATAATTTTTATTGACTTTCAACATGGCGTCTCACTGATTTAGTAAATCTGTGCATAAAAACCATGACAGTAAACCATAGATCGACCACTGATCATAGAAACAGGACTGTCAGCTGTCATAACAATGCCACATCAGTCGTCCTTCTTGAGTATTAAACATGTCAAACGTCATTAATCAATCAAAATGATAGCTTACCGCCATGACCGGTTTTTGTTTTGTGTTTCAATTTCATGAGTCAAAAAGCCATTTTAAAGTAATTTTACAGTTGTGAACTGTTTATGTACAGTGTACACGTACCTGGCCCAAGGTCCATACATTTTGAAACATCTCCTTTATGTTGATTAACGCGGATGATAACTAACAAGTCCCAAGTAACGACTCTGAATACCACCAGTCATACAGAGGACAATATGTTAAGTGTCGCCCTCTAGAATTCCACTAAAGAGCAAGTAAAGATATCCAATCGCAGAGAGACGCTGTTGTTAATGTATATTTTTTGACTGATATGATCACCTTGTCACCAACCAGGAATACTTAATCATATATCAAATGTAATTAATACCTATCAATAATAACAAACCCGGATACTGTCTTCCACAAATGTTTGTTACCATTCCAAAATAACAATACTAATGCTTAATTGAACAAAAAATACCGATAACCAATAACAATAGTCAATCACATGTCAAACTGACAGGAGATAGTTGAACGAATTTATCAGTGAAACAGCGATACGAGACCACGAGTGCCATTGCAGCCCAACAATGAGATAAAGTCATTTGATACGATGTCCCAGGGCTATTGACATTTAAACGCAGTTAATGTTTTCATTATTTGTCAATATGCATAAATATTTGTGTTTACATTGTATTTTTGGGATGATTTGTGGATTTTCAACGTTATAAAATTAAACAATGATGTGGTAGCTTGACTTTAGGATTCTGCATCAACACAGATTCTTCCACATCATCATCTGCCGAGCCTTTGTTGGGGTTGGCTTCCAGTCCAACAGGATGCTAACTGACCTATGGTTTCAAAGATTACCACAGACACCCATATATATCTATGTGTGGCTGACTTTACACATTTAATTTGTAAATTAGCTTCTTCAAGGTATAAATAAAATTGTGTTGGACCTGAAAAGCGGTCATTGTAGCCATTCATTCATTCATCATTCTGAACAACTTTTACTATGGGACTAATTGACTTGACGCCAGTTGGCGTGGTTGGTATCTTAATACCACCTATCATGCTGCAGGTCGTGGGTTCGATTCCCATCCAGGACAAACATTTGTGTGCATGAACATGTCTGTTTGTCCTGAGTCTGGGTGTAATTATCTATATAAGTATGTATTTACAAAAAAAAAGTAGTGTATATATCAGTTATCTGGTTTCCATAGTACAAGCTCTGCTTAGTTTGGGATCAAATGACCGTGTGTGAAAAATGTCCCAGGATATATATAACATAATTCAGATATCGCGAAAAAATAATCAGCTGTTCCCTACAATAAGTTTTGCGAACATTAAAGTTAAATAAAATTGTTCAAAAAATTGTACAGGGAGCCCTTTTCAGGTCACCACTTTTGCTGCACCTTTATACTTACTCATAATTGCTAAAGCTTAATCACCATAGATTCGATATACAGGGTGTAAGGGACAGCCCTCCGCAAACTAACAGGATGCATTCAGCTCCTTATTTTGAATCATATTCCACTGGAAAAATTCTGTTACTTATCCTTTATTTCAATGTGAATGTGAATTTCATTCCCTGTATGCAACACTTCATTTATGTGAATAAAACGGCTAAAATAAAAAATAAAAATGAGCTATGGATGTTGAAATACTCTAACGAAGGACGCGTGAAATCAGCTGTTCACTTTCTGCCTAGCTACAGAGTTCATCGAACTCAACGCATACCTATTACCTACCCCTCCCAACCAGTAACAGACGCTCCGATTTGTGCACAAAAACACAAACAAATCAGGTTTATTGGATTGACTTAACGTTCCTGAAATAATTTCACGTACCGGTCATCTTAGTAGTATGATATACTGAATTCATCCTATCAGTCTGCGTAGGGCTGTCCATTACACCTGTATACGAATTACGATCTCCCGAAATGAGGAATACGTTTTATAGGAAAGAGGGTTGAGATATATTTAGCACTAATCGATTGTCCTCGGTGGAACCTCTGAATGGAACGGAGCCTCCGTTAATATAAATATTCTACCTTATAACTAGACTACAGTGTTAGCCAACTGCCTAAGCTAAGTATTTCTAGTAAACGTGTCGGTAACGGTTTCAGTATTCGCATATGTAGCAAAGTACATGTTGTATTTAGTCTCTGAATCTCTACGTACGTCGGAACTGAAAGTAGGTAGGTAAGTACTTTACTCATTTTAAGTAACCATTAAAATTAGGTTGCAATATTAACTATCTTTCAGTCAAACTACAGCTTAAGCAAAGTAGGTTTGTAAAGAATTGTGATTAGTTTCATTAAGAGCGTTTATCCCGCGTGGGCTGGAAATGTCGCATTTCTACAAGTTTGTCGTAAATTGATTGAAAAAAAAAATGTAATTTGATTTAAATGTTTAAAATATAATACATTTAAATCAAATTATTTATTTTTTTAATAGACTATCTAGATCGCTGGTATACAATTTATAAGTATGTACGTATGCTATGTTTTTACAGTTATTTTGGTATTTACTCATAAAAATTAAGAATATTGTCTATAATGTCAATTTTATGAGAAAATGCTAAAATAACTATAAAAATAGCATATATAAATTTTATAAGAGCGATCTAGATAGTCTATTAAAACTTTTGTAATTTGATTTAAATGTATTATAAAAACTTTTAGCAAAAAATAAAACCGACTTCCAAAACAAAACACTACAAAGTGAAAAATAACTTTAATTTCGGTAGTCGGTGTCTTTGGTTTTGTATTTTCGTTTTTTGCCACCGACTTCCGAAATTAAAGTTATTTTTCACTTTGTAGTGTTTTATTTTGGGAGTCGGTTTTATTTTTTGCTAAAAAGTTTTTATTTTTCACTTTTTAGTTGTGGAACCTACCCCACACAAATTCGAATACATAATTGACCACAATAAATGTAGATATAGCCATATGAATAACAGTGATAGGGAGTTATTAAAACAACATCATATCATCCCCATAAAATAAGTGGGAAATGTACGCATTATTGAAGCTAACTCAAAAACTCCCAAAGAAAAGTTAATAAAATTTATATGGAACCACCTCCAAAGTATACCCTTTCAAACAAAAAAAGAATTTTCCAAATCGGTCCATCCGTCTTTGAGTAATCGCGTAACAAACATACAAAAAAAAAACACAGACGAATTGAGAACCTCCTCCTTTTTGAAGTCGGTTGAAAATAATCAAGAAAAATCTGCGCGTTGCCAGCCCGCGCTTGATGAGTTTCACCAACGACAGATGTCTTTTATCCGTGGAATAAAATTCAAAATTATTAATTTGGAAAAATCAGCCCTATATCAAATTACAATTTACTCTTAAAATTAGAATTTACTAGTCCCATTAGTAATACAGCGGAGAGGCTTAGAAGCTTCGAACATGTCAAAGGAACTTCTGCAGGAAATGGCAGACCACTCCTCGACGACAATAACATGAGGCATTCTGTTAAAAATACTATTGAATGTCTTACCGTGGAACTTCCTTAGCTGGACTGGACTGAGTCTCCTGGTGATTATACGACGCCATCTCTTCACTTTACAGTTTCAGCACTCATTATAACAAAACTATTAATAGAACAAATTGTCACAGTTACTGCACCGATACTTTAGAAATAGTTATTAGGAACATCTGTGAAAGATAAGTGAGTGTTATCATAATGAGCTTACGTTTTGGGATGAGCAGAATATCACGCATCGAAACTAGGCACACTGAATTATCAAATCAAAATTTTTTATTTCACATAAATCTACGATGGGTACTTGAGGAGCACCTGTTCAAGAGGTCGCATTTCTATTATAAACAATCAATCAATCTGCCTAGCCTTTTCCCAACTATGTTAGGGTCGGCTTCCAGTCTAACCGGATGCAGCTGAATACCAGTATTTTACATAGCGACTGCCTATCTGACCTCCACAACCCAGTTACTGGGTGATACGATACCCCTTGGTAAGACTGGTTGTCAGACTTTAGGGCTTCTGACGACCCGTAACGACTGTCAAAGATCCACGAATGACAGCCGGGACCAACGACTTAACGTGCTTTCCGAGGCACGGAGGAGTCTCGGTATGAAAAGATCCACATCCATCCACAGACCAACCTCGGCAAGCGTAGCTTAACCTGATCGATCGACCCGTGCGGCTCAACTTCACAAAATCAAATTAATCGATACGTATTAAAGTTACGAAGTATGGAAAAATATGACCTACTGAATAGAACAATAAACAAACGATGCTTTTTGTACAAGAAATATGCCTGTTCTGTTTAAAAATCTAAGAGAGCATTGATGCGAAATACGTCCGTTATGATTGGAATCCAAATTATTGGATTTTATTATATGGGAAATACGTTCCTTTTGAACAAGTTTTTAGACTCATTCGATGGATATTTTGTACCTAATAAGTTAAAAAAAAATGAATTTGGAAAGTGAAATACGACTTTTTGAACAAATGCTCCTCACTTATGAAACGTCAGAAGCTAGGTGCACGGTTCCAATTGGACGTTTCCTATGGGGAAACAGTATTACTGTTTATGCTTTCGTCTATGCTAGGACACCGACTTCCTCTCTATGAGAGGGAGTAGACCGTAAACAACCACGCGGACCCAGTCTGGGTTGGTAGATGTCACATGTCTTCGAATTTTTAGTTCTAGAACATGCCGGTTTAATCACGATGTTTTACTTCACCGTTTTGAGAGCAATGTTAATGAAATAATTTCCGCAACGTAAAGCGCCTGTCACGGTTCGAACCTAAGACCTACAACTCGTAAGTCGCAGTCGTTACCACTGAGCCACCACTACTCCTTTTCCAATACGAGCAAACAATAAATGTGGGCTTTAGATCAAACGAACAAGAGCATTATTTTCTTAATATTCTTGATATTTTTGTATGGATAGAGCGTAGATATAGCTGAGAAAGAATGCCTTGCCCTGTTTACACAAAACAACATTTGGTGGAGTGTGAATAGAATGAGCCCAGTTTCATCTAAACCGACCAAATAAATACCTACGTAAAAACAAAAGAACTTCAACTATAATACAAGAACAATCTAGTTTAATCAACGTCTTTTAAATTGAAACAGCCCAGCTGAGTGGCCAAGTCTCTGACTCCTACAAGTTATTATCTAACAAGTTAAACTAGTCACTGAGGCTCCTGAAAGCTATTTTCTAACTAGTTCCTAACAGCCCAATGGCGCTTAGCATGTCACAGGAAACTTTACAATGACTTACATTGATAACTTTCACTGAAACTTATGGAAAAGCTGGTATATATAAGCTCATTGATGTTTCTGCGTCGTTGGTGTAGTGGTTTATGGGATGCATGAGGTCTTGGGTTTGATTCCCGGGTCGGTCAAAGTAAAATTGGGTTTCTCCATCTGGAATTTCTCAGTAGCATCCCGGAGTCTGAATTTGTACCCGGTTGTTGATGGCAATAGGCTCGCCTCCTATTATATGGGACTTAAACATAACTGGCGAAATGTGGGTATACTATAGGTGCAACCCTTCGGGGAATACTGGCGTGATGTTATGTGATGTACATAAGAAATGATGAATATCTTGAAAATAACATAGACGAGGGGAGAATAATAATAGCTGTATTTAAAAGAAACCAAATGCTTACTGTAAGGACTAAGAACCATAAAACCATATCAAAATAACGACTTCAAAAACCTAAAACCAATAAAATAACTTTCATAAAAAACTTAACAGCTTCTGTGAGAGTTATTTTATTCGTTTTAGGTTTTTGAAGTCGGTTTTTACTTTTTTAAAGTAAATTTATTTTTCCATTTTTAGTTGAATATACAAAATACCTTATGCTCAAGACCAACGACATGCAAAATCATCAAAATCTGCTTAGAAATGCCTGAAATACAGAACATTTTTGCATATAACTTCGTAAATAAGGATAATTACTTAATGTATTATATTCTAAAACCTTCTTGAAAGTCACTTTAGTGAAAAGATCATCAATATTGGTTCAATAGTTTTTCAGAAAATCGTGGACATTCAAACAAAATCAAACAAACATACATACATACATACGGGTCGAATAGAGAACCTCCTTTTTTGAAGTCGGTTAAAAAGCAAATTATATTGAAGTCATAGAAGTTACGAGTCTGTACCTACCCAAAATTTAATGACGTTAATATTGCGTTACAATTAAACTCCATATTAAGTCATAAAATGAATATTATTAATAAAGACGGGCCCATACACCTAGAAGTTAGCTACCAACAATTTGACGGGCGATAAAACGTTAACATTGGAAGTCGTTAAAGTAAGCTATCGACTGCGAATTTATTTGACAAGTTATGGCGAATCGAGACTTCGGATTGAGCAATCAAATTCGAAGATTTTATTCGCGATTTACTTCGGGAACAGTAAATACTTTAAAGGTTTACGTTTTGCTGTGATTAACTTTTTGTTTATAATCAGGCGTTATAGCAACGTCTTCATGGAAATAAGTCATTTATAAGGTACGTTTACGAGAAGATTCATTTCGAATGATGTGTAAGGCAGTAGGGAAATGCACAAATTAATAAAAGAAGATAACTATTTTGTTTATATACCGTTTTAATAAAGCTCCAAAAAGGGGGTTAAGAAACGAATAAGTTGAAAGCACCCAATTTTTCTCCTTTATTTAACAGATTATGTGTACTGTTTCTTGCACATCTTCACAAGCTTCTGTTGATATTATCCTCAATTTCATCAACTTCAAAGTTTACTGAACATTTTGAAAAAGTTCAACAAGATATTTGATAGACAATGCACAATTCCCGCTTTGCCGGAAACTGTTAACATAGTCTCAAAGGGACTAAATGAACGTTGTTTCGTGAAGACGTTAAAAATTTATAGCCTCACTTCGCTTTGTGCTTTTATTGTCAAGCGTCACTCTGCAGCCCGACGTAATAATTAAAGTATGTCTTGCAATACTTAATGAATTAAAAATTCCTTTGCGTCGAGAAATTGCGAGGGGACTTCGTTTTGTGACGAAAAAAATATTAGAAGAAGCGGTTGGCATTTATGCTGTATTGAAAAGAACTTTAGGCGAAGTGTTTTTATGTACAATTTTGATCAAAAATTATACATAACGACTTGATTTTTTTTTTACTAAATTGTGCCAATGGCATTTTCGGATTTTCTAATTTAAGAATTTTATACAATTCGTTTGAATGAAAAAAAAAAAGCAGCAATTAGTAATTTTTCAAAGCTCTCTCGTGACGTAACACCCGGCTTTTCCCACTTAACACAAACTTCACACTGTCAAAACAAAACAAACACGCAAATACCGGCCGGGGTATTAAGGAGACAAATCTGTAGTGACCGACTCGTTAGCCCGGGTCACTTGGCCCATGCCCGGATTGCCCCGTGAATCCTAATGAAGCCTGCTTATCATTCGCAATGACAGCCAACTCTGTCTTCGGAAGCTGGGGAAACTTTAATTAATTTATGAATTAAAGCCGGTCCTATCAAATTTTCAGTCGGATCTGGAGGTGAGTTTGGATTTATCGTGGCGTCTTGTTTAGTTTTCGTTATGTTGCTAGCAGTTGGTTGGTATAAGTTTTTATTTGTTTGAAAGTTTACATAAAATCGATATTAAGTGCGTTGGTGTGGAAAACTAAGGGTTAGGATGGCGGAGAGTTTTAATGTAAATAAAATCAAGTGTGTGTAGGTGTGAGACATGCTCCAGTTATCTTCACTTGAAGTAGTTGAAGTAATTAGTATTGCTTGACTTAGTTTAGTTCAGCTATTACTGTGATGTGAATGTGATGAAAATGTTATCCTAGCTTTTTTTAAATATTATAAATGCGAAAGCAAGTTTGTTTGTTTGTTTGTTACCTATTAACGCCTAAACCCCTAAACCGATCATCCTGAAATTTTGCACATACGTCATCACGTGTACAGAAACGAACATAGGGTACCTTTCATCCTGAAAACAAGTATTGTTCCCGAGGAACACAACAATAACGTTCTTATGATAATAGATGGCGCCACGTGTCTTTCGAATCATAATTGAATTATTTTATTATAGAAACTTTAGTTGTGTGTTAAGTGCTTTTTTATTATGTTCCTAATATAGTGTCGATAGACCGGTTTTTCATAATAACTACCGTAGATGCGAAAGTGAGTTTGTTTGTTTCTTACGCTTTCACGCAAATGTAATCCAAATCCGTTTAGCGGTTTTACCGCTAAACGGATTTGGATTACATTTGGCATATGGGTAGACTATGACCTGGATTAGAACATAGGATACTTTTGATCCCGGTAGTACGTTCCGGTGGGATAATTTCCGACTACCACGCGGGCGAAGGCGCGGACAAAAGCTAGTGAATGTATAAATCAGTAGTATCTTTCGAAGATTTTACAGAGACTTGCCACATAAACTAAGATTATTGTCAGTTACTAAAAATACATAAATAATTAAAGAATTTATTGCAGCTGTTAATGTAAGGCGTAAAAATAATAAAATATGTTTAAACATGTATCATTCTGGAGAGGGCTATTTTGTGAATTGACTTTTATCACCGTTTTTACATTATTTATACAGTTATCACTGTCTTAAATACTTGCCTGACCTATTCGTGATAGTAGATGAGATTAGAAGAGTCGGTGTATTACCAGGGTGCTGAAAAGTTTTGAGCTTAAGTAAGTACCTTCAAGGGTCATTATTATCTCGCGCTGTATGTTACTAATTTGCGAATACCCTCTTTTATATAAATACAGAGTTTCATATCATTAGCATCATTACGTTTTAAAAATCATCATATCTCAGTCATCCGCGGCCCATCTCTAGGCTCAAATCTTTTCAGCCCCCCTGGGCCGCGGATGACTGAGACATGATGATGTTTACGGATTAATTACTAAAAGCATAATGATGCTAATGACATGAAACTCTGTATTTATACTAAAGAGGGTATTCGCAGATTAGTAATATGCAGCGCGAGACATTAATGACACTTGAAGGTACTTAGGCTCAAAACTTTTCAGCCCCCCTGGTAATACACCGACTCTACTATCTCATCTACTATCACGAATTCTGCCGTCGTAAGCAAAAAGGGCACAACTAACATTTAAAAAAAAAATGAGTTACATACATATTTAGAATCGGAAAAAAAGGCTAATCTGCTCAATTTTTTGTAGATTTTTTTTTTAAATGTTAGTTGTGCCCTTTTTTCTTACGACGGCAGAATAGGTCAGGCAAGTATCTAAGACAGTGATAACTGTATAAATAATGTAAAAACGGTGATAAAAGTCAATTCACAAAATAGCCCTCTCCAGAATGATACATGTTTAAACATATTTTATTATTTTTACGCAGCTACAATAAATTCTTAAATTATTTATGTAATTTTAGTAAATGTCATTACTATTCACAAAATAGCACTCCCCAGAAACAACACGCACAAACAAACACAAAATATTTACACATGTTTAAACATATTTTGTTATTTAAATTGTTCAAAACATTTCAACCTCCCTGGTAGTAACTAAGAGCTGCATACAGTTTCAAACGTTAGTACGTTGACTTAGTTTAGCAGTGCCTCAGGGAGAGAAGTAAGCACTGCGTTAATACTCCGTGTAATATCGTCGGAGATTGTTTAGTGCCTTCCTACATTGCTTACGTATACCTAATCAACGATAATGGCTCCTGGAACTACGGTCTTTTGCTCAATTTTATGAAAATGTTCGTGGTAGGAAGAAGTGCAGCTGATACAGACTTTTCGTGTTAAAAAAAGAACGAAAAGGTATTGGGACTCGCGCAGGAAGTTATACCAACTAAATAGTGATGCCGATTCTCTTGTTCAATAAGTTAACTAAAATTAGAGAATCGCTATCTTTTACTAACAGGCAGCGCGAGAAAAAGAC
Source organism: Dicycla oo (assembly GCA_948252095.1). Classification (NCBI taxonomy): domain Eukaryota; kingdom Metazoa; phylum Arthropoda; class Insecta; order Lepidoptera; family Noctuidae; genus Dicycla; species Dicycla oo. Next base: position 29,707,430 of record OX411713.1, on the reverse strand, counting down.
GGCTATAGCTATGAACTAAGAGATGTCAAACTAGTTTACGCCTTGCACTTCACCGTGTCTACATGTTTTCACGTGTAGTCTAAATTTATATGGAAATATTAATTCAACTAAATTTGATAGCTTTAATTTACGTCCGTCTCTTTCTTGTTCTATTAGATAGAAAAAGTTAGCAATAGCCTAAATTAAGTTCAGTTTGTGCACAACAGAATCAAGCACCGGTATTTACTTCTAAGCAGACAATATTTATACGTCCCTATGTATATACAACAAACATGCGTCAATACGAACATTTAACTATAATCCTCTACAATAAAACCCAAAAATAGCTGATCGTACATTTACGTATCCTGAAACCAAAAACAACGTAGCATGCAGCGTACGATTCGGTAGGTAGGTGCTCTTCAAAAGGCAATAAGCTTATGTAGTAGGTACAGTCGTTCATATCAATACTAATATCCATACTTTTAAATGCGAAAGTAACTCGGTCTGTCGGTATGTCTGTCTGTCTGTCTATTACCTTTTCACACCTTAACGGCTGAATGGATTTTGATGAAATACAGCACACAGGTAGACCATGACCTTATTAGGACATAGGATACTTATTATATTTTCCCGTGGGTTATTATCCGACCCCCACGCGGGTGAAGGCGCAGGCAGGAGCCAGTTATTTAATAAGCCCCTGCGATAGAGACGTGGCTTTATGATTATTACACTTTATAAAACAACCGCCCCGCTTTTATGGATTATAAATTTAATTAGCGTATGTTGTCGGACGATCGCGTTTATAACTTTTGTTACACACTGTACCGATGTTCGCGTGAATGTTTGTATGTTTTCGTGATTGGCGTTTCTGGTTGTGTAAACTTGAGTTGAAATTAAAGTGTGGGCGTTTTGAGTAGCCTTTTTGTATTTACTGTAGATTTTCAAGTATCTCTTTACAGATTGATTAAAAGGCTTAATTTGAACTTTTATTTTTTATTGGCTTGTTTATAAATTATCCAATATTAAGAAATATAAAGGATTTAACCTTAACGTAGCCGAAAATTAAAAAAAAATTCGGCGTACAGTTGACCGAACTAGCCCGTAGTATGTCACGACCTTAAGCTCAACGCACACTGGGTGGTTTACGACCACTATTTACATAGTAAACTAGTTGCTACATTAATTAATCAGTTTAGATGTTCTCTTTGTTTCAAATTATGCCGTAAAACGTACTAGATTGTATTGCTACGGCGTTTTTGTTGGTTCGAATAAATCATGATGGGAAACGCGTAAAAAAGACGGCTTTACGTTCGTTTGTTTTATTGGAAATGCAATAAAAAGTAGCACTAACTTTAAGTTGATGTAAGTATTTCTTTAAATTTATTTTATCGGTAATTGTTTGTTTTTTTAAATGGGTCTTAAAAGTGCTGTCTTCATTAGGCGTTTGTATGAGAATGAACAATGAAATTCTCTTTCTTATTAAATGTGAAAAAATAATGTATTCAAGACTCAGTTCTCGCGGTTCCGTAGATTAAAAACTATCCTCATTACAAACGGAACGAAATTCCGGAACATTTTAACAAGTACAAAAAAATTAATCTTTTCAAATCTGCATTTAGTATTACCCTTAACAACAGGGTTCAACATAATTATATTTCATCCACTACATTCCTATCTAGCCAACATTAGTATATCTACATCTGTATGTTCGCGTGTAAGCCCTAATATCTGGAACTATAAACCGTTTTAATGCCTTCATGAAATTACTTTTTTTATTACCTCACAGTGAAATATGGCAAGTTGTACCGACGGTTGTTGGAAGTGTGAAAAAAATAAAATTATAACTGTATACTAATGGCATCCAAAGCGTGAAATAGGGATGATGCCTGGGTAAAAAAAAAGAAATTCTATTTAGTCCGTCAGTCAGATAATAAAAAAATATTAGACACGTATTTTTTGCTTTATCATGTTAATAAAAAATGACTTAGATAACTCGCATTAAAGTTCGGGAGTGGGGGCTTGCTACGTCACTTCTACGTATAAAATCTACGAAGACGTGACGTCATGCCACATTTTAACTCAATGTATCGCCGTAATCTTTTGATTACGTACAAAAAGAAAAAATACGTGTCCAATATATTTTAATAATCTACATGACGGACAAAAAAACATTTTTTAGTCATCATCCCTATTGTATTAAAATGTCTTTTTGTTGTGTAGGCAAAAAGATAAGGCGGATTACAAGTGTTACAGTATAGTGGCTATAATCTAGAGCTGGTACCTAGCTAGGCAATAAATTTTTATCATTCGTTTAAGGAGGAAGCGTCAGGGTAGCCCGCGAAATTCAAATTTTCCTAACTTTTTTGCAATTTGCAAGTCAGTATTAAGTTGTATGTTAAATAAAGTCTGATTTGCGGCCGTAACAAATATGTTTTTACAGAATTATATACAATAGAATCAGTAATACAACTCCTTAAGTTAGTATAAACCTAAAATGTCAAGATTTCATGAAATAGTCATTTTTTTGGGATTACCTGGTCTTAGAGAGTTGTATTGATTACTTTAATGATTCTAATTATGTAAATACATAGATACTTGTTACGACCGCAAATTATAATTTGATCAACGTACAATATAATACCGACTCGTAAATTGCAAAAAAAACGTAAGAAAATTTGAATTTCGCGGGCTACCCTGACGCTTCCCCCTTAACATACACAAGGAATTGTATGAATGCTTTGACAAAAGCTTTGGTTTTGTACCTCATATATTCCACGCGAAGGACCTATGTCCTATATATATTTAGAAAACTTACATATTATAAAATTAAAGTCGCTTTACGTGTCTGCCTGTGTGACCGCGTTGTTCTACTAAACTACGGAACGGATTTTGATACGGTTTTTAACATCATTTAGAGAATTAACTCCGGAAGATTAATGTGTATAATAAATTAAAATTAAACTTACTTAATTTATATATAAATAAAAATCAATTGCCGTGCACTAGTCTCGCAAAGTCTCGAAAATGGTTTGACCGATTTCAATTTTTTCTTTTGTTTTTTTCGCCTCATTACTGCGGTGGTTTAGGAAAAAGAAAATTATGAAAAACCCAAAGAAATAGCCAAAAAATACAAACTACTATTTTTTTTTAATTTTATGTTTATAAAAAAATCTCGCGGTTTCTCCCGCGTAAGTCTCAAACCCGTAAGAATGGGGATAGCAAGTATCCTATGTATTATTCCAGGTTATAAAATATCTGTATGCCAAATTTGATTAAAATCCATTCAGTAGTTTTTGCGTGAAAGAGTAACAAACATCCATCTATATTCACAAACTTTCGCATTTATAATATTATTACTAGCTTTTAGTTATATTATTATTATTACTGCTGCCATAAACCAGGCACAAATCTAGACTTCGGCTACTGAGTTTCTAACGGAAAAACACAATAACTCATTGCCCGACCCGGGAATTGTACCCAGAACCTCATGCTCAGCATTAGCGCTTATCATCACTAAACCAACGAGGCAGTTAGAGAGAAATGAACATAATAACTCAAAATCAGAGCATTTACTTCAATTAAGTCAGTTACAGGCCCAGCTATCACGCCGCAGGTCGTAGGTTCGGTTCCCATCCAGGACAAACATTTGTGTGCATGAACATGTCTGTTTGTCCTGAGTCTGGGTTTAATTATCTATATAAGTATGTATTTACAAAAAAAAGTAGTGTATGTAGTATATCAGTTATCTGGTTTCCATAGTACAAGCTCTGCTTAATTTGGAATCAGATGACCGTTTGTGAATAATGTCCCAGGATATTATTTTTTTTACATTATTATTAATATTATTTACAGGCACTTTTGAATGATCAAGGAATCGGTCAGTCAGTGAGATGAAGCTAGTTGTCCATTCCAAAGCGTAGTAGGGACTGTAGAGACTTTAGCACAAGGGGTGTTCTAGCGTAAAACCTCCTCGGCTATGAAAAACAGATTAAGATACAAACATTGTGGAGAAAATGCTATTGATAGATTTGGATATGTCCGAGAGAGACGGCCCCGGGCTAAAAGACTAGTTAGATTAAAAGATAGATTGTAAAGACTTATAAAATATATTAGAGTTCTGCATGAATAGTTTATTTATTTATAGTGTGGGTCCCAAAACAAGTAAAGGTCCCTCAGGCCCTTTACAGTATCTATGGAGAAGATTGGGTAAGAAACTCCATGGTCATGTCATTTTACGGTATTGTCTACAAAATTAAAGATAACAGAGAGAAACCAGAATTGATGTGCACTCTAGTTCTCAGAACACATTATTCGAAGTATTATATGTAGTGTTATTAATATTTGCCGTATCGCCGATGTGCACCTTGCGGTACAATTTATTTCTATTGGACGATATCTAGCAGATGGATTTACACCTGCCTAATGAATGAACACCTGCAAATTGCAGTGAAGGTGACATATAACTGTTCTTTGTGAACCTGGATTAATTTGTGAGATAAGTATTTTTTTGTGTACTAGGTTCTAGGTACACCTCTACCTAATCCTTCGGGATATATAGGTGTTTTGTTGTGTTATGTTGTCTTAATAATTTACGTTCGTTAGTTATTTAAAAAATATACGTGAAATGTAAAAATCCACTTCTATGGGATTTGAAATTAATTTTTGTGTCGATACGAATATCTCCGAAAATATAAAATTATTGAAAGAAAATGTGGTAACTTGTACTAGGCGACCATAACATTGTACAAGTCGAAAAGAGCCGTTTTTACAAAATTATAAATAATGCGTTCCTTTTCACTGTAATTATGAAATTAGTGACAGAAAAACTGGATTTGTTTTGCAGAAACAAAAAACGTATCAGAAAAAAGGAGACTTAGTTATTGCGTAAAAAATTAAGTTACATTAAAATTTCTTATTAGTCTTGTAGGCTAGATTGTAATTAATTATTAAGAATCTGGTTCTTTTTAGCAAAGGATAAAAAAAGAAAAAAGGAGAACCCAAGACTTTTCGCACATAACTGTAAGTGATGCAAGAAGCTATCCATCCCACATGTTGTACTAACAAACAGAACCCCATACCGTATTTTATTCTACATTATACTCGTTTTTTGTAGTCTCCACAGTTTCCTAAAACTACAGCACTTACAATAATTGTTCCCTTCAAATAAAAATAAGGGATTACTCTGCGTAAAACGGAACGCAACGTTTAAACGTTATGAGGGAATTCATTCGAATGATTGATCCGCGTTCCGTTTTACATGTTTGTTTTATTTAGTGTTGAAAAGTGTTTTAGTTTGATTAAAAGCTAAAAGGTATATTGGGCTCCGTTTGGCCTGATTTAGGATTTGGAGGATAATTTATTTCAATATGAACGTAAATAGATGATTCTTCAAAGGCGTCTTTAAATACAAATATGATAGGACTTACTGTATCTAAGCTATTATTAAAATTATGATCTTCATAAATAAGTTAATAATGAATGCCTGTAGACATGATGATTAATTACAAGTTCAAAGGAATTCACCATCACTAGCCATAACTGTCGGTGATACTGTCATCAGGAAAAGAAACATTAATTATCATCATTCTTTTGCTCATAAATAGCCAGCTGCAAGGACTGGCCTTGCGAATAATGCGAATGCAGTCGCTAGTATTTCTATCAACCTAGTATTTTATTGTCTTGGCACTAGAAAAAGACTCATTCGTATTTATTATTTTACTCGAGACGACCAATGGGCCAAACTTACGACCCAATGGGTCCCTCTTAATGGCAAGCAACATCGCGGCAGGCCCAGACGGAGATTGCGGGATGAGCTAGACTCCTTCAACAAGAACTGGTCCTTAGTAGCTCTAGACAGAGAGAAGTGGAAAGAGAGTAGGGAGACCTTTGTCCTGCAGTGGAACATCACAAAATTTACTAAAAAAAAAAATCAATGAAGATTTAAAAAACATTAGTAAAATAAATTACAATAGTTTACAAAATAAAAAAAAAATGTCCTGCCAGTGAATGTTATATCATTTTATTTAGTTGCAATAACTAAACGAAAAACATATGTGTTCTTTTTTATCACGCCAAAAACCAAAGTTATCATCACATTTTATTTTCAAACTACCCACAAATTGATTTTAAATTAATAACAAAATTTTAATGCAGTGTAGTGTTCAGTTTAAATTTATTCGTTTTCAAAATGTCAAAAAGATTGTGTAAAGTAAATCCTGACCGTTTTTGTTACCTTTGTGGTGAATTCATTGTATCTAAGAAAGAACATTCCATAGCGGAATCACTCAAAGAAAATTACCGACAGTTAGTTACTAATTTATTACATAATTTTCAACGAATGGGTGTCAACATGTCTCTGAAAGTTCACTTCCTACACTCGCACCTCGATTTCTTTCCTGAAAACCTTGGACACATCAGTGACGAACATGGGGAGCGTTTTCACCAACAATAAATACCTTAGAAACGTCACGTGTTGGAATTTTTCCTATATATTTTTTTAAGCTCAGCGCACCTTAGATGTTAAGAAAAAAATATTTTCATTTCAAGGACAAGAATCATGTAAACCAGTGTTATTATAGCTAATTTAAAACCACGTGGAGACGACGATGTAACCAAAAGCTACTTATCAAGGAAGGTGTTCAAAATCAAAATCATAAGTCATTTATTCAAACTAGGCTGACAATCAGCACTATTCGAACGTCAACACTACATAAGACAGTCCCCCAAAACGCCCCCGTTCCCATGGTAAACTGAATTTGGTGTCTAATTTTATTTGGATGACCATTAAAAGGCCTGAAACGGGTAAACATTGACCTTACGCTACTACACAATATATCAAATACAGCACGATTTATTGCATAGATTATGAAGACCATTAGTTTTGATTCATAGACCTGTTCAATACAGAAACCAGCCGTTTCCCAATTCAGGAAGTCATCGACATAAATCTCACTTACAATCTTCATTAATGCATCTTATTAATATGTTCCCAAGAGCAATACAGTCAAATATTTCATAAGTTTTATGAGAGCCTAGTAACTTGTCATAGTAAAAGGAAGATTAGGCTCGATTCACACGCTCTTAGATAAAGTGCACTCAAAAGGATCAATGCGACCATTCACTTGATAGATCGTTTATGTAACTTATATGTACATAATGATTGTATTATACGTATTGGAATGAGATATTTCTAGAATAGAGTGATTTGAAGTCTGTAGTATAGGATGCATTGACACATACCTATGATTATAATAAAGTGAACTGCTACATGTATGTGGGTTTGAGTTCCTAGTATCGATACTGATTAATCTGCTCACCCCTTAAGGAAAAAATGAGAAGTGTAGTCTAATTTTTACTTCATTATGTAAGTTTAAATGATTTGGGTAAATATATACGTACGTATATAAAAATTAAAATATTTTAAGTTACCCTTTTTATTATTTTATTTTTTTGTGAAATTTTATTATTTTTTTATAAATCATGAATCATTTACAAACCTTTCAGAAAACATTTACGAACTCACTATCATTAAAAATAAATCCCTGACACTACACAACACACGAAATAAACACGACAACAGCGGTTCGAACGTAACGCAGGACGTGCGTCACCGTCGGCGGTCGACGCGCTACTGAAGTTCAGTTTCATTCCGTATTATCTACTGCATCTCGCTACGATACCTCCTGGCTACGATGAGTGCCTAGTACCACGCGGGCGTTTTTCGTTGAAAAAACCCGTTTTTCCGGGAAAATAGGTTTATGAAAGTAATTTAGATTGTTTTGCATGATTTTTATGGGATGTTTTAGTCGTTTTACCAATTAATAACATTGTTTTAACAAAGTTATTAATTATTTCATGGAATTAGCTATGGTAGTGCTACAGATAATTACATAAAGTTTATTAAAACTTATTGTAATGGGTTTGATTACCACAATATTGCTTTTGTTAATGGTGATTGATTTTCATTGTCAAATTACCTAAGACAATTTCCTGCCTGAAAACATAAAGGTATCTATTTAATGAAGTGTCATGGTCTCTTTACGGAAATCTCGAAACGGCTGGTTGACACTTCCCGTGACCCAAAGGCCTGGCTACTTTGGCCAGAGGCTAAGCATTGCCATACAACGTGGCTATGCCGCCAGTCCCTTGGGTACATTATCAGTCGTCAGCGATGCGGAATTTCTCGACGCCTTACTCGTATTTTAGTTTATAAGTAGTTATTTACTTACATATTTATTATTTAAAAAAATCTGCATAAACTTCCCATAATTGATGAAGACAAATGTTTATTTGACTCCCAGCTATTACTTACAATAATTTGTTACCAAAATAAGATCGATATCGACCTCTCAATCAAAAACTTATAACCAATACAGAAATAGCAACTTCTAAACCCAATATACTGTCAATATTAAAGTACGGTTCCGAAACCGATTACTTATTTATCCACTACTTATTTATAAGGAACTATCCCAGCCAATTCTGAAACTTTTATCACGGGGACCTTGTTCCCGGACGTCCATTACGTTCAACTTGGAATGTTTTTCTTGGTACTAAAATCAAAGTTTCTTAAGTGCTCCATATTTGCTCAGCATCTGTCCTCGAGGACTTAGAAATTGCCAAACTTACAAAATCAGAAGACGTTTCTTTTTGTATTGAATATTTAGTTAGGATGAAAAGTTTTATTTTTATTGTCAGATACGTAAAACTTCGTAGGCTTTGGAAGAATTTTTTGGGTTACAGACACTGAATATATACATATGTATGTATTATTGTTCAATAGAAGAGAAATGGAGCAGAGAAAAGCGTAACAACTTTTGGTTGTGTTCAGATTGTTACTTGTTCTGTCATGTATTGAATAGTTCTACATTCTTTGTTACTGAATTTTATTGTGGCTATAAATGTAGCTTATAATGTCGTGACCGCAGTAAATCTAAGTAAAACCACATCATTTTTTCATAAAAAAAAACCGGCCAAGTGCGTGTCGAACCATGCACAATGAAGGGAATTTGGAATGAATTTATACCAAAAACAAACTTTTAACATTGTTGTTGAAAAACATGTTCTCCCATACATCGAGATACGAGTACGTTAGGAAATCTTAAGTTTGTAATCGGAAATAAATATTTTTTTATATAATAAAACTACATTTTTCCTTTACTTCTGCTGTGAAAACCTGCTTCTTGCCTAATTTCATGATTCTTGGTCAACGGGAAGTACCTTATGGGTTTTAATTTATTTGAGAGTTTATAAATAAATAAATTAATGGCCGTATTTTTTTTGCGTTGACTTTTAAGCTTGATTTTTTTAGAGCTACATGTAGACCTACGTATTTAGTATTAATTTCAACTTGATACCTCCACGCGTTTCTGAGAAAAAGGAGCTTGACAGACAGATATACGGAAACATGAAGTAATCCTATAAAGGTTCCGTTTTTCCTTTTGAACCCTAAAAATGTGTCAAAAACATACAATCGAAAGACACCTGAAACGTTTGTAAATTAGTGAAATCAAGGGCCTGAGTCACAGAGTGTGAGGCCACAGACCTTTTTTCTTTCTGAGTGGGTTCTGAAGGCCTAGTACCTAGACAAAGAGACATTCTGTCAGTGATAACAACAATATGAGAAAGTCAAGAATGTATGGGACTGAGATAGGCTACCAAAAAGCTTATGTCAATCCTGTTGAAAGTTATTGTAGAAATACGAAACGCTTCTGCGATTGCTACCTGTGTAGGCCCTCAGATCAATATCTGGTTGGTAAACTTACTAATCTGAAAGACAGATTTGAAAAATCGATAAATTAACCCCCGTATTCATAAAAAACTAAAACGCTCTATAAAACTATTTTAGTTATAGAAGTGTTTTGTCAATTTCTTTCCAATTATTCATGCTTAGTTTGGAGACGATTTGTATAAATCTGTTAATAGTCGAGATCAAGTGACGAATCAATTAATTTAACCCCGGGAATGTTATTCAAGAAGCACAAAATGCGAACAACGGCCTCTTACCGTCTAAATCAAAAGAAAAATACTTTTTCAATATATTTTTTTTTATGTTTATTTCCTCGCACAATGCATAGTAAAACGTTGTATAATACACGTGCGTAAGATGATTTCCGACTCGTGTCGACTTATACACTCGTCGGAAATCACCTACTTTCCGCACTTGTAGTATAAATAACTACTGTAGAATTATTGTGGTATGCTGATAATGACAGACTTCTTTGTCTGCTCTGTATGATATTTAAAGCCACGATCTATAAAAAAAACTGGTCAGATTCGCGCACCGAGGGTTCCGTGCCATCATATAAAAAACAAAAACTGTGCTATTTAGAGACATCGTTTCATTTTTCCTGTAATCTTTATATAAACTTGTATCACACAGAATAATTTCAATTTGTTTTGTGCTTTTTTACATTTTTCGTCAAAAGTCGAAAACTATGCGGCCTAGGAATGAAAATAAAATGTTTGAGAATGGGCAAATAGCGCTCTTTCATATGCCCCACATGCCTTAGTAGCCCCACTTCGAATTTTTACCCCCTTTCAGTCCTTGTTGCAAAATATATACAGGGCTATTTTTAAATCACTAGCTAAATTTTCACGTTTTTCATTTAAAAAAATTAGCTGTTTCATACGAAAGTTCTATACCTACTCGACCAAAATGTATGAAACAGCTGATTTTTTTTTGTGATTTCAGAGTTGGTCCCATAGTGAAAGTTGTTCATATTCATGGGTAGAACACCCTGTGAAAATTTTGCTAGTGATTTAAAAATAGCCCTGTATATATAGGTATATTTTTTTCTTTCTTATTTGCAAAATAGTTGGGCAAACGTCATGTAAAACTATTCCAAGTTTCAAGTTGATAGCATTAGCGGTTCTTAAGATATCCAGCTGTGACAGACAGACAGACAAACTGAGTCTCACCATAAGGGTTCCTTTTTAACATTTTGGTACGGAACCCTAATTACACAACTTTGTTTGCAGATAATTAGAGAAACTGACTATAATAACGTGGCGTAAAAAAATATATATTATAAGTCCCCGATGATATTTACAAGAACCTATCGTAGCATAATAATAATATTACCAGCCTATTATTTACATATTATATATTGTCCTACAGCAGGGCAAAGGCCTTTTTTCATACAGAGAAGGCACGAGCATTGATTACCATGCTTGCTCAAGACGGGTAAACAATGTAAATATGGCAGTAAGATGGTTGTAGCCTAGATATAGTTATATCCCTAGGGATATAACTATCTACCGTAATATAGTTACATGAATGAAAACTGTCGGATTGCCCTAATTTTGTTACTGCTACCAGTTTCGACGTAACACTCGCTCGGCTCGTGCGTAGTTGGTCACAGTTCTAACCTAACCTATTTGGTCGGAGTGCCCTAATACTTATATTACTAGATCATGCTCCTATTGTAGTTATATTCCTAGTAAGATAGTTGTGAACCACATTCATATAACTATATTGCGGTAGACAGCTGTATCCCTAGGGATATAATTTTATCACGACTACAAGACTACAACCATCTTACTGCTACATAAATACCATTAGGACCAAAAATATTTCACAATAAATTTACTTTAAAAAACTAAAAACCGACTTCAAATACATAAAAGGATTTAAAATACTACTTACAGAAACAAAAATTATTTATCATTTAATAAACCTTAATAGCTTCTGAAGTCGGTGCCAAACTAAGGTGCATTGAAGAATTGAAGACACTGAATTTAGAAGCTGTTAAGTTTTTTATGAAAGTTATTTTACTAATTTTAGGTTTTGAAGTCCGTTTTTACTTTTTTTATTAGTAAATTTATTTTTCCATTTTTAGTTGAATATATAGGTAATACAATTAGATAGGCCCAAGACGAACGAAAAGAAGAATCATTTATGCACATAACTTTTTACATAAGAATAATTACCTAAAGTATGTAATTAAGAAAGTATGTAGATAACGTTAGTGACCAGTGAAAGAATCATCAAAATTGGTTCATTAATTTTTGAGAAAATCTCGTACAAACATACGGGTCGAATAAAGAGCCTCCTCTTTTGAAGTCGATTAAAAAAGAAAGTAATGCGCAATAAAGCTTGCTAAGACATCCAAATAAAATAAATCCAACGTAATCGGACCACCAGAAAGAAATCTAAAACCCGAAATCAGGGCTTCAACAACTCACTGTAATAGTCTCGAGAAAAAAATCTAATTGCTCAGTTTAAACGGAGATTTTGCCGAGTAATTAGAGCACGAAGGTAGCCCTTGGAATTCGGACAAACAATCTCTCTTATAATTAAAGAGGCCTTTGGGGGAAGAGCCTCATTTGCAATCCTTTATACTCCTTTTCTATGTAAAAACGTTCTTTAGATGTGCCCTAAGTTAATTGAATAGGGTTAAATATTGATTTGAATTTCTAATGCTTCAACGCTTCTGGTTGTTGAAGAAAAATATTGGGGAGGTTATCTTTTAGGGTAAGTTAGAGGAGGTGACGATAATTGGCTCCTTATAATGTTTGTAGAAAAACAGCTTAGGGTAGGATTAGGACAGGCAGAGGTGCACCTATAGTGCACCCACACATCGCAAGCTGTGTTTAAGTCCCATGTAATAAGGGGCGAGCCTATTGTCATCATCCGGACAGGAATCCAGACTCCGCTGGTATCATAACATCACATTTATAGACTAAGATGAAGGCATGAAGCAGAGTTAATTCAATTAGATTTGATTTATAAACAATCAAATCAAAATCCAAATCTCCGATATGCTGACGACACCGTTCAGCTTGCAACATCTATGGAAGATATGAGTGAGTTGTTCCAAAGACTCGTGAATGAATGTGGCAACATTGGTCTCGCAGTGAATAGAGCTAAAACCAAGGTAATGATTGTGGATCGAGCCGGGAAGCTAACCAATGTCACCTGCAACATTCCTGGCATTACATCGTGGAGTACGTGCGCCAGAAGACAAGGTACATGCCAAGGGTGCAGTTACTGGAGTCGCGCCGCAACGTCAATTTCAAGGCGTTCGTGGTGAGAGTACCGAACTGTTACCTGCCCGTCGTCATGGAAGAAGACTTCTGGCCGCAGGACGTGGTGTTCCGTCGCTTCCGCGGACAAGTGCCACAGGACAGCTCTAGGACAAGCGAGTGAAGTGAAATGTACTAACATAGTTTTAAGCTATATTTATTAACACACGTTTTGTTTTATACTTTATATATGTTAGTTTGTAAGGTATGTATCTATGGACCATTGTAGCCTGATAATAAATGTTTTATTATTATTATTATTATATTAACATTGTCGACGTGATGGTAGCTGTGTCCTCGAGATAAAAAGGCGTATTGAGATGGCCAAGGATGCTATGACCCGTTTGAGTAACATTTGGAAGAAGACAGGAATTGATATCAAAACCAAGATCAGATTGATACGAGCCTTAGTACTCCCTATCTTCCTGTATGCAGCATAAACGTGGACGATATTGACCCGAGAAAGGCAAAGGATTGATGCATTTGAGATGTGGTGCTGGAAACGAATGTTGAGAATACCGTGGACTGCCATGCGCACTAATGCATCGATCTTAACCCAGCTTGGAATAAAAACCCGCTTGTCGACCCTAAGCCAACAACGCATTCTGTCCTATTTCGGCCACATAGTACGCAGAGGCAATGAAAGTTTGGTAAAACTGATTGTGGTTGTGGAACACCGAAGGCAGGAAGCAGGAAGGGTCGTGCGGTCGTTCACCAACGTGATGGACCGATCAGGTCAGGAATTGTCGTCCGCTAAATTCTGCACGGTGGTAAGGGATGCGCTGGACAGAAACCGGTGCAACTCCGTAGCTGACCGGACATGAGGGACCGACTACAGAGAGAGAGATAAACAATCGACCGTAATACCTATTAATAGAATTCATATTGGAGCCGCAAAATTGATGATGCCTGGGTAAAAAAAAAATCTATTTAGTCCGTCAGTCAGTTAATAAAAAAGTATTAGACACGTATTTTTTGTTTTATCGTATTGATAAAAAATGACTTAAAGTTTGGGAGTAGGGGCTCGCCACGTCACAACTACGTATAAAATCTACCAAGGCGTGAAGTTATGCCACATTTTAACTCAATGTATCGCCGTAATCTTTTGATTACGTAAAAAAAATAAAAATACTTGTCCAATATTTTTTAATAATCTAAATTTTTATTTCAATTTTTATTTTTATCCTGCCTACACCATTTATAATATGAATGCTCAATCTTGATATGTTAATTTTATATTTTTTTGTCCTTCTAATTTTATAACTTGTATTCATAATTTATTTTCTCTATTTTATCGTGTTTACACCTAGTTAGATGTGCATGCTGTGGTCTCCTGTAATTGAAGGAGCACACGTAAATGAACCTTTTTTATTATTGTAAATTTATATTGTTTATGTATATCCTTTGTTGGAGATCCTCAATAAATAAATGACGGACAATTATAAAAAATAGTCATCATCCCTATTATTACTACCTAGGTTACTTGAGAAGTACACAATGAGGATGCGAAAGTAACAAACATAACCGTTACAGTAACTACTACTATTCGACGTAACCGACAAACCAAACTAATTTGACGACAGTGAACAAGAAACTTTGTATTAGTATTCCATTTGTGGCCCCGAGAAGTTGGCAGGTAACTGACGACACAAAGCTGATGGTCCGTGTATCGCCAGCCTAATTGGCTTTAACAATAACCAGTGCAATGCAGTACAAAGTGTTTTTGTTAAATGTGACGTTATTGCGGTCTTTTGTGGTCAAATACTGATGTGAAACGAAGATTTGGTCCTAATATGGCCCCGCGTGGACGTAAGGAACAACAATTTTATTGTGTGACTGTCATTTGTTTGTTAAATGTCAGATTGCTTTAGTCGATTGTTTGGACCATTAAAATTAATATTGAACAATAGACGAAACTGTCCGACCTAAATGGGTAAAGTGTGTTAGCAATGTCAACACTCAATTACAAACTGCCATCCAGGAACAGTTTGATGATTCTAAAAGAGCTTGAGATAAGCTCTTTTAGAATCATTTTCTGTTCTACCACAAAGTGACTAAGGTATACAAATACCTACCTTTTTTCATTTTTTATTTGAGATGGGTTTGCTTTTGTCTCTAGGTTAGAGGTGACAGAGACAAAGTCGACGATGGAGTGTGCTTACCCAGAAGAAGCCTGTTCACTCTCACTTTGAAGACATTCGGGTTGTATGCGCTCGGAAACACAGACACAGGTACTGAGTTCCACTGTTTTGCTGTGCGCATTATAAAAGTCATTTGGAAGCGCTTAGTGCGAATTGGTGGAATAGCATCTAGGTAGGGATGGTAACTGGCAGTGCGTCTAGATGTCCGATGGTAGAAGGGGGCCTACCTTTAAAGTAGGTACTGCAAGCTGAACTCTTACTTGAGCTGTAGGAAGTAAACCGATTCAGTTTGTAAATTCGCACAAGCTGTCAGGCCGAATTGTTTTGCGGGTAGTCCGATATTTCAGTGCGTAGCATAGCTATCGACTTGTTACTACGTTACGGGGAATACTGTGGGCCTTCAATACGTCAGTTACGTAAGTTATCGCAGTATTCGGGGAATGTGTAACTAATATGTTCACTAACGTTTCTTTGAAGTACTGATTCTTGGTATGATAATTATATTTCGTAGTGATGAGTTACTCAAATTATGTTGTTACCTGTGAGTCTAAATTTGGACGAGATAAAAAACCACGTAAATGTGAAAAGATGCATTATTCACATGTAAAACATACAAAATTAAAACATAGAAAATTCCCTCAACTAAACACAAAATTGTAAATCGGCCCACTTCAAATAAAATGTTTAAGTAAATCCCCTTCGAAACTTCCCCTAAAAATAATATAAATATCAATGGTGCATCAAAGCGAGTTGAATTTGTTTACTCTATTATATTCACCTGACCACTGACCCGTTTAATTCTGACCCTCGGGGGCGAAACGTGACCTCCCCCGCAATGCAACAGCACGTCATTCCAAACACTCTTGAAACTGATTTTTATAACTACCACATTATGTTTACCACCCCTGAAACCACCCAGCCACCTTCCTACTTCCTTATAAGGTACAAATTACCTTGTAGTTTTGAAAAGTAGCAGCAAAGAAAGCGTGGTATTTAATATGAGGGGTGAACATACTTTGACTAGGATGCTCCCTTCCCCAGTAATTTGATACAGTTTAACTCGTGGGAATGCAAGATTTATGTACGGTTTATGTAATGAATAAAGACGAATAGATTAAAGTTGAATGCTTTATAGGCAACAGGAGGTTTTAATCGTACGAATTTCATGTCGAAAGTTGTTTTTTTCATAAATAAATTATCTTGGAATCACGACAATGTTCAGTTGAAGCGAACTTCTGAATAGATTTCAGATAGATCATCAGTATTAGGTTCCTATGGAGTAAAACGCTCAAGACGCTCCATAGACAATCATTTAAATTAAAATGAATAGTCCAGCCGTGGTTTAAGACCGAATAAAGTTTACTTTTGAACTTTGACTATGGATTCAAAGTCAAAGGTCAACAACCAGTAGTTAAATGAGTACTATATAACTAGAATTTAGGTATTGGAATGTCATGTGATGCGGAGGAATGAGGAAAATGTTGTCAGGAAAGTTATGAGTATGAATATGGATGTCTATACGAGTAGGGGAAGACCAAAGAAACGATGGATGGACTGTGTGAAAGATGATAAGGCTAGGAAGGGAGTGACTACCGAGATGACGACTAATAGAGAAGTATGGAAGAAAAAGACATGTTGCGCCGACCCCAAATATATTGGGACAACGGCAGGAGAATGATTAATGATGATAAAGTAAAAAGATAGTCAACACTTTGTAAGTACCTCCATTTTCATAAAATTTATTCAACTCACAAACAGAAACCTAGTAGTCTCACTTATCACTCTACATAGTGGTTTCCTATGTAAGTTAACTAAACATTCAGCTGGTACCGTAGTTTACCGACCTCACCATTTTGCTAACTTATCCCTGTGAAGAATAATCGTCCGTACCTGAAACAAGTAAGCAAATGCATTATTAGAAAACATTCGAGTCTTTGGTATCTGCAAAATCACTTAGGTCATAAGGTGCTAATGATATCAAAACTGTTCCCGAAATAATAAAATAAGCTTCCCAATTATTATTTTTTTAAGAAAAATGAAATATACTATTTTTTATTGCTTAATCTCAGTTCAGATCGTACCGATTTGTTTAAAATGGTTGTAGGTAATTTGTTTTAGTTCCTCGATGTGTAAAACTAACCCTCCATTGCGGCGGTCAAAAATATCTTGTATCACTATTTTCATATAGCGACAGAGGGTTGAGACCACCGATGCGGATATAATGTGAAAAAAAAAACCGTGATAGCATATTATGTCTGTTAAAGTTGGCTCACTATAACTTTTTTAATGATAATCAAATTACAATATATACTAAGTTTGTTTTTTGTTTGTTTGAACGCGCTAATCTCTGGAAGTACCAGTCGGATTTGAAAAATTATTTTTGCATTTGATAGTTCATGAATAATAATATTAAATAACCTACAGCCTTCCGCTGTAGGTTATTTAATATTACGATATGACCGTCAGGAGAGAGAGAGAGAGAGAGAGAGAGTTTTTTATTTGCTACGTTATTATTAATTGGTTAATATTTACATCATGATATTTGTTAAATATACCTAGGTATTTGATCTTAAATCAGTGTTGGGAATACCTAGTAATTTTTTTACTAAAAAGACTTCTGTCTCGCTTTGCTCTCAGTCAGAAGATATAACCGCAAATTTTATCGATACTAGATATAACATCAAAAAATGCCAGAAAAAAATTAAAAAATAAAAGCGGCCAAGAGTGAGTTGGACTCACGTACCATAAAAAGTGTGGTATTTGGAGGCATTTTTGTATTTTTAACATCTATAACAGAATAATTTCAGATTTTTCTCTATGCAAACTTGGGAAATAAGGGGAGGGGGTGGGGGGATTGTAATTCTTTTACATTTTTCATCAAAAGTCGAAAATTATTCGGCCTAAAAAAGCAAAAATGTTTGAAAATGTGCAAACAGCGCTCTTTCATATGATACCCCACATGCCCTGGTAGCCCTACTTCAAATTTTTAGGACCCCCCCCCCCCCCTTTCAGTCCCTGTTGCTATATATATATATATATATATATTTATATTTCTTTCTTATTTACAAAATAGCTGGGCAAACGTAATCTAAAACTATTCCAAAATGCAAGTTGATAGCATTAGTAGTTCTTGAGATATCCAGCTGTGACAGACGGAGAGACAGACAGACAGACTGAGTCACACCATAAGGGTTCCTTTTTACCATTTTGGTACGGAACCCTAAAAACGACAATCTCCACTGAAATCTAAAATAAGCTCATTCATTCTATTCAAGGGCATTTTGAAATTAGAACGCCAGGCTATTTGCACTCGAGGCGAGGACAAAAGCAGGCCGAGGCGCGTGCGTGCCTTATTGAGGCGCCTCGGGCGACTATTCAGCCATGCGCGGATAAATGCTATGCAAACTGCTGGATAAATACGACCGCGAGGCGCGCGGAAGGGTTATTTTTTTAAAGTTGATATTTCGAAGAAAAAAGTCCAATTCGGGTCAGGTTAGTTTGTTTCTGCGGAGTCGTAGACCTTGCAAAATGTTGGTGATGTCTGCTGTTGAACTTAGGTTTCTTAATTAATGCTTTATTAAGGTCAAATAACAATGCTATTGGTGATCCCATATGATATGTCTAGATAATGACATAGACGCTACTGTACATCTTATATCCACCTAGCTAAGGTGGACAATAGGATGGACAACAACGCATTTTACAGCACCCACATGCAAAAATACTGGCCGATATAAACTACAATATGCATAGCCAGATTGGGAAAATAATTACAAATTCTGATGAACTAAATTATTATAAACGAACGAACGAACGTATACATACGTCGTAGGTACATATGAAAGTAAAAGAAGCAAAAGGAGTATGTAAGTATCGTAGCAGATGGCGTTCTGTAGTTTCTGCCTACCCCCATGGGAAGAAGGCGGGAGTTTATGGTAGATGTATGTGTGTGTGTAAATTTCTGAGCTTCACATTATACATCCATAATTAAAAGAACTCAATGTAAAAACACCGCCCAAGTGTGTTTCGGACCACGCACAATGAAGGGTTCCGTAGTTGGGATGAATTTAACCCAAGAACGAACTCAATATTTTAGTTGAAAAACATGTTCCCCCTTACATTCCAACTGCAAATGTACCGTTGGTCGACGATTACTCGTGATAGGTAGTTTTCCTTTTAACTTCGTTATACAAGGTCTATCTATCTATTCATACACGAAATCTCTTAAGGGGTCATTGTACTTATCATTATGAACAATTTTTACTATGGGTCCAAACCTGAAATCGCGAAAAAAATCAGCTGTTCCCTACAATTATGTTCGCATAACTCGTCAAAATGTATGGTACAGCTGATTTTATTTTTCGATTTCAATATTAGTCCCATAGTAAAAGTTTTTCATAATGATGAGTACAATGACCCCTTAAAAGATTTCGTGTATGAATAGATAGAGCTTATGCCGTGATTTTTTTTTCACATATCCAATAACAACCATTTAGTTGCGGGGACACTTTCTATCAAAAATTAGCAATTTAAAGCTTACGCAAACGGATACCTGTATCGAAAAATGGTTTTCACAGACCCGCAATATTTTTTAACGGCCTATCCAAAGATACGCCACCCCATGGGATAGATGTAAAAAATATCATCTCCACTTTACGTCCCTAAATTTTTTTTTCAAGATTTTATTTTAGCACTTTGTCGACGTGATTAATGTGTACCCATGCCAAATTACAGCTTTCTAGTACTAAAAGTCTCTGAGCTCAGCTGCGGACAGATAGATGGACATGGCGAAACTATAGGGGTTCTTTGTTGACTACGGAACCCTAAAAAGACTTGACTTACAAGATTAACTATGATAAACTGTATACACTATTAAGTACGATAATTACTCAAGCTAAGTCAGAAGATTAAAAAGAAGGAAACGCAAAGATATCCTTTCCTCCACAGTTCAGATCCAATTGACCTCCACAATCCTTATTGCGTTAACTTTAACAGGGGAGGAATTATAGTTTCCTCTTACACTTTGTTCGTTTTTCTTGACGGCTCCTATTTCTGCAGATTGTTCGAACGATTGTTTGTTTGAAAGTTAGCATGGAAGAATGGCGGTGGTTGGTGGTTTATGGTTAATTTATAAATTGATAGCTCAAAGATATATCTTAATATTTTTATCGCACATTTTTACCAAATTTAACACACCGCACGCTAAAATTCGGTATAAAGATTTGCCTCACTTTCAGGGTATCGAATTAAATTAAACCGAAAACATACATACAATCAATCTGCCTAGCCTTTTCCCAACTATGTTGGGGTCGGCTTCCAGTCTAACCGGATGCAGCTGAATGCTTACTTACTTACTTACTTACACCTTGGTAAGACTGGTTGTCAGATTTTCGGGCTTCTGAAGACCCGTAACGACTGTCAAAGATCCACGAATGACAGCCGCTTTCCGAGGCACGGAGGAGTCTCGGTATGAAAAGATGGTCACTCATCCACAGACCAACCCCGGCAAGCGTAGCTTAACCTGAAGGATTGACCCGTGCGGCTGTTATTACATGAAAACCTACATAAATGTTACGAAAATAATTAAAAGTATTTGAGTTACCTGTAAGTATCGAATCATCTCATAACTTTTCTCCTGGTTTAAACTAATATTTTCTCCTAGTTTGCCAAACATTGTATACTACATAGATACAAAGCCTTCACCAAAATACAAACGACCCATAAGGAACACAACAGACATTTTCACAACAACATTTCCCCATTATTCACTAACGACAGATCTTATTTGGACTTGTATATTTTCTCTCAGTCCAAGAGAAACATGACGCGTCGATCATTTAGCGCGAGCTTAAATAGCTCAAAGGAACAACGCACATTGCCTCTTTACTTTGCTTGCAAACACTACAATCAAGTTCCAACCTTATATCTCAAGTTCGAAGGTTGAAAATATGTGTCCCAGTGTACATGAAGTGTTGAAAGGATCATTATTCCCAGCTTGATGTTGAGTCGTGATTGATCTGTCGCCGCAAATGGATGGGCTCGAGTCTGCGAGTGCGGTCGCGAGTACGAATGCAAGAACGACATAAACAAGTGTCGATGCGTGTAGCGAGCCTTATTTTTATAACCTTTTTTGTGATCGAGCGCGGAGACTGATGCTGGTTTGATCAGTCGGCTAAATGAAGTTACTCAGTCATGTGGGCAATGACATGCTGAACATTTGAAGGACTCTGTTGAGTAACAATTCAGTTAGTTCGGGAATTAGAGTGCATCTAGTGTCAGCATGAGCTATTTTGTTATTACATAAAAATAGCTCATGCTGAGGTGTAGAGATTGGACAGTTTGTAAGATGGCAGGTTGACTGCCTAGAGTTTAAAATGTAAATGAATGTCATTTTTAATTAATAATTCATTGGTACTTTCTAGTTTCTAGACACGACTCATAATACTTACGGGATGAAAACTACCTCCTTGTATGCACTATTTCCTTATAGGAACACGTTTTGTTCAGTTTCTGTTTGCAGGGTTTTTCACGCGTCACGGCTATGACTACAATGTTAATTAACAGATAGCCTTTGGCGGCCATTTTATAAATAAGCATACCAATGCAAGCTGCAGCATAGTGCAGCTTTTGCATTTTCTATACAGACATGGCGATTTATTTCTTATCTGGGAACATATGGACGTGATAAGTCGTACAGCTGGTGATCAGTAAGAGCCCTTTCCATATCTTTTATTAATTTTGCAAAAGATAAAAACAATGATCGTCTCCCCCAAAATAGAAGCCCGATATTTTTTTTACGAAAATGAACATAATACCGCAAGTTAAAAGGATAAACCGGTAAATCAGTAAACGGTTTTTATCTCCAAACACCTTTTATGCTCGGAGCGCTGTCATTAAAATAATACGCACCCACATTAAGCGTTGCAGCGATTTCCCTAAAAGTCGCTGCGATTAATCGCTCGTGCAAAAACTTTCGAACGCGGCGATCATGAATCATTGTCGCGAATTTATGTCCACGGGTGCTTCGTCCGGGGTTCTTGTTTTTGCTCGGGGCGAACCGATAATCCGCGGGTCGGTTACAAATGCTGCCGGATTTGCGACACACAGGGGGATGACGCGATAACGTGCTATGGATTTATTGTCGTATAGTGTGTTCATGCCTTATTATGCTGAAGGACAAGACAAAGGAATTAGATGTCAAAGTATCTTTGTGATGTTTTTGTAGGATGCTCTGAGAGGCGCGTAAAAAGAGCTCCCCGACAAAGTATGATTCAATGTTTTTTTGAAATGAGGCTGTTGCATTGTTAATAATAATGTATATTTTCTTTTATATGATTTTTATACGTTAGATTTTCTTTATTTATTTGTTTATTTGGGAGAAACAAACAGTAACACATTATATCTGCGCAAGTAATATAAACAAAGATATTATATAAATGTGAAACTCACACCGTTATCCACAGCATGTACAATTCATATTTAAAATGTTGAAGGAAATTTTTCTAGTAGATAACAAAAAAAAAAAAAAAATATTTGGGGTACACGGGAAATACAAACAATAAAATATCGAACATTAAAAACTATCAAATTCATCGAGACAACCGAGAAAAGACCCGTGCGAGACTTAAACGCTCCAATCTTAGCATAATGCAAACTTGCTAGTTTTACACTACAATAGAGTTGCTAATAAAGAATACTCCGTCTAGAAAAACTGTCCCTTTTAAGACAAATAACTTAATCCTTACTCTTATTTACGAGCATCTTAACATCTTTAGCGCGAACAAAAACAGCAAAGAATAACAACGACACAAAATCTAAGTGCCCCTAAATCCAAAGATTATAAATTTACCGTCAATTAAGTCAGTATAAATGCAATGAGTACAAAAAGCAATCGTGTTAATCGAACATAGGACCGTTTGTTACGATCTCGCGACCGGCAAATGGACAAATCAGATTATTTTACCCACTATGAGTCTGTAGATAACAGCGTGTTACGGCGCAAGTGAAAAGAAAATGGGGAATGAAGTAGTCGGATAGAAAAAAAATGTTGATGTACCATCCTTAAATAAAAATGTCACTCGTCTCTCCACAATTTCATTGACTAATTTAGGATGCATATCTTGTACGGCTTTAATAATACTTCCATATCCTAAGGGCACGTCTTCCCTACCATTATCGCGCCCCCCGGTCTACTCCTAATGCAATGCAATGCAATGCAATGGTCTCTGTAGCCCCATGAATCTTTAGGTTAATTCGAGTAATCGAGTCTGGTCAAACCACGCTGGAGTCTGCATTTTATTCATTTATTAATTTAATGTGGAATAAGTAGAATATTTTGATGATGATTAAGGAACAATAAATTTGAATTTTAGGTGACTGAACGACAGAGTAGGTAGCCAAATGGAGCCGTCGTGGTTCTTTTGACACAGTTCGACAAAGGTAGCATAAGACACCGTTACAAAACCTTTAGTTACAACAACAAATTTTTTTAGGGGTCAGCAAAGGTAGACTCGTTGCTATAAGCGAAGGACCTTCTAACTAGATGACGCGCAGGATCTAGGTCTTCTTCTAACGGTACACAGCAATAGGTTATGATTCTACATTCCTCCTAATTTGGAAACATCTAAATACTCCATAAAATCTTGAAAGCTGCAAAGAAAATGCTTCTAGCTTGCAACTAACGTCAAGGTCAAAGAACACTACACGTGTGTTACTAACTCCCCGCTTCAACCCCTTATTTGCCCCACAAATCTCAACGAGGCTATAAATTAAGAGATTCCTGCTAAGTTCCCATCAGTTTGCGCACCCCGTGGCGTTACTCACTGACCTCCGGCCGAAGACATCGAACCACTTGAGTGGAAATTATCTTACGTAGATTATCCATATATGGTGACATTTCTCTTCCATTTCCGATACCTAACTGGATTGCTATTATTCTTCTGCAATGTGAGCTTTTGGGAAAAGCTAGCATTTTTGTTGTTAAGTGTTTTCCATGTAAGGGCAATATAATTTAGGTGATCTTTGAAAGTTTTTGGGTGTGACTATGTTTTGTCTAAGAATGACAATAACTTACATATCGCCCGTGAACTTCTGAAATCTTCTATCTACCTACAAACAAATTTTACCGGAGGAACATAAAAGTAATTTATTTATTTTTCGTGGAGAATTTTGGTAAACCAGAAAGTAGTTGGTTAGTATTCATGTATTTTATGAAATCATAAATAAATGCAGTTGTATTGTGTTGTTTTTATTTTAATCGTAATTAGGAGTTGGCATTATAAAAATGTTTTGCGCAAAAATACTAGTTAGGAGGTATCAGAAGTTCACTTGCGATATAGTGGATAACATTAGGCGACATCAGACAGAAACGGCGACAGTAAGAAATGTTTAAAGAATTGGTTTAGATAGAAACACAGTTTTGTTCTGAAATGCTGCCAATTTACAAAGATATTTGTATCACATTTAACCTCAAATGAGCAAATACAAACTTTTTGTAAGAAACTAACAGAGTACGTACTGTAAAGGCCAGCGTGTACTAGAGAGGCATGACACATAAAGCACCACAATAAAATATAAGCAGGCTTCTTCCAGCTCAATAAATGCCTGCCCATTCAAATACATTAAAAACCTGTCCGTCTTGAAATCAACACGGAGCCATGATAAAGCACGATCAATTTTACGGTCAGTTCTGTCAGCGTGTACCAGGGAGGCATAAAACGTATAGCATCACAATGGGATGTCTTCATTGTCTGAAGGTACTGGCGGCTCGACGCGTTGCCAGCAGATGTACTGGTGTAAGTCAGAGGAGATTAACAAGAATTCTTTATTAACCTGAATTCTTGGTAGATTCAGAGATGTGTTTTCCCGCGAGATTTCTTATTACCTACTGATTTTGGATTAGTGGATGATAAAATGATTATTAAAAATCATTAATCATAATGATGACAATTTAATTCAATTCTTTATTGCATACAACATGTGTTTTACAACACTTTATTAATAACTAGCTGACCCGACAGACGTTGTCCTGTCCAAATTTGATGTTTGAGAAAATTAATTTTCTTCATATTTTTTTTTCGTGTATTTTTCCGATGTTTTAATAGTTATTCTGCTATTCGGGACTCAGACAAATACATCAAATCAAAAACCATGAAAATCGGTCCAGTCGTTCTCGAGTTATAAGTGTTCGAACAAACCCAACTTTGTTTTATATATATAGACTAGCTGTGGCCCGCGGCTTCGCCCGCGTGGATATCAATATTTCTCAATTGGAATCGGGTTTTGTTCACAATTTCATGGGTTTTAGTTTTTTTTTGCGCGGACCCCTAATTCTTTTTCTAAAAAAAAGTAAACTAAGCTACTCCTTATAATATCAGCTATCTGCCAGTGAAAGTCCCGTCAAAATCGGTGAAGCCGTTTCGGAGATTCGCCGGAACAAACAGACAAACATACAGACAAAAATGAAAAAAATTGCATTTTGTTATAAGTACCGTACGTAGATATATATACTTTCATATGCATTTATTAAAAATCTGTTATTTTGACATTACAAACAGACACTACAATTTTATTTATTTGTGTAGATTTGCAAGTTCATATGTCATGTCATATGTCAGTCACAACAAGAAACTAGAAATATATAAGAAAATGCTGAGCACGAAAATATTGTTATGATATCCTGTATTGATGGATTTGTTATTTCAGAACAAAGAGTTAGTTTTTACTTGACAGACTGAAATATTATTGGTTTTGAATAACAGAGCTGAAATCCTCACGAGCAATTTAGCCTAATTTTCGACAACGCTTGCTCCTTGTACCACACTCCAGTGCGTTGTCGGGGTCTAAATTGCAAATTTAATACAGCTATTTGCATCTGAAAAGACCTATGCAAAGTAGTTTTTGTGTACAGTGATTTGTACCGTTTATCTCAAACTCTTTATCTAAATTAGATGTGTGTGCGAACGTTACATTCGCTTTTTAGTGTTTTCTTTTGTCTATAAAATGGCAAGCGCCCGATTTTACGAGTTTCAAGCAATTTGAAATTAGCTGTTCCCGTTCAGTTTCGTATGGTATTTTAGAACGTTCACTTGTTTCAAAATTTGCATTTAAATTGTATTCTGTTTATAATGGCTTTATGATATTTATTTGTCTTGCCGGGACTAAAAAGAAAATGTTAAAGATCTCATATTTTCACATTGTTTCGACCATATTTCTTGTGACGTTGCTGTTTATACAGAATTTTGAATGTCTGTGCTTTGGAAAATGTATAACAAAGTGGGGTCTATTCCGTCCAAAGGCAATTCACACCGCTAATTCACGGTGTGAATTAGCCTTTGGACGCTTCTGCTTTGTTTTATACACGGCTATAGACGAACAGGGCCGAATTTTGAATGACGTTTCTCTCGTTGTCATCATGTTTGTGAAAGCAATTATATTTTTATAATCTTTCGCGGTAATTTGTATGGAATTCCCAGTTTCTATGATAATGCTGATTATACTATTTCTTAATTTTTTATTAAATAGGTACAAGATGGAGGTTATAGCCATTAAAGTATCCTTCCTAAAACAAGCCAGGGGTGACACACCATAGTTACAATAGACATAATTATAATAAAGCGCATCCATACAGAACCGGATGTCCCAGCATTAAAATAATAAACTTTTTACGACTGATTAAACAACTTAATGAGTTTATTTAATGAAGACGGAAGCTCCACTGATTCGTAGCATGCTTTTTATTTGAGTCAGGGGGATATACGGTTGATAATATTGACTTGTGTAAGTGACCCTTGAAGGTCAGTGCAACAACGACACTATTACTTCAGCATCGCTGAGCTCTTTCGTTTTTATTTAGTAGTTTTTGATAAAAGTAAAAGATAGTTGAATTATTTCTCTGGGGCCAGCTTAATTATCTCGGGCGGTTTTCTGGTAGGTTGCCACAGACGATTCTGGCTGACAGGAATAGCAGTTGTTGATAATAGTGTGGCGGGTTACTACTTATATAAATGTACTTTATAACGAATGGCTAAGTCCACGTAAAAAAAAAAAAAACGTGTCGGACCGCGCACAATGAAGGGTTTCGTAGTTGGGATGAATTTATCCCAAGAACAAACTTAACATTGTAGTTGAAAAACATGTTGTCCCAAACATTCCAACTACAAATGTAAGTTTGTACGCATAATATTGAGTGATTTATCATGTTATTTTGAGACCTTAGACTTCTTATAGGTTTTTCTGTAATTTATACATGTAGAACTATTTTCTGTATTTTTAGGCTCAGTAGTTTCGGAGATAAGGTGGAGGGAATGGTCAATTTTCGTCTTTAACGTCATTCTTAAGTAACTTTAAAACAATTTATCTTAAAATTATAAAAAAAATCTATTTAAGACTCTCAAAGTAAGCCATTTCATTGGATATGTCATACGGTACAGTTCGCAAAACTTTTTATTATTATTTTCTTGTTTGCCCCTCAAAAGTGACCTCCATATTCAAAATTCATTTATTTAAGTTACACGTCCGTGTTTGACTCACAGAAATTCATACGTGTACCAAAATGTACTTAATCGGTCTAACACATTCAGAGCAAATTGACTGTGACAGACAAACAGACACACGAGTGATCCTATAAGGATTCCGTTTTTTTCTTTTGAGGTACGGAACCCTAAAAACATCGTTTAAGGGCAAAAAAGGCTAGCCTTGTGGAGGGTAACGAACAGACTGCATAGCATACAGCACTTTTTCATGCACTTTTTTCATGTGTATTTTGTGCGCGTCACTTTCACGTGAATAAACTGTTTTTCGCTATTTCTTTCTTTCTTCCACTTAAATGACCAGAAGGCCTAGATAAATGTCATTATATTAATGGAAAAGTCAGAACTGCATTGGATTGACATAAACTACCAAAATGTCAAACCTGATGTCAATACTGTTGAAAGTTGATGTAGAAATACGAAAGGCTTTAAAAGCGATTACCATTTAGGTTAAATAATAACTAAGCCAATAACAGCAAAATGAATAGGTATGTGTTTGAACATCTTGAACTTCAAGACACATAACTACAGATTAATACAGATGGGACACTGCGCAAAATCATTTAAATAAAAAGCGACTCTTGCTACGACATAATAAAGTGCCATTCAGGTCCCACAACGCTTATTACCTACAGCTATATTCACCTACAAGTTGCCTCTTTTTCGAAAACGTAGAGGCAGCGCGCCGCTTGTGCGCCCACGCCTTGACGCCGCCTCGACTCTAGCTAGTGTGAGCGACGCGCCTTATACCTTCTGACTCGTTAGGGTTGTCTTCTATTACAACGCGGTGTGTGAATGAGTATCGAACTGACCGCGCGAGCCAGCCGGCGTGCGGCAACCCGCACTGAATTGGCCCGACAAGTCGAGCCCGCCGCGTACTTATAGCTTCATACCTAAACTGCGGAGTGTCCCATCTGTATTAACCTGTGACATAACTAAAACGAACTTTAGAACCCAGCTGAGAGCGGAACGCGTCATTTTTCGGCGCGCTGATCCGCATCCGTTCCACGCGACGCGTCGACGCCCCTCGGCGCTACTTTACTTGAACTTTACTGCACGAATCTACTATACTTACGTACAATTATATCGACATTAGACTTCATGGGAGATGGGTTTCTTATGTATTTTCTATGGGTATATAAGGGTGACTAATGTCTACATATACAGTATGTTAACCAACAGAGGGCGTTCCCGTTAACCCGCAATAGTATAGCATCCATACATGCTAAAAAAAATATTACCATTCGAAAACAAAATGGTTTTTATTTTTTTTAATATTAAAATATTCACTAAAATATTCAAAAAAATATTCACTAAAAATAAAAACTAAATTGCGATGTTTCCGTCCTTCAAGTACGCGTGTACAGAGTGTTTCTTTTACGTATCAATTTAACATTTTTAGTGAATATTTTAATATTAAAAAAAATAAAAACCATTTTGTTTTCGAATGGTAATATTTTTTTTAGCATGTATGGATGCTATACTATTGCGGGTTAACGGGAACGCCCTCTATTGGTTAACATACTGTATATGAACGAGCACGTTTGTAAATTGTTTGGGAGTCACGCGATAAGTGTCATTCGTCACAACACATAACAACTTCATCGTTATTAGCCAATTGATGCCTAGAACTATTAAACAATTGGATTAAATTGGCCCTATATGGCAAAGCTTTTGATTTTTGCGCTTACGTTTATTCGAGTCGAGTTTATTTCCCATTTTCGGATAGAAAACATGGCCAACAATTACGATGAAACTAAGATCTTCTGGGTCCAAACGTCTGTTTGAGAAACCCACCTTCAGCATGACCTTTTAGACATTTGGGCAACATAGCAATGAGTCAAATCGCTATGTAACAATGAAGAAGAAGCACTAACTGATGTAAGCAATTTTATTATAAAGATTGGCAATCCTTACTTCAAGTATGGTAATTATAGCCCCATTGATCTTACAAATCTTATAATACATGTCACCGTATAATTATGAACTTCGTTAGTATCGGTATTATTGCCGTTAGATTATAAGCTGTCGAAAAATTGTGAACTGCTACAAACCAAGAGAGAGAGAGAGAGAAGAGAAGACAAGAGCAAGCCCATCTTAAATAAAGAAAATAAAGAATAAAAAAAACCATTTACAACTTAACGCATATCCAACTTGCTTGTGACGTAAAGCACCTTGCGCTAGGCTCCGCTCGCTTCGCTTGCTCGGCTTGCGCGCGTTTGGTCACAGCTAACCCGACCGCATTTCACCCAGTTCACAATTATTCGACAGTTTATAATCTAACAGAAATAATACCGATAGAATAGAAACTAACGGTTCTCACAATATTACGGTGACATATACATGTCCGGTAAAAAATGAAAACCTTGAAATAGCATATAATAGACCTTATGGCAGTTCTAAAAAAAAATACATAAATAATATATATAAAGTACTAACTTTTTACATTTTCCTTCACCACGACCACAAATGAATGAATTTCATCGGTTATATGTTGTTATAAATAATATATTACTAAATACAGATCCTACTACTTTGACTATGCCGACAGAGAGGCAGTAAATAGTGTGACTAAAATAAGCATAGTTTTGTTTTTCTTCTAAAAAATCGTTTCCTAAGTCGTACTTGGGATAATTTTTTTAAATATTTTTTTTAGAACGGCAATAAGGTCTATTATATGCTTTTTCAAGGTTATCCATTCTTTACCGGACATCCTGTAGGTATAAGAATTGAAACCAATGAATGTGAAAAAGATTAGAAATGAATTCACACTCATTCTCTCTCTCTCTTTCTTTCCTTCACAAACGTACTGACACACATCCATTTATATCTCTGTTTATATAAAAAAGGAAACGTAGAATGTTTGTTTACATTGTCATAGTAGGTGCCTTTGAGAGATGAAAGCTGTTAGCTGGATGCTTTGAAGGTAACAAGATCACGCGGTGTGCATTGGGACATATATCTTTATGGTGCTTTGAGCTACTTGGTGGTAGTTTATGCTACTGATCTTTTATTGTTTTGATATCATGATATCAACGACTTGTGCAATATGCTAGGTACTAACTTCCTTCTTGTTATAGAGGCCACTCGTGGTTTTTGGTTGCTATGACATATGTAATCCTGTATTCTTTAGTATAGATGATAAATAATAAAAAAAAAAAAACATTGGAAATTAATATACGTGTAGTGTATGCAATTTTTTGGTAATACCTGCGTGACTAGGCAGTTTCCAAGTGCAGATTTCACCAATAAAACTAAACGCGATCAGCACATAAACCACGTTTAAGAGCTGTCAGTTTCGTTATTTTCTTTGAAATATTGACACTGACAGCTCTTGAACTCGGTTAAGGTGTGCCGATCGCGTTCAGTTTCATTGGTGAAATCCGCATTATGTAATTCTCGTGCAGAAAAACTTTGCCTTTTATGAAATAGCCGTGAATATCTCCCATCTTACGAATCAACCTATATTTTTTCAGACAGAAGATAAAAGTGGTTAGTGGGACAGCAACAGGTCGTTTTTTTTTTATATATAAATTATGATTTTCTTACACTAGTGATCAATTAAGATTTATTTTTCAATAAATGCCTCATAAACTTTCACAAATAAATAAATAAATAATAATAATAATATCCTGGGACATTTTCACACAAGGTCATCTGGTCCAAAACTAAGCAGAGCTTGTACTATGGAAACCAGATAACTGATATACTACATACACTACTTTTTTTTTGTAAATACATACTTAGGTATATAGATAATTACACCAATAATAACAATGCACAGGACGAGGATCCAGCCTTATTTACACGATGCACTGTTTAGACGATGCAAGTCATTTATTGCTACAGATAAGAAAGTTGCATCGTGTAAATGAGGCTCAAGGCGATCACATTAAATTTGTACTAAATCTGTTCAAACAAGTGAATTTGATCCCACCCTATATTGTTCCCACTGCTGGGCCTCCGGCCTCCTCTCGGGGAGTGGGAGTGGGCCGTAACTCAACACGCGAGCCCAGTGCAGGTTGGTCCCACCTTCATACCGTTCGAACTCAATTAACTCTATATTACAGTGATTACAGCTGACTTCTATACCTACCTACCTACAAGTCTAAACAAATAAATGAAATTGAAGTGTCTGTGTGTACTGTCATGTCAAAATAACAGCTTTTTATTAAATTAATATGATAGTATATACGGTACAATCAATCTGCCTGCCTTTTCCTAACTATGTTGGGGTCGGCTTCCAGTCTAACCGGATGCAGCTGAATACCAGTATTTCACATGGAGCGACTGCCTATCTGACCTCCACAACCCAGTTACTTGGTAATACGATACCCCTCGGTAAGACTAGTTGTCAGACTTTCGGGCT
Organism: Dicycla oo; assembly: GCA_948252095.1. Taxonomy (NCBI): domain Eukaryota; kingdom Metazoa; phylum Arthropoda; class Insecta; order Lepidoptera; family Noctuidae; genus Dicycla; species Dicycla oo. Next base: position 29,675,382 of record OX411713.1, on the reverse strand, counting down.
TCTGACAACCCGTAACGACTGTCAAAGATCCACGAATGACAGCCGGGACCATCGGCTTAACGTGCTTTCCGAGGCACGGAGGAGTCTCGGTATGAAAAGATGGTCACCCATCCACAGACCAACCACGGCAAGCGTAGCTTAACCTGATGGATCGACCCGTGCGGCTGTTATTGCTTAGCCACAAGCTCCTCGAAAGTATATACGGTACCTACTTATAAAAAAAAAAAATTGTCTGTCAGTCTGCCTGTTTGTTCCGTCTAATCTCAGAAACGCCTTGACCGATTTTGACGGGACTTTCACCGGCAGATAGCTGATGTTATAAGGAGTAACTTAGGTAACTATTATTTAAAAAAAAAGAATTAGGGTTCCGCGCAAAAAATTAAAACCCATGAAATTGTGAACTAAATACGGTTCCAATAGAGAAATATTGACATCCACGCGGGCGAAGCCGCCGGCAACAGCTAGTAATTTATAATAAAGTAATTCCCATCCATTATAGATCTAATTTATTATTCATCTCGGCTTCGCGACGTGACGCGACGTCGACGTTATGACGTTTCGTTACTCCTACATCGAATTAAATATTAAATTCTACTTTGACAGCCGACTATTTATAGCCTCAATACCTATGGCACGTGGCTTATAGTGGTATAAATAAGTTGTTAAACTTAGAATACGAAACTTTTATTTAGAGTATGTAAGTATATGCTTTTTATTATCTAAAATAGCCTAACGTTGCAATACAATGGGATGCTTTCTAAAGCCATATTTTTATGGCAATAGCGTTAGTGCTGCTCCCTTTTCTTTTATAAATATTTGGGTCATAGTTTTATTATTTTTGAGGCTTAATAATAACAGCCGCACGGATCGATAGATCAGGTTAAGCTACACTTGCCGCGGTCGGTCCGTGGATGGGTGACCGTCTTTACATACCAAGACCCGTCCGTGCCTCGGAAAGCAGGTTAAGACTTTGGTCCCGGCTGTCATTCGTGGATCTTTAACGGTCGTTCGGGTCTTCAGAAGCCCGAAAGTCTGACAACCAGACTTACCAAGGGGTATCGTGTTACTCAGTATCTGGGTTGTGGAGGTCAGATAGGCAGTTGCCCCATGTACAATACACTATTCAGCTGCATCTGGTAAGACTGGAAACCAACCCTAACATAGTTGTCAAAAGACTTATCTTTTGACAACTATGTTAGGGTTGGTTTGCAGATGATGAGTTTTATATTTTTTCATTGTAAATCATTTGAATTGACCTGAAGGCAGTACCTATATGTTTTGACGGTCCAGTACAGATCAGTCTAGCGAAGAATTCGAGGAGAGCCGACCAAATAATGGTCTCAGGAGACTTTACACCCTTCGGGTCACCGATTTGGCCGCAGCTCTACGTATTGAAAGAGACTTCCTCAAAAATTAGGGAGTTTCTTGCGAAAGTGTTAGTCTCACCGTTTGTCCAAGATTCAAAACTACTAACTCACGAAAATTGTAGTAGCGAAATGTAGCTTGCGCAATGTTGCATGCGTTAATGTTGCTTGTGTGCGATGGCTTCTAATATTAATATTTTTATATGAATAATAATTTCGATTTTTATATACCTAATATATAAAAGTCACTATGATTCAATTCGAAAATTTTTCGAAGAATTAAAAAAAATACTTACGTACTGTATTTATCGAGAGAAAAAAAAGATCATTGCGTTCGAACTATGCATCTTCTTATGTCGCCGTTTCGTCCTTCATCTGGTGACGCATATATGTAGTCTGTTAAGAGGGTACCGAGCGCGCAATGGCACCTTCATCGTTTGTTTGGTTATTTCTTTTATTTTAGAATATTTTGGAATGAAAATGCAGCAAAAAGGGACGTTAAGTGGTGCTCCACAAGAGTATAAGTTATTATTATTACGAACAGTAGTTTTATATTGTTAAGTTTTATTGTAATCCTTAAAACGGAAAATAGTGGCTACTATAAGCTACCTATTTTGACACAACAATGTTTGTAAGTTAGCATTTTTTAAACTTTGACAAAATGGTGAGACTGATATTTTCGCAAGAAATTTCTCCCTTATTTTTGAGTTGTGCACCTTAGGACTTTAGGAATATATAACACTAGGAAATCCCTTTCAATACGTAGAGCTGCGGCCAAATCGGTGACCCGAAGGGTGTAAGGTCTTCTGTTAAGTCATCCAAGAAAAATGTTGGGATTAATGTAAACTGGGAAACGACCAATTGGACTGATTTCTTACATTTTTGAATGATGCAGGTAACTCTACGTGGTTTATTATTCAAGTAAAATGGAGTGTCAGTTGTAGTTGTCCGTATTGCAATAACTCAGAAAGATCAAAATAATAATTAGGTAGGTAGGTAATGTAGGAGTTCGACTCCAATTATGTCTGAGTTTGTACAGGGGTGTGAAGTTAATTACGGAATAACACTCGGACACCCAATAACGAGAGGTGTAATTAATAGGTTTAAACGATACAATCTTCGAATAAAATGGAACACTTCTTAAATTAAACCGCCTAGCGCCCTAGCTAAAACCAAGTTGCCGACAAAAAAAAAAAAACATACGAACTATCTTTTTTATTTATTAAAAAAAAAAGACCGTTCTGCACTGGCGCAAGTAGTCGAATATCAGCCAGTACAATATAAGGTTAAGGTCAATTGCATGGAACCTTTACAGTACCTACTACAGTACGACAGCGTTCAAAAGTTGCATCGTTTATCTTCGGAAAAACCTCAACTTTGCCAATTTAAATGTGACTGGTACAATAAGGGGTAACAGAGTTAGTGCGTTAATCCCGTTAATCTACAGAGTGGCGATTAGGTTATCACTTTAAGGCTCATTTTAACCACACAATACTAAATGCCTTTAACGCTAAGCGAGTTTAAAACTTCATTCGGTCCCTGTCATCTTCAAACGATTGAAACAAACAGAGCGATGATTTAAACTCGTTTAGCGTTAAACGCGTTTAGTGATGTGTGGTGGAAATAAGCCTTATTGAAACCACGTATATTATAATACAAGATTTTGGACACTCCTGTTATTAAAAAAAAATCTGCTTTTCCCTACAAAGATGCAATTCCTACGGAACAGCGATTTTTAAGGTTCCGTATCTAAAAAGGAAAAACGGAACCCTTATAGGATCACTCATGTGTCTGTCTAACTGTCTGTCTGTCTGTCCGTGTGTTACAGCCAATTTGCTCCGAATATAATGGGACAATTAAGTTGAAATTTAGTACACTTATGTATTTCTGTGACCCAAACACGGACGTGTAATGTAAATTAATGTATTTTGAATATGGGGGTCAATTCTGGGGGCAAATAAAAAAAAAATTTTAAAAAGTTGCAAACTGTACCGTGCGATATATCAAATGAAACAGCTTACTGTGAGGGTCTCAAATACTTTTTTTTTTATTTTAAAATAAACTGTTTTAAAGTTATTTAAGATAATAGACGAAAATTGTACCATCTCCCCCTTTATCTCCTAAACTACTGAGCTTGAAATTAAAAAAAAAAATACAGAAAATAATTCTATGGCTATAAATTACAGGAAAACCTATAAGAAGTCTATGGTCTTAAAATAACATGGTAAATCTCCCAATATTGTGCGTACAAACTTACATTTGTCCATAGTTAAACGAAAAGAATACAACCCACATTAGGTGTAATGTTTGACGTTTGTATTTGGAATGTATGGGAGAACATGTTTTTCAACTACAATGTTAAGTTTGTTCTTGGGATAAATTCATCCCAACTACGGAACCCTTCATTGTGCTTGATCCGACACGCACTTGGCCGGTTATTTAACACCTTTTCTATCGTACCTTTGACGTAAAATGTGTAATAATTTAGGTGGGTTTAAATCAATTTCTATTGGTCGATAATCACATTTTATTCACTATATTTCGGTTTTTCCGCAGATAGCCGATGAACCGTTGAACGTTGTCGTACTTGTATGCCTATAATTTACAATGTATGACCAAAATATTAACCGTAATTAAAACGCCCCCCTCTCATTTCTTCAACGATCTTTATCGCCTCATAAAAGCTACCTTCTTACCCAAACATTATCTCGTTGATTGTCGAAGAAATATTTTTAATGTTCATAAATTCGTTGATAGTCACGGAAAATATTTACAGTGGCGACGTCCAAACATTAAGTCGTAAAGGTGTAAAATTTATGATTAATAAAACAGTCATTATGTGGTGTTATCATCGTCGTAATAAAACTAAAAAGCTATTTTATGTTATGTATGAGTAAAGCGACCATAATTTTTTTTTGTCAGAGTGGGACACCAGCTGTATTAAAAACTAAAAATTTTTCGGTATTTTACTAGCATTCATTAGAAAATTAATAATACTAAACAATAAGTAGATGTTCAGTACTTATTAGTTGAGTTATTAAGGCTTAGTTACAGGACTTCTCCATATCTTACTAAGGAACAGTTATTTTGTATTTTGAGCGATTACGGTTCACGTCTAAAATGAGTTAAGCGTACAAAGAAATTCGTTTAACAAATTTTTTGTCAAAATATAATTTGTGTATCAATAATCAGTTCAACAATTATTCCTATAATACATTATTTCATTATTCTTATGCTTTTTGACTGAGTTATATGCCATTTTGTAAGACAAGTCATGATTGCGATTTTTTAGTTATTTCAGTCTATTATTAAGCGTGCGATTTGTCGGCGGAATGAGTTTCAAAATATCGGGTCTAATTTTAAATAGGAATGGAGCTCATTACATGATTTTGTTGATGTTGACATGTCTTGGTAATTAAAATGGCTTTCAATATTGCGACATTTAAGGCCAAAGCGTCAGGGTAGTCTGCGAAATTCAAATTTTCTTACGTTTTTTGCAATTTACAAGTCAGTATTAGGTTGTACGTTGATGAAAATATAATTCGCGGCCGTAACAAGTATGTATGTACATAATTATAAAAGAACTCTTTAAGACCAGGTAATCCTAATAAATGTCTGTTTCATGAAACCTTGACATTTGAGGATTATACTAGCTTAGGGAGTTGTATTACTGATTTTAATGGTTATAATTCCGTAAATACATATTTGCTACGGCCGCGAATCATAGGTACTTTATTTAACATATAAATTAATACTGACTTGCAAATTGCAAAAAACGTAATAAAAATTGAATTTCGGGGGCTACCCTGACGCTTCCCCCTTAACTGCGTTTTGTCTCTTGTCCATATTTTATTTATTAGAGAAAAAAATATTTCTCTACGTGCGTATGTTCCAGACAGACACATTAGGTACTCAATAATCATACGAAAGTTCGTACAGTTATGGTTGTTAGCACGTAAATACTGGGCCTGCAAACTCGACATAGATAGCGATCGCTATACGGCTGAATTCGGTCGCAAAGTCCTAGTGGGGTCCCTGGACGGTCAAAATTGCATGACAAACACGAAAAAATCACAAATCGTCGGCCTAATTTGTTAACCTGCCAAGTACATTTTATCATAGTTTACAAGACGAAGAAAAAACCGACTAATAGGTATATTTATTGCTTTAGCAATCAATTCTGAAAATGCTGTTGGTTCTAATAAGTTTCCTTGATATTTTAAAAGCTTAACTAATAAGCTTATCTTACACACATTTTAGGAAAATTATGTAAACACAGATATAGTCAGCTTTATTTGGCAGGTTAACAAATTAGGCCGACGAAATGCTTGTCAAGCAATTTTGACTGGCTAGGTACCCCACTAGGACTTTGTGACCGAATTCGGTCGTAAAGCGATCGCTATCTATGTCAAGACTGCAGGCCCTGGAATAATTCCACCCAACGGTCTTCAACAGGAACATTCTCAGCCTTCCAGCTAGTGATTTTTTCATCTGTCGCGTTGGGAATCCAAAAATAATCGGCAGATACTTAAATTAATTTATCTTTCAGTCTGTTTGCAAAAACGAGACGTTTTTGACCTGACTGGGGAGAGCGGGACAAACAGCCAGAAAGTGGGACTGTCCCGACCAAAGTGGGACGTATGGTCACGTTATGTATGAGTGATATACGACGAATGGGTCGTTAGCGTAAGGTTGGGCTAGTTTATTGAAGTTATCGGTCCAAGTGTAGGAAGGAAACGCCGGGGTGGTTTTTAATCAGTAAGAGTCTGACAAACCCCTCCGCCCACCCCAGTGCGGAGGACATCCATGAGGATTTTCTACCCCGGAACAAAAAAACACATTTCTACAGGTAAGTACGATTGCACCATGATTATTCAAGATAAAGATTATCAACCAACCTGCGGGCCAGTTGCGTAACACACTATCAATCGGAATTGGTTTCATTTTCACAGTTCAACAATAATCAATGCGTTATTTACGTTGTTGAGCAGACAATTTTTTCGAACATATGAAGCAATGGATTAGTAATTAGCAAAATGATTTGGGTGCTGGTGCTAATTTATGATAATAAAAACGAGTTTTTGATGACCTTTTACGAATCATTGAACCAATAAAAATATTAAAATCAAACTTAAATAAGTAGGTAAACCAAATCATAATAAAACTTATTAATTTTGTTTGACTTGTACATGCATAAAGTCTGTCATTATGGTACTATTTTTGAATTCATAATCTGAACGTTACGATATAAGTGTAGTTAAAATTAATTTTACCATTTAAATAACTGTATTAACCCACAATCTTATATCTCACTAACGGGGTAAATGTCCCAACAATCGGTCGTACCGGAATTTAATCGTCAATTTTAGATAAGGCTCTTATAATCACAAAAGTCCCACAATCGTTGGCTATGGTCCTAATACTAACAGTGGGGTGCTCCCACTTCCCGTATTAATTCAGTATTGCCGTGAACAACGTTAATTGTAATATAGCGTGATTATAAAACACCCAATTCAAGTTGTTTACGTTTTTTAAAGTAAAACATTAGGGGTCATTCGATGCTTTATTTAATGGCTTCATTTGCATAAGAACGTTTATCACGGTGTGTCCCTTGGGGGTTGAGCAGCAAACGACCTAGTTCTTTATCAATTGCATTTATGAAATAGGTGTTTGTCATTTTCCTTATTGTTGGTATAAGTATTTTTATCGCTCAGTTAGTAAACACAAAAAAAATATGTTTGGGTTTATTATTAACCGAAGCTGTGTTTCATCTACATGACTCATTCCTTAACAATATAAGCAACAAAATAACACACATTGCTCTTTTGACGAATCCGTATAAATAAATCAATGATCACATCAAACGGCACCTATATGTCAACGGCGAGAAAAAGCGACAAGTTAATAAAGTGTAATGTCCCGTGATATCAACAGGCAGCTGAATGCCCGCATCTCGATGCGAACGCGATCAATTTTCGATGGCCCAATTACCTTTCGTCGTGGCATAAGGGTCGGACGATTGTTGGGCTGTTCACCTGATTTGTTGTTATAGATATTGGAGACGAAAGGTTAGGTTTTCATGTCAGTGCAATGGAGTCCTGAGAGACGATACATCTTGGTTATATACCCATAACAAAGACTTAAAGTGACCACCGTTCTTAAAAAAAAAAACATTTAATCAAGTTCTGGACGCATTTTAAATAATTTTCATCGTCATTTGTTAAACATTCTCTGGCTGCCTAATATATCTATCTTGATCACAATTACTTTTTATCGTTGACTTTCTGTATTATAACTTGTTCACTACTGAAATGTCATTGCCATATTTATCGAAAGTTTGGATGGATGGATGGATGTTTGTAACTCAATCACGCCAGAACGGCTGAACAGATCTGGATTAAATTTGGTACAGAGATAGATTATACTCTGGAGTAGTAATAGGATACTTTTATCTCGAAGAAATGGGAAAATGGTTCCCGTGGAATAATTTCCAACATCCACGCGGGCGAAGCTGCTAGCAAAAGCTATATTTATTGTTCAACTAGGACTAGATTACAGGGGCAAGGTAATATACAAAACATAAGCATTAAGTTTTTATAGCTAGTGGGTGCCATATTGTTCTCCTAGATAGGTTAGGTACATAATAGCCTGTGTTTAGGAGAAACAGTTCCAATCCCCCTCATAAATGATAGACCTATAACAGCACGTTTTAAATATCTTAATTATATGTAAATAATTATCATTACAGTAAGCTACATAACTATCATTACTTATTTATATTCTAGATCTACTATCTTTCATCCTTATTCAGTTTTTATTGACAAGCAGTTTTGCTGACTGATCGCTTCATCCGTATGTATCACACATTCTCGTTACTGAAGCCCATAGATAATAATTAGGGGCGAACAAAATGGCTTCCTGATATAACGAATTACAAGTAAGTCAATTTTCTACGTTATCAAAATAGATGTTGTAAGGGATGAGGTTGACTTGCTAAAGCTAATAGCGAACTTGTTACTAGTAGATATAAAGTTGGTAGCGAAACTATTTTGGAAATACGGACTTAAGAGTGGCACTCAGTAAATATAACAGACTACGTGAAACTTGAATCCTGAATCCAAACCTGGAAACCTGAATATATAACAATAATTATACACGAGATAAAATACAAATGGAAAGAAGCATTTTGAATATAAGGCTGAATGATAAACAAAAAACAGAAGACATACGCAAGAAAACTAATGTAATAGATGTTATTCAATATACTAAACGCACGAAGTGGAAGTGAGCTGGACACGTAGCAAGAATGGCAGGTGGATGATGGACACAGTTGGTACTCAATGGCCAGGCCCAAGCGGCAAGGCGGATGAAGTAAAACAAATTACCGAAAAGGTCTGGACAAAGAAAGCGAAGGAGAACAGTTGGAAAGAGTTGGAGGAGTCTTAACTAAATGAAAGTGAGTATACAGAATTAATTTTTCAAGTGGGCGTAGATGGCCAAATTCGTAACTATGAGGAATAGCGAAAAATAGTACGGAGTCTCGGGCTTGATTTTGATGAAGCTAAAACAGCAGCATTGTATTTAAAAAAAAAAAACAATATTTCTAGACAGGAATCTAACCCGTTGATTTAGAAAAAAAAAACACTATTATTACACCATTCGATAGTGTCGCTAATAATGATTGAATTCTGGGAAGTAATGACATACGGCAAACTAAAGGAAAGAGCTTATTTTTAACAAAATACTTTTTTATTTTTCTTATGTTACCTGCCTATAATACCTTGATATAAATTTTTCAAAAATCCAATGATGCTGTTTTAGTTTTCATCAAAATCGAGCCCGAGACTTCTTTGAGTACTTTTCACTATTCCTCATAGTTTCGGATTTGGCCGTCCACTCCCACTCGAAAAATTCAGCCTGTATATCAACTGCCAAAACGATTTTTTTTTAATGTAAAAATGAACGTTAAGGAAAATAAAGACTATTTGTTATTATTATACATAATTATGAGCTTGACTAAAATATTGATTGGAAATGTTTCACATGAATAGTCTATACAACGTTTTGACAGTGAACGCAATGAGATGATTAGCTACTTCACAGTGACTATCCGAAATCCTATTACTTACCTACATAGCATCTCGTTGCCTTTTGCAATTGCCAGGGCAAATATTGATTTGATTGCTATACAGGGGTAAGTGTAAGCAGTGACAACTTTTAAGGGGTCATTGTACTCGTCATTATGAACGATTTATACTATGGGACCAAACCAGAAATCGCGAAAAAAAAAATCTGCTGCTCAGTACATTTATGTTCGCGTAATTTGTCAAAATGTAGGGAAAAGCTGTTTTTTTTTTCGCGATTCCAGGTTTAGTCCCATAGTAAAAGTTGTTAATAATGATGAGTAAAATGACCCCTTAAAAGGTTGACACTGTTTACACTTAAATCCTGTATATCATGTAGATTTCGATTTACCGATATCTCTACATTTTAGGATTTCATTTGCCGATTTTCCTTTCCCTGTCTACATAAATAAGCAGAATCTTACATACCTAAGGGAAATTATCAATATAATGAAATACCTATTACATAAAATGAGCAGGAATAAAGTGATTTTTTATTGAAGTCCCTGGGCGATCCACGAGTCTACTTCACTCAAATTGATCTATATATAAAATTAAATTAATGAAAGCTTGTCCGTGCAGGTTTGTTTACATATTTGGTTGGATACTTTCTTGATCTTTTGGGAATAACACAAGGTAATAATACACACGATATAAGAGTTAGCCCACGTTCGCACGGACGTAAAAATATCATGGTGGGATTTTATCGCGCACTGGATTTTCAACTATCAGTGTTGAGTCGAGCATTCAGAATCCAACAGAGTGCGTCCCAGCGCATCAAAGAAACACACTGTTGGATTTTCAACTCTCAGCGCTAAGCAGTGTGTTGAAAATCAAGTGCGCGAAAAAAATCGCCGCGAACCTGGGCTAACAGCTGATGCAATTGTTAGGTAAGTAAGAAATAATCAGAGGCTTATTTTTTTTTGTAAATAGTAATTTCATCCAGCAGTGAAGGCTATAGATCAAAGGCTAATTATTAAGACAGCATTAGGTAGATAACATATCAAGGTTTGGCCTATACATAGATCAAACCTGGAACTTGGAACTTCGACCTTGAACATACAACTTCATTTCAAATTACTACTTATCAGCACGTGTTTATGTGACAAATAAACCTATTTTTAGGATTGCGTACCTCGAAAAGCAAAACGGAACCCTTATAGGAACACTTATGTGTCTGTCTGTCCGTCTGTCACAGCCAATTTGCACCGAATGTAATGGACCAATTAAGTTGAAATTTGGGACACGTATAAATTTCTGTGACCCAAACATAGATGTGTAACGTAAATAAATGATTTTTGAACTTTTGGGGGCTAATAAGAAAATTAAAATAAAAAGTTTTGCAAACTGTACCGTGTGACATATCAATTGAAAGGGCCAACTGTGTGGGTCTGAAGTAGTTTTTTTTTTTAATAATTTATATTGTTTTAAAGTTATTTAAGAAAATAGACGAAAATTGACCATTCCCTCCTTATTTCCGAAACTGCTCAGCCTAAACTTTTGAAAAAAAAAATATAATAATAATAATATCCTGAGACATTTTTCACACACGGTCATCTGATCCCAAACTAAGCAGAACTTGTACTATGGAAACCAGATAACTGATATACTACTTTTTTTTTGTAAATACATACTTATATAGATAATTAATAAAAATAATAGTTTTATAGCTATATATTACAGGAAAAACCTATACGAAGTCTATGGTTTTAAAATAACATGGTAAATCTCTCAATATTGTGTGTACAAAAATTTACAGTTGGAATGTATGGAAGAACATGTTTTTCAACTACAATGTTTAGTTTGTTCTTGGGATAAATTCATCCCAACTACGGAACCCTTCATCGTGCGTGCTCTGATACGCACTTGGCCGGTTTTCTTTTCTTTCCTTTCTTTTTTTGACATAACTTTAACCCAGTACTTGTTAAAATTATAACTTTGTCACTTTACTTAAAAATAATAAATGATAAAATAATCTATATATCGCCTACTTTTAAAATGGCAAAGAATAAAATTCTAAGTTTATTCCCACCCTTTACACTTATACTGATTAGCAGCTTTCTTAACTGTTACTGTAATCTACTAATGCCATGTTACCCATAGAATCTGCTTACCATGGGAGTTAAAAAAGCGAATAATAAAATAACAAGAGAAGAGCAACCCCGCGGCGTCCCTAGTACGTCACTATTGTATTCTGAGGGCAATCCCAGGGGAGACCATTACGAAATTAAAAACATAGTTCTGGCTCCATCATACTCTGATCATAGTCGTGTTAGTTTTGACTCAAATATGACATCGGACAACGAAACCCTTAAGTTTGGAGTAAAAAAATATTTGGGTTTGATGAATATTCATAAGATCGTGTTTGTAACTAAGGTACACACTTGATAAATTTTTAATGATTCAGACAAACATCAAGATATTTTAGATAAATTCGCAAATTCAGCCGTGACAACAGTAACAGACGAAAGAGCTTCTGACATTCGTTTTATCGAGAGAGATTCGTTTTAGAGATGCATCGAGACGCATTATTGCCGATACGATACCGATACTCTTATAAAATATCGGCGATACCAACTCTGATGCCGATACGCTTATTGAATTTAAATGAAGGTAAAAAAAAAAAAAACCCACAATTAGAGACTTGGAATGAGATTATTAGTTACTAAAATTACTAATTATGGTTAATAGTGTTAGTAATTAATTTGGTTTTAAAAACAAAGCATTCGCAAGTTTTTTTTTTTTTTTTTTATTTGTGATGGGTTTGCTCTTGACTCTAGTCTAGGTCAGAGGTGATAGAGACAAAGTCGACGATGGAGTGAGCTTACCCAGAAGAAGCCTGTTCACTCTCACTTTGAAGAGATTAGGGTTGTATACGTTCGGAAACACAGACGCAGGTAGTGAGTTCCACTCTTTTGCTGTGCGCATTATAAAAGACATTTGGAATCGCTTAGTGCGAATTGGTGGAATAGCAACCAGGTAGGGATGGTAACTGGCAGTGCGTCTAGATGTCCGGTGGTAGAAGGGGGAGTAGTAGTTTTGCGGAGATAGGGTGTTTTCGTGTTTCTGTTTGAATGAGACCTGCGGTGGCGGCCTCTCAGATGCAACAGAACTCATAAGGAAACTAAAGTATTTCTGCGCCATTTTTTTCAAGTTTTGGTATAAGATGTCATTGTTCGTGGCTCGTTTGCAATGAAATGTACGAAACAGCACGTGCGTTTACATTACTTTTTTGAAGCGCGAAATTTGAAAAGTATCGTTATACCGGGAATAAAAATATAGGCAAACCTGAAGTATCGCCGATATATCGGCATCGGTATCGGTATTTGATGCACCACTTGATCTACATACGGAATTTTTAATGAAGTATTTGAATAAAGTTATCAGTGTAAAAGTGAGTGCTTTAATTACACCCACATTAAATAATAAGTCATTGACTTCTGTGGTAGGTACCTACAGAATAAGATAAAGGAGCATAAACTAAGGTGGAACATCCTGTGATAATCAACAGTGGTAGGCAGCCATAGACTACGTAGAATTGTTTAAAACAGCAGAAGAGGTATGTTCACGAAGTCGGCGTGACCAATACACACTTGTAGGTACTAGACGAGCTGCCTAGGTATGTAAAATATAATAAAAATTGTGTAGCTATGTGTGTACGTATATTTAATAAATTACCAAAGACATTAAAACTATTGAATTGTAGACTTTTTAAAATTAAATTGTATAACTGGTTAAATGGAACTAATTTCTATAGTATTAAGGAGTTTTTAGAACACTAACGTTGACAGCACAATTTTGCATGCTTTAATTATAAGCAAAACATGTATGATCACACTTTATATTGTAACACCATCTTATACCGTGTTTTAAGCAAATAAATATTATTATTATTGATTATAATGGCGCAGATATATCAAATTGTCCAATATAACTCATGCATACTGCACTACCACGGGGAGATAGTGCAAAAATCAAAATCAAAAGTCATTTACTCAAACTAGGCTGAGAATCAGCACTTTTTGAACGTCAAAATTACATAAGACAGTTCCCCAAAACGCCCGCCCTTCACCACTTCCTTGTGCTTTAGCTGGGGAGAAGAAGTGGCGCAACAAACTCCCCAGCAGCACAGCTGTCTGTTCAGTTAAAAAAAAATAAAAAATAATTGAATCTGTACAACACTGCGCATAATAATTTAGGTACATTACGCAACACAAAACATTAAATTAAATTATTTGCTATACGTAAGCTAGCACACGCCAATATACCAAAAAAAAAATAATCGAAAACTATACTCAAGCAAAAATAAAAATACAAAACTAAAAACGTAAGCAGAACTTTATACCTAAATAAAGGCCTCCAGTAATAATAGGATGTGCCCACTTACATATACGAAGATTGTCACAAATGATAAACTAGGACCATCGAAGTAATATAAACAAAGTTAATTACTAATAACAAAACAAAACCAAGGACAGCAAGACGACCAGTCACCACAAGCAGCACCCGTTCACGAGCATAACGCAGAGTTCAGCCATCACCCCCTTCGCCATATTTGAGGGAAGGAGTAGTGCAGTTATGTGGGACTCCAACCCACTAAAACTCCACGGTGTCCTCCTTTGCCGCTTGAGGTGGGAACACGGGCACGCGTTAGCACTCACCGCGAACCCGCCTCGTTAGTGAATAACCTAGTGTCAGAGTTTTTATGCTGCCCATGGGCCTCTAACTTGGCTTCACATGCCGTCGTGAAATATCTAATAAAAACTTTTAGCAAAAAATAATACCGACTTCTAAAACAAAACACTACAAAGTGAAAAATAACTTTAATTTCGGAAGTCGGTGTCTTTCGTTTTGTATTTTCGTTTTTTGCCACCGACTTCCGAAATTAAAGTTATTTTTCACTTTGTAGTGTTTTGTTTTAGAAGTCGGTATTATTTTTTGCTAAAAAGTTTTTATTTTTCACTTTTTAGTTGTGGAACCTACCCCACACAAATTCGAATACATAATTGAGCACAATAATTGTAGATATAGCCATGTAAATAGCAGTGATAGGAAGTTATTAAAACATCATCACATCATCCATATAAAATAAGTGGGAAATATACGCATTATTGAAGCTAACTCAAATACTCCCCAAGCAAAGTTAATAAAATTTATATGGGACCACCTCGGAGGTATACCCTTTCAAACAAAAAAAGAATTTTCCAAATCGGTCCATCCGTCTTTGAGTAATCGCGTAACAAACATACAAAAAAAAAAAAAAAAACAAAAAAAATACAGACGAATTGAGAACCCTTTTGGAAGTCGGTTAAAAACACTGTAGCACAATACAATATAATACAATCTATATAAAAAAAAAAAACAATTGCCGAATGTATGTAAGCGCATCACTACAGAACGGTTGCACCTATTTGGCTAATTGTTTTTTGTTGTGTATGTAATTGTCAGAACAAGGTTTGTATGACAGATTATTTTTCGAAAATTCACCGGAAAAAGTCTGAAATTTGGATGATATTTTTGCATGAAAACAGACAACGCACAGCCTAAACCACTGGAGATAGAGACATGAAAATCACCCGGGCGACGACAAGCACGAATAGCTAGTACAGAATAACACTAAAGACCAATTTCACCAATGAAACTGAACGCGATCAGCAAAAGCGCGTTCAAGACCTGTCAGTGTCAATATTCCACAACAATTTTGACACTGACAGCTCTTAAACGCGGTTTAGATGTGCTGAATGCGTTGAGTTCCTTTGGTGAAATCCGCACTTAATATAGTCGAAGAGAGATCATTCATCAATAACAACACTTCCTTAAGAGGATTGTGAAGCTGTAAATTTTCATACAATAAGAGATAACGGTTTTTTCCCCGTAAACATAGTGTAATTTTCATAAATTTTGGAAATGTTGTTGGTATAATAAAAAACTAGGTCCGAAAGTTTTTATTATAAAGAAATATTGTATACAATATAAGTTATTAGCATCTAAATATCTATATTTTTGTCATAAAAACATCCTCGAGCGTTTTTAATATTTTTAATAAAATTAAATTGAATTACTAAAAATGAAAAACGTACAGATCTAGATTAAATGTAATGAGATTAAAATTGTCTCATTTCGTAATGGTTTAGGAGTAAAAACGTTATCGCCCGAAACAATATTTATGTAAATAATTGTGTGAAATGTAGGCAATTGCCTGTAAAAATCGCGCCGCGTATCGGCGCTTCACAATCCTCTTAACAACAGTCCATAGAGCTCACGATAAAAAACGATATCCTACATCTAAATCATAGCAAGACGGAACAATCGTTGAGTAAATAAAAATAAATACAGTAAAGTTGCACTTCCGACATTGTAAGTAGAACGTAGTATTAACAATTCAAACACTTTGGAGGGCAATAAATTAAGTCGCGCCGCACACAGTCCGCTGGTAATCTCAAAATGGCGGCGAACTTAATACTTCTGCTTTTTTGTTTGTGAGCTATGAGAGGATGGCGATTGGTAGTTTGTTAGTAGAAGACAGTAATGAGAAAAAACTGACTTAGGGCCGGATTTTTGATCCGTAGTTAACTCAACCAATGGTTAAACATAGTAACTAATGGTTGAATTTTGGCTAAATGTGTTTGCCGAAATGCCATTAGTTACTATTTTTAACATGAATGAGTTAACATGAATACATTAATGTTAACTGTGTTTAGCCTTTCACATTTAGCCAAAATTCAACTTTTAGTTACTATGTTTAACCATTGGATGAGTTAACTACGGATCAAAAACTGGCCCTTAGTGGAAAAAGAGACAGTCAAATTGAAAACCGCAACGGATTTGCCGTTGACAATCAACTACCTATCACAAAAAAAAAAAAAAAAAAACACAATTCACAATTAAAATAATTTCAAATTAGGCTGACTAGTGATCATAGGATAGTTCGAAATCATAAGCTGGCAGACAATACCCGAGCCAACGCACATCAACTGCGCTAAAATTAAATTCTCTAATATACCGGTAAATACCTAATACGCTTTGAAATGGGCAACTAGCTTCATATATCTGACTGACCAATTCCTCGACAATTTAAAGTTGCCTGTAAATCTGCCTAGCGATTTCCTATCTGTCCTCCACAACCCAGTTACTGGGTAATACGACACCCCTTGATAAGATTGGTTTGTCAGACTTTCGGGTTTCTGATGACCCGTAACGACTGTCAAATATCCACGAATGATAGCCGGGACTAACGGCTTAACGTGTTTTCCGGGGTATGGAGGGGGCTTGGTATGTAAAGATGGATCCACGAAGATCCATCCACGGACAACGGCAAGCGTAGCTTAACCTGCTCGATCGACCCATGCGGCTGTTATTACTTAATCACAAGCTCCTGTCTGTAAATGGTTTAATTAAATTAAATGCTTCGAGTTTAAGTTTTATTTTTATGGCTACTAAAATAAATCGCATAAGAGAAAAGCTTTCACGACGAAATGTGACGCTCCACATCGACTATAAATTAGTGGAAAGGCTCAAGTACCCAAAACTTAGTTCATGTCGTGTACACAGCAAATATTTAGCCGCCATTTTCTTCTGTCTTGCACTATACCCCAGCACTGAATGTTTCCCTTGACTTCCTGCGTGCCACTTCCTGACACGTCACAGGCCTGTGTGCCATGTGACGTTGTGACGTTGCACGCCAGTTTTCAACAGAGCAGTGCTCAACCGAAATGAATCGTGTATGGAAAAATCTGTACTTCCTTCATTGGGATGGGTGGATTTGGATGGTTTGATGTTTTAGTTTTAATGGAGGTGGGATTATGGTGAATGACGAGTTTGCTATATGGGCCATGCAAGGGACAGTCAGAATTCTTAGCTCTGATATTTTAAAATATCAGAGCTATAATATTAATGATTTTGGTAACGCAAGTAAACTATTCGTAAAGGACAGAGTTTTTACGATAGCAAAATATAGAAAGAGCAGTGCAATTCTGTTCAATATTTCAGCTATAGATGTACCATGTACAGTGAAGAGAAGTAAAATAAGTATATATCGCAATTTTTCATCCACATCTTTCACATTTGCTTCAGCAAAAATTCTTCAACAAAAAGGTCCAAAACTCAATACATTTAAATTCAAAGAAAGTTACGAAAGAAAATTCAACCCTAAAAGGCTCCTTCAAATATCAACTGTTTCCCTTCACGATAGGGGGAAGGCAGGGCGCCAGGCTACAGAAGGGACTGGTCTTTACGTGAAAAATCGACATTTAATAGGCGGACGGCTATTTCGCAAATGGAGGTAAGCAGAAGGGTGATGATTTACCATCGTGGAACTCAATGCTTGGTCAAATGGAACTAGGGGAGACGTGGGACGATTTTGCACAATCTTTTTTTAAATGTTCGACGGATTTTTTAGGCAGTTTATTGTAAACTTCGAGCATTGTTTTGCTTTTAATATTGGGGTTTCAATAGATTTCAGTAGATACTGATATAATGTTAACAGGCCAGTTGGCGTGGTTGGTTAAGATACTTGGCAAGAACCTATCATGCCGCCGGTCGTGGGTCGATTCCCATCCAGGACAAACATTTGTGTGCATGAACATGTCTGTTTGTTCTGAGTCTGGGTGTAATTATCTATATAAGTATGTATTTACAACAAAAAAAAAGTAGTATATGTAGTATATCAGTTATCTGGTTTCCATAGTAAAAGCTCTGCTTAGTTTGGGATCAGATGACCGTGAGTGAATAGGTAATCTCCCAGGATATTACTATTATTATAATGTTCCTAGTAGATGCTCAGAAGTCGCATTCAAATATTGATTCCATATTCGCAGAAGTTAATTGAGTATTTCATTCAGAAATTAACGTTACTTTGGTAAATAGGAACATTGATAGCCATTCTAATTTGTACATACCAAATCAAGCAATCAAATCGGCAATTACAAGTTCCCAACAACCAATAAACAACTAGCACGAAAGTCATATAAAATGAATCCATCTCAAAGTTTGAGGTAATTAACGGTGTGACAAAGGTCTACGCCCACGGATCTCTTCCCTCGTTGAGACACACGCAGCTTGACAGCCTTAATTATTAAATAGAATTGATGCGTCCCACAGGTACGCATGTGAGGAGGTCTTTATTTTGCTGGGAAACATTTATATGGAAGGTGATCGTGAGGGAGTTTGATAGAATGTTGGTAATTGAGTGGGAACACGCGCCATGGCTCGGATGGGAAAAGTTGTATCCTCCTAGTTCACTTCTAACTCCATATGTTCCGGGCCATAGATATTCTAGAGGAAAGAAACAAATTGGCACAAAGCTATCCTCAAATCTAAAAAATCACAATTTTGGTCTGGCATTGGACTTTTCGTGATTGTGGTCTATCGAATTTTAATGAGAAGTTAAGTTTTGTTTCAAAGACAATAACAGTGTGTTGTAAAACAGTACTTCATTATTTTATAACATGGATGCGACACAACATGATAGACGTGATACAATGAACTCACAAATACACTTCCTAAACGGAAACCAACGTAGTCTCTCTCAATTAAAAGCCGCCGAACCACATCACTACTAAGTAGCGTATCGTTTATCTGAACACACACATCTATGTACACAGTAAATCGCTCACAATGATTAAAGCAAACAATGTAGCCCCCTAAAAGACATATCTTTTTTTAAATTACTTAGTAAAAGACGAATTCCGGGAACGATAAGAGCACGTCGTACGTCTGAAAATATAGTGTGGCGCAAGGGACAATCTTTGGTCCAATACTGATGTGATCTGGAAGCTTGGTGGTCTAAAGCAACTTCTACGTGTAGTGATAAAGTGAGTTGATATTATTATTATAATACGCGACAGTTACACAAAAAATATCTATCACGCTGTAAGATTCTTGGGGACCGACAAATTCAATAGCATTCATTTTAACACGACATCAGTTTTGCTAAAATCTTTGTTCTTTGCACTGCGTAAAATTTGTAGTAGCTTCAGAGCCTCTTGCAAATACTACCTTGGGTTAAAGTTCGACGACTCTATCAAATCAATCGATCTGCCTAGCCTTTTCCCATTTATGTTGGGATCGGCTTCCAGTCTAACCGGATGCAGCTGAATACTAGTATTTTACATGGAGCAACTGACCTCTACAAGCCAGTTATTGGGTAATACTATAATATCCTTTGGTAAGACTGATTGTCAGACTCGGGCTTCTGACCTCGGGCTTCTGACGACCCGTAACGACTGTCAAAGATCCACGAATGACAGCCGGGACCAACCGCTTAACATGATTTTCGAGGCACGAAGAAGTCTCGGTATGTAAAGATGGTCTCCCATCTATGAACCAACCCCAGCAAGCGTAGCTTAACCTGATAGATCGACCCATGCGGCTATTATTACTTAGCCACAAGCTCCTCGACAACTATATATGGCCTATTAATAGGCTGACTTAATGCTTTTTCTTATTTTTTTCGGCAACAGCATCACTTACGCTAAAAAAAAATTACTCAGTAGGACAACCAGCGATTTTATCATCCCTTGTAACTTGTTCCATACAAACACATCGGCGCGCGTCACCTGGCGGCGGCGGGTGGAATAATTTATTACATTTCTTAAAAGCCATTACCGAGTGACAACGTCAATGTCCCCCCCCCCCCCCCCCTTTGCAATTAGCATGAATTTTATACTGCTTGCTGGCGTTCTACTGACATTTGGCTAATGATTTGTGACAGTTATAGACAGGTCGAGGGTCGCAAAAATTACAAGATAAGGAAGAAGTTGTCATTGTTCTGTTTTGGTAATGATGCTGTTGAATCATTAAGAATGATAGAAGATGCCTCATCTTTGGGCAGGTAAAAAAAAAAGATCGAGTGGATCCCGTAGCGTAGACCATAGAGTATTCCATTTAACGTGATTAGGCTCCAAAGTGGTGAACGCCAATTGTTTATTCGGCTAAACGGTCATCAGTCGATGTATGATACTTTCGAGATTCTTTAAACAGTGTTCTCGTCTTTCCTTTCGTCATATTCTTCACACAAAGTCTCATTCAGATTGCTTAGATCATCAATAAGCACACATGGATTTTCTTCTCTAACGATTTTAAAAGCTTTGGGTTTATAGCGGAATTGCCTAATAATATTTATTTAAATAATGATGAAGTTCGTACCAAATGTATACAAATATCGTATCCAGTCCATAAACATACTACAACTGGTATTTCAAACTCCACATCCGTACTCACTAACGCAGCATTCACTTTCGAATTCACTCCAAAAATACAAGTGACTATTACTAAAATTTACGACGAGTACACAGCGATCCTTTAAATTCAAGGAAAAAACCTTTTTCAGGGCGCCCCTGTATTTATGAGCGTTTCTAAGGAGCATATAACCAAGTTAAGTGTGATTTCTTAAACTATTCTCGTTGAAAAATTGACCGAGGCAATTTACGACGATGGATTTTTGGTCGCCCTTTCTTATTACCGTCTCATTTTGTGTTTGATCTTTGGGAAGTGCACTACAGTTTCAAACTTACGAGATAAGCCTGTTTCATAAATTCATACTTTGTAATTTCAATCAGTTATTCTGTTATTTTGGCCAGTAATGAAATGAAGATTTACAGTAAAGTATTACGATTTAAATATATTCATAATTATCAACTTTTTCCTCGATTGTGTGTATTTTCATTATTCACACCTCTTCTAAAATATATTTTTGTTTTTTTCTCAGCAAATAAGAATAAAATTGTCATTCATTATTATTGCAAAAGAAAAAAACAACAACATTTCATCATCAAGACAATCTGCCCCACGTTTATCGCAAATTGATGCTAACCAGACCGAATTAATTGCGAGCCGAACGATCAAATCGATTGTGAGATTAACAAATCACTCGATCCCGGTAAATTAACATGTTACCTTCGAGTTGCGAGAGCCGTTTCGATGCAGAATCGAGATAAATGAAATCGATGTTTATATTAAAAGGCTGGCGTAAGTAAAGAAAGTTACATGTGTTATCAGTAAATGATGGTTTTAATCTGTTTGAGATAATGTTAGAGAGATTTGGAAAGTTTGATCATGTGTATTAGAGGTTGTTATATTAATTATTAAAAAATATAATTATGCGGTTAATTTGAATCCACTTATTTTATTTGAACCCAGAAATGCAGTCATACAGTTAAAAATAATACAAGACAAGTTCATGCTACCCAATAGTGTAATGTTTGAACAAGGAACTTCAGCCCCAGGCTTTAAATGGCCCATGTAATATTTGGCAGAGAAATGACATGTCCTTTATCCAACTCTATACGTAACGTTGTCCCTAAACGCCCATATCAAAGTACCCATCGCACAATACTCGACAGCACAATGAGAACTCACGATCCTTTGGGCCGTAGGTGATTTAAAACAATGCCATTCACGACCGGATTAAAGTTCACAATGCTCATAAAGGAATAGCCCCAGTACTTTGCGACTGACGTATGTATGACGATGAAGGGGAACTATACAAATCTGCAGATGATGGAGAGATTATCAAAGAAATACTACCTCTAATTGATTGTAATACAGACGACTTTTGTTTTGATGCACTGCATGATGAATTTGTCCAGGTGGATGCAGCTTAATTGTTTTTTTTTTCTTCCTAATGAGGCACAAGTGGTCGACAATGGCTGTCATTGTGTCATTGACTTCGGAACACTATTTTTTGTTTTCCCGTTAATTTGTCTCTTTATTAATTTCCGTGTGTGGAGCGGATGCGTTCAAAGAATACAATTGGCGTTGCATATGGATGTGTTGGTGAAAATGAACGGTATTTGTGCTTTTATTTTTGTGAACAATTGTTTTAAAAAGAATGGATTCTTATAGGGGGAACTAATTGAACAATAGGATGATGCAGTACAGCTTTGCTTGGGCAGTCAATTTAACTAAGACAATAGTAATTATATCAGATCACGATTTGTAGATCGTGGTGAGTTGTACCTGAAATTACACATCAAATCACATCAAATTATAACAATAGATGAATTCAGTCTAAATGCCATCAACGTATTTTAAAAGGTAAAAAGTCAATTATCATATTGAATAGTCTGATTGTACTTCACATAATTTAAGCTATAACTTTTTCATGTGCAACACAATGAAGGAGAAAATACTAAGACACATCTCAGAATCAAAGTGGTTTTACAAACTATTATTTTACAACCAAAACCAGACGACATCTATCAAGAACAGTGACTAAGCTATTAAACAATATCGATTGCTTCAGGTACCACTACATTAACAAGCAAATCACGATGCAGACCGGCGACTGTAGTCCTGACCGTTGCAGCCTCGTTAGCACACTGCAAACAAATTTGATTACCTAACGAGAGGGAGTTAGACGTGTCCTAACATTTGTACAAAGACTGGACTGACTTCTGAATATATTTCAATCTTATTGACGAAGAATAAGGTGTAGATTCGGTTGTTGGTGACGCTAATGATGAATGTGATATTGTGGAAGTTTGGTACTTTGGAAACGATGATGGTATAAGTTTTTGATAGATCTTAGTAATTGATAGATGTGTTTCTAGAAAATAATGTAGCAGCTACATAATAAACACAATGTTATAGTATTGAATACACAGAGCAATCTGTGTATTCAATGGTATTAAAAATTATGCCGTCAGGTTTCTAAGTTTTAATATTGGTAGAATTCAGTTTTACCATTCTGAAATATCTTGGAAACAAATCATTATCTTTAAACTTTTTTTTTTTAGAAAATGTAAACGTTTTTCCCTAAATACCTTTTGATTCATTAGTTGAATGAGAATGTTACAACTTACTTTTCAATTGTCCTTATAGCCATTATCCAAACCCAACCTTCGGTCATACAAGACCCGACATTGAACTTCCAAAACTTCACAATCGGTATGATTCGGACCACCTGACACAGCGCAATTAAGAGACATTGTCCTGTATAAATCTTTATTTGTCTGGCAACGCCGGCTTTTTACCAACACTGGCAACTCAGCACTCATTAACTGTATGGGACCCTGTAGGTATGTGTATGTGAGTTGGAATTTTTCCAGTTTTTGTCGAGTCCAAATTTGTTGGAAAATGCTGTACCTACCTATGTCAGCTTAATTTTGGCAATTGTTTTGAACGTGTAAAATAAAATTCTGATGTTGGCTACAAAAATGCTATGGAATAAATTCTGTTTTGTAATTTACATAAAATATATTAGGTATATTTTAGGTGAAGAATACTACACATAATATGCTTAAAATAGAACATTCATTATTATGTATTTAAAAGTGCTCGAGAATACATGTCTAAAACCACTAAAACCACATTTTACAGAAAAAGTATAAAATATAAAAGTTTGAATTTAGAACAGTGGTCCTGAAATAGCCGGGGGCGGTGCGGCGGCAAACTGCCGACCGTGCAAATGCGAGCGACACAGACTACTAAGTAAGGATCCCTCATTCTAATGTGGTTTCTTTTATGCGTATATTATGTACCCTTTGTTTTAAATGTGTCGTGTATATTTATTTATAATCTGTATATTTTTCAATCCAACCAGAGTTTTCATAGGCCTCCATTAAAAAAAAAATCTGCTACAAAAATTAGAATAACGTTAACACCAATCCAATATTTTGTGCATTCAAAGATTGAAAACTTGGTACACGCCTCATTATCTTCGCGTTATTAACCCGTTCCAAAAACACAAACGGTGGGTACCGAATTTCACATTCAAAATTACATTTACAAAAACAATTTAGTGTACGAGTACATTCGTTGAACTTTGTATGACAATGTCACAACGAGGGGCTGGCGCGACGGTGGCGGCGCGAAACATGAAAACTCGATAAATTTTAAAGTGCTCAGGCCTTTACGCCCGCAGCCATTCGTCCGAAATCTGCAGCCGAAAACGTACGAATTTCGGCAACTTCATTAATATTGCCGGATCGCTTTATTGTTTTCCGATTTTTGAGGTGAAATGGTATGGTGATGGAAGTCATGAGATCTGAATATAATATTATATTTCTGTTTGTAAACCCGATTTTGAGCGTTGTATTTTTAAATACTTGATACTTGCCTGACTCACTCGAACTGTATTGGTAGAATTTTTGCTATTAAAATAAAACATTTTTATCCGACACAAAAATCATTAACGTTATAGAAAAATCTAATCATATTTATGTACCCAATTACTAACTTCAGTTTTCTTATAAAAGAAAAATACTTTTCGTCTAATCTCCGATCTTGATTGCTACATTTTAAGCCTCTCAAGCGTAAAAAATTAACAAAACAAACACAGCATGTCGTCCAATTAAGTTGAAATACATATTTTTTATATGTAACAAGTTTGTAAGCTCAAAGGGTACACGACACAACAACAAAAAATGTTAAACTGGGTCCCAGTCCCATGTCAAACCTCCATTGTGAGAAGGTAAACGCGCAAGTACAAAAACAGACCGCATCATTATTATAACATACTTTGTTTCTAGCTTTCGTCTTAAGGCGCAGATATATGCCAACGGCCTTGAGTGGTTATCTTGCGTGTTCTGCACTGAGCTCACGCAACGCGTTGTACGTCCACCCAGTAATAATAATAATAATAATAATAATAATAAATAATTTATTGATCCAAGATATACATAGACATATAGTTGTATACTAGTTACATGCTAAGACTTAAGACACAAAGGGAGAAAAATAATAGTCTATATTAACAATTATTAAATCCTGTCTCCTAAACTAGGGATGGCCTGTATCTTAGGAGACAGTGATTCGACCGAGCTGAACAGTAAATTAGTGTTGGACCTTAGGTTTCGAGTGTCGATGTTATTCTACCATAAAACAAAAATGTAAGTCAGCTGAGTAAGTTATTTTAGATTTATTTATTTGAGCAAGGATGCAGGTGTGGAGGAAGAGTGAGTGTGTGAATGGGAGAGGTGTGTATAACTGTAAGTGAGTGTATGTTAGTTGTGTTGTGTGTGTGTGTGTGTTGGTGTTATGAGGATAATAGGATAATAGGACTCGCCTATCAAGGAGCGCTGTCCCAAATTTACTATTTAATTTACTATACATAAAACAAAAAGTATTTTATGAAACACTTACACTAACACACACTTTAAAATGGTGAAGGTAAAAAAATACGCTTGATAGTTTCTGCGCGATTCTCAGTTTTATCTGCGTTAGACATAACTTTACAAATTAATTACAATATAAACATAATCTAAAATATTCACAGACTAAGTTATGAAGAAAATGCGCTAATTAACGTATATTTTTTTCCATCATCATTAACTCTACTCGTTTAGACGTGATCTTCAGTTTAAAATCAATAAAAGTCGGTTATCGTCGCCTTAAGCCATCTGGTAACAGCTTATAACCTCAACTTTGCCTTCATTACAAGCTGTTTATTTCACTTGTTTTTACAGCTTTTTTACTTGCGATTATGTTTTGTTTTTACGATGTGACTTTTTAAGTTGCCGTTGCATAGTATGTGCTTGTGCTTGTTTTTGTTCTCATTTTTTACTTTTTTATGTTGGTTTACTTTTAGTTGGGCAGTAAATGTTTGTATAAGAATGTGAATGTAGCACGGAATGTAATAATCCAATAAGTAAAGTTGCATGGAATCGTTTTAGTTAATTCAAAAATATGGAGACATTAATTGCACATTAGAAACGACTTTTATAGAATCGTAACAATGTGATGTAATGAAAATGCACTCTAGATGTGAACTTTTAACTTTAAAAATAAATTATGGGGATAGTTTATTCACATATGTGTACGGTCAGAAAATAGATTTTCGTCATGAACTGCAATTAATGTTTTTTGGAATACACTGCTTACGATCACTCAAACACTCTTTAATTAAATCATACTAATGAAAATAATGAGGAGCTCGTGGCTAAGTAATAACAGCCGCACAGGTCGATCCATCAGGTTAGCTACACTTGCCGCGGTTTGTCTGTGGATGACCTTCTTTTCATACCGAGATTCCTCCGTGCCTCGGAAAGCACGTTAAGCCATTGGTCCCGGCTGTCATTCGCGGATCTTTGACAGTCGTTACGGGTCGCCAGAAGCCCGAAAGTCTGACAACCAGTCTTACCAAGAGGTATCGTATTACCCAGTAACTGGGTTGTAAAATACTGCTATTCAGCTGCATCCGGTTAGACTGGAAGCCGACTTGGGGTCGGCTACATAGTTGGGAAAAGGCTAGGCAGATTGATAATGAAAATAATGAGCAGCGTAATTTTCCAAAGTAAAACGATTATAAATTGTGATTATGATAAAATATGAAGTGTGTTAATACTAAAATGTTAATCCATAAAAAGAGAATTAAAAAGACTCGTACGTGCACTAAGTGATACATCTCAAGTCATAAAATATCCATCTTTACGATTACAAACGTAAGGACAGTCGTAAAAAATTCAAAATAACATCGGTGATCGAAGCTAATTGAATAAGGGGACATTTTTAGCCGCAGTTTATTCACTTTTTCCGTCTGTTTCAAATTAAAAAGCAATAATTCTACTGGAGTGACCGACTGGCATGATTTATTTGATCGTCAGTTTTTTGGTTGTGTTACAAAGTAATCTTTTTAACCGACTTCAAAAAAGCGGAGGTTCTCAATTCGTCTGTATGTATTTTTTTTGTATGTTTGTTACGTCCTATCACTGTTATTTACATAGCAGGTAGTGGTATTCGAATTTGTGTGGGGTAGGTATACCACAACTAAAAAGTGAAAAATAAAAACTTTATAGCAAATAATAAAACTGACTTCCAAAACAAAACACTACAAAGTGAAAAATAACTTTAATTTCGGAAGTCGATGGCAAAAAACGAAAATACAAAACCAAAGACACCGACTACCGAAATTAAAGTTAATTTTCACTTTGTAGTGTTTTGCTTTGGAAGTCGGGTTTATTTTTTGCTAAAAAGTTTTTATGTTATTTGTACATTATAAGGTAAGGTATAATGTAGCATTGTTAGATAAGTAAATTTTTTCTAAGGTGTCAGAATTATGGCTGAAAGATTCCCACTATTTTGGTTTTTACCTATCTACAATAAAAACAAAGGATGTTGCGTTAGGCGGTGGAACACAATCAAGTACCTACCTAGCGGACAGAATTTTGTAAAACATATGTGTGCGAACGTAAATGTGACTACAGCGACTCTTTAGAATCATTTTATCCATTTTCATACAAACCTTGTTTTAAAAATAAAGCCTCGTAGCAAAAGAACCCTTTACAAATAATATTTATAACAATAAAAAATCTCCTTGACGCAATAAAGTGGTCAAAACAATACGAGCTCATCTGATGGTCGCGAGGTGCTGGCAGTCGCCGGCGACACTTTTCACGCTTTAATTAAAACTTGAGGATTCATTGTGCCAGCTTTAATTTCATTGCGCGCAGTCTTCGCGCAGATGACGCGTCGTGTCGGTGTGCCCCCGCCCTTACTCCGTAAACTTTATAATTAATAACAATCGGAGATAAAGTCTTATTGTTGGAGGTGCGTTATATAAATAATTAAAGGATTTTAGATATACAATTTGTTAATTAATGAACCGGTTATTTATTTAATGATTAATTATATTTTAAGCCCAATGCTAATTTTATTTAACAAAGATGAATACAAAGCGTTTCTATCGATATTAATGACTTAATTTGAGATTTGTTATTTAATAACAGCAGCCATTGTCGCGTTTTTAAAATAAACTCTCTTCGTAATCTTAATGCCAGCTTTATTTCCGTATCTTGCTGGACAAAAGATAAAGAAAATCCCTCGTAAGAGAGTAGCTGACATTCTTGCAAATTTAATATTTTTTGCTAGGCTCATTACATTATCCTTCACAATCATCATCTGGCTAGCCTTGGGCTCAGCTTCCAGTCTAACCGGATGCAGCTGAATATCTACATGGAGCGACTGCCTATCTGACCTCCACAACCCAGTTACTGGGTAACACGATACCCATTGGTAAGACTGGTTGTTAGCCTTTCAGGCTTCTGACGACCCGTAACGACTGTCAAAGATCCACGAATGACAGCCGGGTCCAACTACTTAACGTGCTTTACGAGGCACGGAGGATCTTGGTATGTATAGATTGTCACCCATCCACGAACCAACCTTGGCAAGCGTAGCTTAACCTGATCGATCGACCCGTGCATAATGAAAAAAAATGAAAATGAAATGAAAAAGCGTTTATTCGTGGTGCAATCAATATTACAAACAAATTTACTTCTGCCAAACTGCAAAGCAGTTTGTTGGCAGATGAAGCTCCCATATACAATTTTATATTTTATGTTGTAGGTACTTTTCCATAATAGCAAAAAACAAACACATCTTAACACTTTAAACACATACATCTTACAGCAGCACACAGGCTGACTAAAATATTTTTGTAAAAGTTTGAGTTTAGAGCATAGATAAAACAAACTAAAATAGATAAGCAATTACAAGTAGTTACGTCGGCCGGCCCGGCAAGTAAAGGTAGATAAGTGGCGGAAGCAAAAATTGCAGGCATTTGTCAAAGTCCCCTCTGCGGAAATGGTGCATAAATAAAGGTCCAGTTAAAAAAAACTGGCGATGACCCCTACTAATGTGATTATCTCACGCAAAGGTGTGGGCAACTGTCTGATATGAATTTCAAAGTCTTTTCTTAGAAGGTCCGTGGATGGGTGATTATCTTTACATATCAAACCACGCCGTGCTCGGAAAGCACGTTTTGCCATTGGTCCCGGCTGTCATTCATGGATCTTTGACAGTCGTTATGGGTCATCAGAAGCCCGAAAGTCTTACCAAGGGGTATCTTATTACCCAGTAAATGGGTTTTTGTGTGGCTCCTTGTAAAATTCTATGTAAAATACTGGTATTCAGCTGCATCTGGTTAGACTAAAAGCCTACCCCAACATAGTTGGGATAAGGTTAGGCAGATGACGAACATTGTGATTGTGTGTTACGCATTTAGGTTGCAGGTTTAGTAAAACTGTGACTACTAGCTAGAGTAATCTTTTTTGTAACTTCAAGATTTCCTTAGGTCCTTGTTCATCACCACATATTACGAGTATAATACAATGGCTCCCCCGCCGCGTCTGTCTGTTTGAACGCGATAAACTCAAAAACCACAGAACGGATTTTCATACAGTTTTCACCAATGGACAGAACGAGGAAGGTATATGTATAATTCATTAAACTTTTGTGTAAATTATCTGAAATATGACGATGATTTTAGAAGAAGATGTCGGAAAAATCGTCCCAACTGGGAGCTTTACTTATGTGCGCCGCCAATACCAATAGAGTCATATGAAAACAATGTATTTCATTACGGAATTAATACATTGTTTACCTGCATTAATATACAGGGTTATTTGTAAAACACCAGCAACCTCTTAAGGGGTCATTGTACTCATCATTATGAACAACTTTTACTATGGGACCAAACCTGAAATCGCGAAAAAAATCAGCTGTTCAGTACATTTATGTTCGCATAATTCGTCAAAATGTACTGAACACCTGATTTTTTTTTTTCGCTATTTCAGGTTTGGTCCCATCGTAAAAGTTGTTCATAATGATGAGTACAATGACCCCTTAAGAGGTTGCTGGTGTTTTACAAATAACCCTGTATAGGATAACTACTTTTAATCCCGGTAGTACGTTCGCGTGGGATATTTTCTGACATCCACGCGGGCCATGCCACGGGCAAAAGCTAGTAAAATATATTTTGTATAAAATCTCCATTTTTTCCTCATGAACATGAAAATGACATAAACACTAAAAAGTTTCGATTTACAAAGGGCTTGCGAATGCCATGTTTTTATGGTTCAAAGTTTAGTTACTGCTAGAACATTATTCTAAGGTAATCGAAGCAATCTTCAGACTAATAAAAAGCAAGAAAACAATAACAAGCAGCAATCACATTAAAAATTCCTTCAGTACCACCCAAAATGACCAAAAAAGCATACCATAGCGTTTTGGCATTCGAGTTCCATTCCAAAACAAATTGTAGCTGTCACCAAAATGTCACTTTTTTGCCGTCTCGACGACACGTCTCGACATCGCGTGACTTCGGTTTAAAGATATTTATTCTCATAAAGAACACAAAATAGTTCACTTAAAATATGAGATTATAAATAGATCATGCACTTATACTATTACATCACGACTCCGTGAGTCGACAATATATAGACTGAAAGCGATAACAAGATATATATATTGGATTCTAGAGAAATTAAATACATATGGTTAATTACAAAATTTTAGATACATAAGTTTTTAGCATTTTTTTAAAGATATTTGTACTTTTTACATTAATCATATCATCTGGCAGTTTATTAAATAGACTTCGACTCGACAATCGAGAACTTACGGTAGGGGCAATGATCTATCGTACATTTTTACGAAATAAGCCATAAAATTGGACGTTCCGTAGTTACGTAGTTATATTGTCTGAGTTCTGCGTCCGGAGCATTTTTGAAGATTAATGTTTGATAATACGGTTATTTTAGGATGGTTTATTTAGGAGATTGGTGCAGTCGGTTTGCTGTGTGTGCAACTTTGTTTTCTTCATCTCCAATATTTGGCTGTCTAGGGTTCTCAATGGTAAAAAAGGCTGGGCTCCAACTCATCGGTATGTCTAAAACGTTGATTATTCATAATTAGCGTTAATGCAAAGAGAGAAGGATTTTATCTTCTGTATATTTCCATCAACGCCTTAAATAAATTAAGATTTTCATAGCTAATTCCGTTGATTTTATGTTAAAACACGTAAATACGTCGAGATTGTGCAAATTAATCTAAAAATATATATTTACCTCATCTCACCCGTCTGCATGTACGCACAAAGCTCTTCAATTAAGGCGAAGTGTTTTACAAAAAAAGAAAAAAAATCGATCGTAACTGCACTTCACTGCAACATTATTAAAATACCGCAGTATAACTCTACAAATGAAGCGGTGGTCCACTTGATTGATTTATAGCACATGCCCGCGACGGACATGACACGTGTTCGGTAGCAACACGCACGTGCCCGTTTAATTAATTTAGCTGTTGATACTGTCTGGACAAGGAGTAGATAGTGACAGAAGATTCAGTTTCAAACTGTGGCCGATAACAAGCTTACGCATGATAGCGAACGAAAGACATTCCATATTTTATGCATAGGTAACCAAATCTGTACGAATATGTGACGATGTGAAGGATTTCAAACATGCTGTGGTGGCCGCACGTATTTAGTGAATTTGATCAGGTGATTATGATCGATCAGCTGTCATTTCCGACTATTACTATGGCTATTATAATTGTCCATATCTAAACGAAAAGGATCCAACCACCATTAGATATAATGTGGGTTGGATCCTTTTCATTTGACTATGGACAATTATAAACGTGGTTTTGTTTCGGTTTCTTCATACCGTATTAACTTTAAACGTATGACAGAGATGCGCATACCTTGCCTGCTAGTCATCGGCCTAGCCTTTTCCCAAGTATGTTGGGGTCGGCTTCCAGTCTAATCGGATGCAGCTGTATACCAGTATTTTACATGGAGCGACTGCCTATTTGACCTCCACAACCCAGTTACTGGGTGATACGGTACCCCTTGGCAAGACTGGATGTCAGACATTCGGGCTTCTGACTAGTGGCCCTAACTAGTGTCAACGATCTACGAATAACAGCTGGGATTAAAGGCTTTACGTGCTTTCCAAGGCACGCACATAGAAGGATCTCGGTGCGTAATGAATGGCTTACCTTTCTTTATATTTCTTTTATTTTTTTGTGGGAAATCTTCAAATACCTTCTCCCGTTCTACGTGTCACACTTTTACTGACTAAAACCCACCCGTTTTCCCTTATTTGCCTGTGCTAGGGCCACGGAATCTATTTCAAACAACCCGCGACCCTGGCATGATGGATGGGTTACCTACTGTGTTCAAAATTAAGCCCTCTGTATTTACATATTCAGTGTCTCGTCATCGAGGGTCGTCGGTGACCGTTGCTACATTGACACGTGGTTTTTTTGTAGCAATTAAATGAAGGAGGTTTTATTGTCCAGCAACACCGTTGCGATCCCAAGCTATTGTAAAAGGTATGAATTACTTTACTAGCGAATGGTGGATCGTTATTCAAATTTTCATGTTTGTGTACCCAAAAAGTTGGATGAAATAACGTTGTTTAACTTTTAGCAATGTACATAAATGCATTTACCAAGAAAACTGGACCTATTGAGCGTACGTGGAAACCCATCGTGGCATCTGTTATTTGTCTATCCTACTTAGTAGCCACTAGA
The DNA here is from genome assembly GCA_948252095.1 of Dicycla oo. Lineage (NCBI taxonomy): Eukaryota > Metazoa > Arthropoda > Insecta > Lepidoptera > Noctuidae > Dicycla > Dicycla oo. The sequence continues at coordinate 29,642,639 of OX411713.1, read as the reverse complement.
CCTAGACGATCATTAAAACACTAAATGAAATTCTACAGCACTTTTCTTAAGTTCCGAAATTGGTTAGGAAAAAGTAACTTAATAATTTGTGGAACGTAGCTTGCAGTTACAAATCATCTACTGTTACGACTGCTGGCAACACCAAGTAGGCATCCTTCGGATATGTCGTATCATGCAGTGTTGTTATAAATCACATTAGAATTAATATTAAGAATCAATTTGCCTAGCCTTTTCCCAACTATGTTGGGGTCGGCTTCCAGTCTAAACGGATGCAGCTGAATACCAGTATTTTACATGGAGCGACTGCCTATCTGACCTCTACAACCCAGTTACTGGGTAATATGATACCCCTTGGTAAGACTGGTTGTCAGACTTTCTGACGACCCGTAACGACTGTCAAAGATCCACGAATGACAGCCGGGACCAACGGCTTAACATGCTTCCGAGGTACGGAGGAATCTTGGTATGAAAAGATGGTCACCCATCCACAGACCAACCCCGGCAAGCGTAGCCTAACCTGATGGATCGACCCGTTCGGCTGTTATTACTTAGCCACGAGCTCCTCTTAGAATTCATATTAAGAAATGCTCTATATTTGATTCGATTATTTAAATATTAATTCAATATTATATATACAACTCCCAATTATTACTTGATTGTACTTTGACTAAAATTGTAAAAGTACAAATAAGATAGAACATAATTGTGACGATTAGTCTTGGAACATACTTTGCTAAGAACGTGAATCTGTCCAATATTATACCTGGTGTGTTAAGAGCACAGCGGTTCAGCACAGCGGATATGTAATATTCATTTATGGAAAAGTGTAGAAAATTGTATATGTCAATAAAAACTTTTTAGCAAAAAATAAAACCGATTTCCAAAAATAACTTTAATTTCGGTATTCGGTGTCTTTGGTTTTGTATTACATTCGTTTTTGCCACCGACTTCCGAAATTAAAGTTATTTTTCACTTTGTAGTGTTTTGTTTTGGAAGTCGGTTTTATTTTTTGGTAAAAAGTTTTTATTTTTCACTTTTTAGTTGTGGGGTATCCACACAAATTCGAATACCTGTTATACAAATAACAGTGATAATAAGTTATTAAAACATCATCCACTACTAAGTGGGAAAAATACGCAATATTGAGGCTAGCTCAAAAACTCCCAAAGCAAAGTCAATAAAATTTAGGTGGGACCACCTAGAAAGTTATGTCCCTTTCAAACAAAAGAATTTTTCAAATCGGTCCATCCGTCTTAGAGTAATCGCGTAACAAACAAACATAAAAAAAAAGAAAAAAGAACATACAGTCGAATTGAGAACCTCCTCCTTTTTGAAGTCGGTTCAAAAGAGGCGTTTATTCCCTTCTTCCAATGGGTGGTTCAATTGCAGGTTATGTCCATAATAACAATAATACAACAATGGGATCAGCAGTAACAGTAATCGTTCCGGCTCGGCTACTTATCGTAACATTTCACTCAAAATTGGCCTGACGATATACAGAGATAGACAAGATGTAACAATTATCAGGGATGTTATATTTTAATGTTATTGCGCATTTAGACGAGTAAAGTATGATGTTTTTTATAAGGCATAATATTATACCCAGCCTTGCCTATGGGTGCCATGATATCATAATAAGGGCAATAAGGTAAAATATTATGAATGGCAAACTGTACTCATTCTATTTTCAATTTTATGTATTTTATTTAGGTTAGGATTTAGGGCAGATTCTTCAGTTTGACATATTTTCTATACAAAAGCTGTCAAACTGCCATATTTATTCCATAAACAAAAATCATGTGACGATTGAAAAATTTGCCCTATTAATAGAATATATTTTAAATATTGTATGATACATTTGCTTTAGGAGTACCTGAAGTAGGTATTAAGTACTACTAAAGACAACTTCTTTTTTCAACAACCAAAAAGTTGTCTTTGAATAAATATGTATTTAATGATAACATTTTGAAAAATGGTAATACATATTTGGATGTGATAAAGTTGAGCACTCTGTGGTAAAAACAATTCGTATGGGAGGTAGGTACTGCTCGATTTTTGCGACCTATTTAATACCGAATAAATATAATTTCTAGTAGTTGTAGTTAATCTAATATAATATTGACTAATCATGAATATGAGAGTCAACCGCTGCACCCAAGAGGGAATCCAAAGTTACAGCATGTTAGTTGTAAAAAAAACTTATGAAAAAAGTAATTTCATACCGCGCCAAAACCTTACGGGACGGTTTTTATGGTTCCGTACCTCAAAAGGAAAAACGAAACCCTTATAGAATCACTCGTGTGTCTGTCTGTCTGTCTCTCCGTCTGTCACAGCCAATTTGCTCCGAATCTAATGGACCGATTAAGTTGAAATTTGGTACACGTATGAATTTCTGTGACCCAAACACGGACGTGTAACGTAAATAAATGTATTTTGAATATGGAATTCAATTTTGGGGGGCAAATAAGAAAATTTAAAAAAAGTTTTGCAAACTGTACAGTGTGACATGTCAAATGAAATTGCTTACTGTGAGGGTCTAAATTATAATGATTGTATCATTTTAAAATAAATTATTTTAAAAGAAAATAGACGAAAATTTACCATTCCCCGATATTTCCGAAACTATTGAGCCTAAAGTTTTGGAAGGAACACAGAAAATAGTTCTATACCTATTACAGGAAAAGTCTATGGTCTTAAAATAACATGGTAAATCTCTCAATATTGTGCGTACAAACTTACATTTGCAGTTGAAATGTATTGGAGAACATGTTTTTTAACTACCTACAACGTTAAGTTTGTTCTTGGGATAAATTCATCTCATCTACGGAACCCTTCATTTTGCGTGGTCCGACACGCACTTGGCTGTTTTTTTTTTTTTAATAAGTGTCAATCTGCCTAGCCTTTTCTCAACCATGTTGGGGTCGGCTTCCAGTCTAACCGGATGCAGCTGAATACCAATAAAAGTGTGAGATACCTTAAGTGTTTTAAATTTCGTTAAGACTTGCTAAAGCGAACGCTATACAGCGATTAGTAAAATATTGAGGAGGCGTTCGTTAGTTTGAAACTTGGCATTTTCATTTGATATGTCACTCGGTACAGTTTGCAAAACTTTTTTTTTTAATTTTCTTACCCCCATATTTAAATTTAAATAAGTAAATAATTTACGGGACATGTCCGTGTTTGGGTCACAGAAATTCATAAGTGTACCAAATTTCAACTAAATCGGTACATTAGATTCGGAGTAAAGTGGCTGTGACAGACGGACAGACAGACAGACACAGGAGTGATCCTATAAGGGTTCCGTTTTTCCTTTTGAGGTACGGAACCCTAAAAACGAATAACCCGAATATCAAAAGTTTTCTGTCAGACACATTGCTTCCTGAATTAAAAATTATATCTACCCATTGAAAATCACGCCTTAAAAACATAAACAAAATAAAAAGAGCCACAATAAACGCATGATTGAATTTGAAACATTCAATAAAGTTATTTGAAGCAGGACGTTAAGTTAAATGGGAAGGAAGTTTAATCATTGGCACGGACACTCCCCGGAGATCTTTTAAGTATAAACGATAAGTTAAGGGCAAACTCGCGAAAGTTGTTTTAATTTTTGCGGCTCGTAATTTTGTTGTAAACAAGAAAATTTGAACTTATTAAAAGGGACACGTGATTTTCCTTAGAAATTATGTTATGGCTATATTATTTTTGAAACTGTGCGGTTTTCTTAATAATTTGATATTATTGTGTAAAAGTATTGTAATAAAGAGACGCTTAAAGTTTTTCCTTAAATCACCACTAATCATAACTAAATATTTTTGGGCCATTTGCCACCGCCAAATTCAATGACCTGTGTACCTAGAATCGATAGAATCACTCACGATTTAGATTTACAGCCAAGATTTTCAGTATGAAAGTGACATCATTTAAAATTACAAGCCCGAGGTTAAGTCTACCTATTTCTTTTTAGGGTTCCTTACCAAAATGGTAAAAAGGAACCATTATAGTGCGACTCAGTCTGTCTGTTTGTCTGTCCGTCTGTCACAGCTGGATATCTCAAGAACTACTAATGCTATCAACTTGAATTTTGAAATAGTTTTTAGATGACGTTTGCCCAACTATTTTGGAAATAAGAAATAATTTTTGTTTTTGCAACAGGGATTGAAAGGGGTCTTAACAATTCAAAGTGGGGCTACTAGGACACGTGGGGTATCATATGAAAGAAGCTGTTTGCACGTTCTCAAACATTTTTTTTTTAGGCTGCATAGTTTTCGACTTTTGATGAAAAACGTAAAAAAATATACCGTTTCCCCTTATCTCCGAAGTCTGCATAGAGAAAAATCGGAAATTATTCTATGTGATAGAAGTTTATGTAAAGATTACAGGAAAAATAAAACGATGTCTCTAAATAGCACACTTTTTTTAATATATGATGGTACGGAACCCTCGGTGCGCAAATCCGACTCGCTCTTGACCTTATTATTCTTTACCTCGCACGATTTTTTCGACTTGACAAAACACCAAGATTTCTTTGTTGTTTTGGGAATAAATTCTCTAAATAATCGTGGAAACCTCATCAGAATCCGCTGCGTAGTTTAAAAGAACAATGCGGTCCCACGTACAGACACGAAAAGCGACTTTAATTTAAAATATGTATGTATATGAATGAATGAGTGAATGAAATGCACCGACCCCCGCGTGTTTTGACCAAACTCGATTACTTGAATGAACCCAAAGATTCACACTAGCCAGAAACCATTGCATATCCAGGAAGTTCTACCCTTAGGATATGGACAAGGATTATAGAGCTTACCGAGTGTGCACCCTATAGTACGTAAGCAATGGAAATTGTGGAGAGACGGATGATATATACATATATGGATTTTAACGACGTCGCCGCCATGCTCCTTTAAGTCCAGCTTCACCGGTGAATCGTTTGGCAGGATTAAACTGCATTCATGACCCTTTCCATGTCACTGCTATGCTTTGTTGTTCAAAAGTCATCATATGAGGTCACGCTACCATCCGTTTCAGGTTTGTTGTAAATCTCACTAGCAGCCCTCTCAATCTTATCTCGCTCCTCAGCCACGTCCATGATATTAAAACAAGTTTAATAAACACTTAATTACCTATTTAACAATAGGTCCTGTACAGATCTAGAAAAATAAAGATTAAAATTAAGCCACCAGAAACTTTTATATTAATGATATTACACTTGTGAAGACCTCCCCTTAACAATGCAATGCTAGGAGCATTGCCAATACAATCTGAAGAATTGAAAGAATTCAATATTGAGTATTCTTGTCGGTGGTGTTTTAATTATAATTGTAAAGTTCTACCCAATAACGATATGAGTATCCACTCCTTGTGGGTTCAGATGGGTTTGCTTTTATAAAGGTACCTACTTATATTTTTATCTGATCTTTACCTGCATATTGACAGAGTTTTCACAAAATTACCGGCCTTTTTCAGTTTTATATTAATGTAATGAGAGGGAAAAAGTTATGATTATGACGTTTTTTGCATTGGAAGGCTTCTAGGTTTCCTGTTATGTATAATATGGCGAGATGTGCAACGACATTGTTACTATCGCGGGCAAACCCTGGATGAGGCTGACACATGAGCGTTAGGATTGGCACAAGAAAAGAGAGGCATATGCGTAGCACTGCGGATGATGATAATATGAGGTCAGTAAATCAGCGCCAATAGGTCTTCCTAGTTTGAAAACTGTGAGCAGAACCTACTATTCAAAAGACCTCATTGCCAATTTGTGTCTACTACGAGTTGACCGTCATTGCGGCAATGTTAAAAAATCACAAGTGGAGTCCATTGTTGTCTGAAAAATCCTCGTCAAACATTCACAATGTGCGGCCATATTGCAAAACACAACACCGTCGCCACCGTTTACAATTTACACCACGTCAGAAACCGCACCGCCTTATCGAAGAAGTCGATGGTCGAGAGCTTCTCGAGACGGCGCGATCCCCTTACTAATGTTCATTGCCATTGTTTCTAGTCCACTGCTTTGCAGCCAATGGAAAAATAAAAGAAATCCGATAACAGCAACAGGACAAAGCCTAGTCTCTCTGTAAAATATAAGGCCGCGATTAGGAACATCTGAACGCGGACTCAATTTATAGACGCAGGCAGCCGTCTTTCAATTGTTTTTATTTTAGTCGTTTTTGATACGTTAGTGGCACATGTTTTTATTTTTAAATGGGTTCTTTGCAGTCGTTGCTTTGTCTGCTTTGTGGAGATCGAAGTGTGATAAAAGCACTGATTTGATTTCCTGTGTCTTTAAGAGCATTTTCTCCACACATTGTTGTGAGAATAAACTAAGTAATAAAGCCATTTAATCTATCCTTGTGGCTATAAGAGGACTGCTGAAAGACCATGTTTGCAGCAGACATTTACGAGCAATACTGAAGAGTCTTGAGAACAACGTGTTTAATTACAGTAAAAAATAAAGAATTTAACCGCCCATCAAAACGTTGACGGCGCAATTTTTCCCGACCATCAGATCTCAAGATAGCACAAATAAGTAGTACTAGGATTTTAATATGCCATAAACTATAACGACCTATAACATTAGGTAACCCAAGCATATGTTTCAAACTTTATGTTGAAGAAAATAAAGGTTAAAATCGTATTTAGAACCTGCAAACACAACTCGGTACGGGTGATAATAAGACAGTGAAAATTTTACTTCTGCGAAAAATTGTGTCAATGAAAAGTCATACTATCCTCCGAAGTAATAAGGTCGCTGTCAATTTGTTTGCTAGTTTCCTAGTTGCTTATGTTATCCTGGTACGAGGAGACAAGTCCTGAGTGCATAGCTGTCCTTGCAGCAAGCTTTATGTCTCTGCGAAGATGGTGGGAAGCTTCTTAGCGCTTCTCGGTAAAATGCTTTCCTAGTACATTCTCTTATAGTTTTCTGAACTCCGCATAGCTTTACAATGTGGGCTTTGATGTTTGTTTTAAATGTGGCCATTGATAGAAAAAGTGACAGGACGTGAAGCGATATAGTTCAGTGAAATTATAACAAGAAGGAAGTGTATTCGTAGTTCGAGTTCTGATTCACTCGGTGCTTTTCAGAATTTAAATGTCACCGATATTGTGGTTGTGATTTCATTAGTTAGATACTTGCCTAATCATGTCTATTGGCTAACGTTATACTTTGAAGAAATGCTGCGTAATCTAAAAGGAGATCATTTCATATATTTGATGAGAAGATACATACTCACGCCTACTTCCCATGGGGGTAGGCCGAAACTACAGAAAGTCATCTGCTACGATCCTTACATATTCCTTGTTTCCTTTTCCATGAGAAAATCCCTTTAAAAGTTATTTAGGCGAAAACTTTTCCATAACACATTTATATCTACTCACAAACTCCCATAAAAGACAAGTACCTGCAAGCAAACAAAAAAAACACAATTACAATGGTTACGGTCTCATTTAATTAGGTCAGCTGTGGGGTCTTCATTTAATTACCAAAAAGATTAAATTTTCCGTGTCACAAAGTTATGGCTTTCACGTACAAATGTGACGTTAGTCGGGACGAGTGCCCATGGTGTACTGGGGGATTGGTTTAGAGAGCATTTAATTTTAGCTATACTATTTTTAGGTCGAGTAGCTAATTCATTTTTTGGGTACCTACAAGTAAAGGATGGTGGGCAAAAATGTATAGGTGCTGGTCCATTAGAAGTGAAGACATTACTTCTCCCCTTACTCAAGCCAAGGCGTATCAAAATTTGTCTCAGGTTATTCAGTTCTGACAATGTTAGGTTAGATTAGTTCAGGTAGAGTTTTACGGTTGCAACACGTATAAAACAGTTTAGATTAGGTGTAAGTTTAAGTTAGGTTAGTGCACAAACCGTGCGAAGCCAAAAGGAAAAAGAAAAAAAAAAAGTTACAAAGTACATAAAAAATAAAATTAAGTAAGTAAAGTATTCATGGATAAAATAAAAATGAATTAATGAAGAAGAATACTTTATTTCCCCTGAGACAAAAAAAAACAACATTTTGATTTATTCAAGCTTTTGGGTCGATAATCATGGAGCCTAGAGACAGAGCCGGTCGAAAAAATAAAATAAAAACTATAAACTTAACCAACGCTAGAGCATGGTGCAAGGGAGGGGGATATCGAGCTGTACCAATCAACGCGCAGCTTGTGTCCATGTATTTTCATTTCATTCTTTCATTTCGTATGTTAAACAGTCTTGTCAGCTTTTTATTATTGTTAAATATTTACATTAAAGAATGCACTCAAAACCGATCAACAATTGATTTGAAGAAAAAAAAAACTTTAGATACACGTAGATCAGTTTCTCTTGGATATATTTTGATGATGACATAATAAAAAAGATACTGAAAAAAGAGATTAAAAAGATTCAATATTTATATTTGCTCTTTTAAGTAATTCCCACTTATAAACAAGTAAAAGTGATTACTTCAGTAAAAGTAATCACTTAAATAATGATTTTTATTCTATAGTTTAGTATTTGCTTGAAGTTAGAACTGTCAAAGGTTAGAATTCTTAGCCAAGACATAGTCACCATTTTCATTACTTAAGAATTGAGAACTCGACCTAAATGGTTGAGTTCTCAATTCTTAAGTTTGATTTTTCAATGGAACGTTGATTCTTACTCAAGCATTTACTCAAGTAAGTAACGTACATTACCCGACTATTGAACAACTTTTTATAATGAAGAATTCTATCCTCAAGTAACTGGATTGTGCAAGTCAGATAGGCAGTCGCTCCATGTAAAATACTGGTATTCAGCTGCATCCAGTTAGACTCGAAGCCTACCCCACCATAGTTGGGAAAAGGCTAGGCAGATTGATTGAATCCTATCCTCAAGTAATGACTTCACTATGAAATTACTTAGCAGCTGGCGGTACTGGGTCCATTATCGCCCACCATCCTTTGCTCGTGTTTGCCAAAAAAAGCTTATAATGCTAGTCTTAAAAGACTTTCGGAAAGCTCGAGAAAAGTCCAGGTAAAAGGATAGTAGCAACGTTCTGTAATTTCTGCTTTTCCGTGGGAAAAAGGCGTGAGTTTACGAAGGTCGGTATGTATATAAATCGAAGTAGTTCTACAATAATAAAATACCAACCCAGCCAATAGTGACTTACCCATATTAATAGTCGACAACAGCAGGCACAGTAATTTTTATAATAATATAATAAAAATAAGTATCAATAATTATTGGGCGAATGCTGTACATACTCCCAATAATTAACTAACTATGCGTCTAATTCGTAGGATTATTTATTTATTACGTATAGGACACCGACAGCATAATATTATACATTCAACAGTGGTTTACAAAAGTATTTATAAAAGGTATTACTGCTATATAATGTATATACAAATTATAGGTGTAAATAATATAAGAAAAAATACATTGGGCAGATGCTGCTTATAAACTAAAAGTAACATGGTATTAATTACGAGCTGACCAGACCGTCCTGGCAAAATTTCTATCTATATAGAAAAAAAAAAATCATTGCAATTCTTTTTCGGATTTTACAATTTTCTCGGCACTTTTTAAAATTTTTGCTTTCCGTAAGAATTTGGTTCGGACTATTACAAACATTTTAAAATAAAAGTTACCCAAATCGGTCCAGCCTTTCTGAAGTGATGCGCTTACTAACGAACAGCATTTCATTTTTATTATATAGATTATGAAAGTTTGATGAATTTCTCGTCCATAAATAATAGGTCTTTTACCTATGAAATTGCCGATTTTTGATACCGGCTAGTGTAAAGATGTTTCATTATATTTAGAATTCCAAATTCAAATTATTTTTTATATTCAAGCATGATATTAAAAAAAAAAAACAAATTGTTCATTTGTTTTCACGCCGTTCGTTATTTTTTTTGATATCGATGTTTTTGTAACCATGGAAAAATCAAAATTGCGCGCTATTATCGAATATGAGTTCCGTCGTGGCACCAACGTACCACATACACAGACAGTACGTAGTAAGTAGCAAGTGAACGCACGGTGCGTTTTTGGTTTGGTCGCTTTCGTTCTGGAAATTTTGATCTCAACAATGAGCCCCGGGGAAAATTTCCAATCCAACGAGGCGGTGAAAAACGCCTCTAAAGAATTTATCGATTCCCGTTCCCAGGATATCTACAAGGTGTAACATAACGCAATAAAAAAATCAGCTGTTGCAGTACATTTTGACGAATTAGAAGAACATAAATGTACTGAACAGCTGATTTTTTTTCGCGATTTTCGGGTTTGGTCCCATAGTAAAAGTTGTTCATAATGATGAGTGCAATGACCCCTTCAGAGGTTGTGCGTTATTTAAGTTACACCTTGTATAGCAGAGGCATCAATGAACTTTCATTAAAATGGCAAAAGGGCTTCAACAACATTTCTTAAAAAAAAAAAAAACTATGTAAGTCGGCAAATTCATAGGTACAGACCTAATATTACATCAAAGTCTGTCACATAACAATACAGTGTGACAGACTTTGATGTAATATTTATTTAGTCTCAACTCTCAATTTGCATCGCAGTATGAATCCGGAACTGAATTGAATATTTGATTACTGGCTCTATCATAATTCCGTGTCAAATTGTCATACTGGTTTGAGGGTTTGAGCATAACTTGGTCTGAATACTATTCACTGGTTTGTAATATGAAGGCTATTATTTGAAATAGTTTAGGAATGGATATTTTTAGCTGTCGTAGCAGTAATGTATCTACATGAAAGCAGATTAATTTGTGTCTCAAGATTGGAGCAGGTATTTTAAAAGTAAAAAATAAAACGACCCAAATGCCATTTGCAATCTTCAATTCAAATCAGAATTAACCCACGTAATTCCGATAATTGAAAAAGCTCAGATATTATTCGTATCTGAGAGAAAATGTGTAACGCTGCCTCCAGAATTATACATTCTGCCCTAGGCTCAAAAAAACCTTCAAGACGCATTTGGAAGTTCCATCAAAACTTTTAAAAGCAACGTTCCTCTGTCTTAAACCGAAAAATAAAATTAGTAAAACTTTTTCGAACATCAAACTTCAAGAGTGGAAATCTAAAGGAAAGTTGTCGAAAGAAAAGTTGGGGTGTCTTTGGAAAGCGTTCTATTGTCGCCGAAGGGATGGGGTTTGTTGTACGCCATTTAGGGGTATTAAAAACAATCTATGACGCAGTGTCCGGGTTAATGCTGTGTGCCGCGTGTCCTAAAGTACCGGGAAGTGTTTGCACCGGACTGCAAGCGATAGTACTATCGGTTCCGGGAAATTCAATAAGTTCTTTTTGATGTGTAATATATTTCCTCTCGCTTTCTTGCAATCTGTGGGAGTAATTTCGTGAAAAGGGATGGAAGTGTGTAACAGGAAGCCGGGGAATCGCACGCTATTTGATTTGACCAATGAGCGCGCGCGGTGCAAAAGTTGGCCGTCAAATGTTACCAACCCATTTTCCAAGAGGTTGGTACTCAGATGTTACACATCATATGCGAATACTGTAAGGCTCGCTCGTTTTTTTTTCTATTTGCAAGAGATACTCAACGATATAAACTGGTCATCATTACCATCATCATCACCATCCACAGCCCATCTTCCTCCTACTGCTGGGCATAGGCCTCTCTTTCCTTGTGTCAATCCCCACGCTCTCCTGTGCCAGCCTCTTCCAGGTTTTACCTTTCATCAGCAGCGAAAATATTAGCCACGCTCAAGAGCTGTCAGTGTCATAATTGCTAAGGAATATTGATACTCTACTCTTGAGCGCGGTTTAGACGTGCAGATCGCGTTCCGTTTCATTGGTGAAATTCGCCCTAAAAATTAAAATAAGGAGTAAGTTCTTTGCTAACTAAATAAGAAGTCTTCCGTAAGCAGTCTATGTTTAACTTATATTTTTAACCCAGACATCATACACATCGAAAGATATACTCTTGTGAGTAACATAATGAGTGTGTAAGTTTATGTCTGTGATTTTCTGCTTTCGCTACCCGATAACTTATACTTAGGGCCGGTTTTTTGATCTGTAGTGAACCAATGGTTAAACATACTAATGGTTGAATTTTGGATAGATGTGAAAGGCTAAATATGAATGTATTCAGGTTAGCTGATTCATATTATAAAATAGTAACTAATGGCATAACTCATTCATGTTTAGCCTTTCACATTTAGCCAAAATTCAACCATTAGTTACTATGTTTAACCATTGGTTGAGTTAACTACGGATCAAAAAACCGGTCCTTATAGTCATCACCAAATCAACCAAAAGTAAGTAGACATGAACTAAATCCAACTCATTCGAGAAAAAACGAAACTCTAAAACAAATGAACGAGAACCGTTAGTAATTCGAAATATTTCAAGTAAAGTGCACTCATGAACGAACGAAATGAAACTTTCGTTCGCCACCGTCCGTCTCTCGTTATTCAGCCATTTTGATTTATTGTTTTTGGCGCGCATTTGTTTGCTATTACCTCTTTGAACTTCGTTACAATACGCGATAGTTTATGTGCCTATGTTTTGCTTTTTTAGGCTCAGCTGGGAACGAAAAAATAATAAACGCAGTTAGTACTGCGTACTGCACGTTTTATTTGTTATGTTTGATATTCTGGAAATAAACTTTATTTTCAATGGAATTAGACTTAATTTCGTCCAAGTAGGTGTTGATAAATTAAATATTCATAAATGGCTGGCTACAAAGTTGAAGTGTTTCCTAGGAAAACTTATATTCGTTTATTTGGATAAATGTCAATTCGCAAGGAATTCACTAACTGCTATGAGTGGTCTAACATGCGCATGAATGACATTAATACATCATCTTAATATTATCAACTCATAAATATTTACTGCTGACTAGGTAAAGTATGCATGGAAAGGGTTTATTGAGATATTCACGATGCAAGGGACATCGACGCGCAAACATTCACGATGTAAGAGACATCGACGCGCAAACTGTTACCAGGAAGGCAGCACATTATTCCAAACCCACCAGCGCGCAGCGTTGATATTGTTTGTCGGTTATTAAAAAAACATCACCAGGGATCCAGGAAGAGGCTCCCTGGTGTATGTTGTTCGCCGATGACATTGTGCTGGTTAATTACCGAGAGCGGCTTGGAGGTGTGGCGGGAAAGACTGGAGATCGTTGGCCTGAGATTAAGTTGGACCAAAACAGAGTATGTATTCGGTTTGTGATTTTAGCAGTCTCTTCAATCTTGTGCAGATATCTCTCGCCGGAACGCAATTTCCGACCTCCTCCGAATTTCGGTACCTCAGGTCGCTTGTCCAAAGGGATGGTGAAGTAGACCGAGACGTAACGCACCAGATCTACTCAGGATGGATGAAATGGTGACAGGTCACAGGAACAACCTGCGTCCTACGGATAAGTAGAATATTTACAAGTCCGTGATAAGGCTTGTCGTAATGTATGGATCGCAATGTTGGGCCGTGAAGAAGACGGTTGAAAAAGATTGCATGCTGCGATGAGAATGTTGAGTGACGAAAATTCATAAAATAAGAAATCAGTATACTTATAAAGGGAAGTTTGAAATTGGCGCCAGTGACATAAAAGTTGAAAGGAAATCGTATGGCTTGGTATGCCCATGTGATGAGGAGGGAGGAAACGCATGTGACTAAAAGAGTGATGAATATAAAATGTTGACGGAGGGAGAGGAAAGCCAAAGCAAAGATGGATGGATTGTGTGAGGAATGATAGGAAAGAGAAGGGAGTGAATGATAGCGTGACGGTTGACAAAGGAGGTTGTAAAGAGAAAACGTGTTGCGCCGACCCCAAATAACATGGGACAAGGGCTGGAAGATGATGAGTCAGCTGCTCCATACAATTTGATCGTGTAGGTATTGCTCAGTGGTATGAAACAGCTGACTATATTAAAATAACCGCAATAATAATTTCAGGTGGGTCTCAAATCATTTACTGAATTCAAAAATGGTAACAGTTTGCTCGACGATGTCCCATACACCCTGCATAGGCAGTCGTTTTGTATAGTTTGACCTTCCAATCTGATCGTTCTACCTATAGTAAGGTAACATTACGACTAAACTCTGTATTGATATTAAGAGAAATAATTTGGACTAAATGTGTACTTAGCAAAGGGGATTGATGTCTTAGTTAACCTTTAAAACCTCGTTCATGAGCTGCCAGTGTCATAATTGTTGAGAATATTGATACTGACGATGGTTTAGCTATAGCTGAAGATGTACGTACACCTGTGTTGAGACACTTCGTTCGTCTGGTGTTCTAGGGAGGTATCTGCCTATTGGTTATCTTGACGGGGCGGGGTGTCTCAGCACAGGGACATTTCTGTACAGAAATAGATGTATAGGTATGATGAGTGTTGTCCTTTGTAATTGTATTGAAGTACTAACAATAGTTTCTAAGTTTTTTTGTACACTAACCTTTTGGATCTAGTTATACCAAAAAAGAATTTTTAATTTTTAGGGTTCCGTACCTCAAAAGGAAAAACGGAACCCTTATAGGATAGGACCCGTCTGTCACAGCCAATTTGCTCCAAATCTAATGGACCGATTAAGTTGAAATTTGGTACACATATGTATTTCTGTGATCCAAACACGTACGTGTAATGTAAATAAATAAATTTTGAATATGGGGGTCAACTTTGGGGGGCAAATAAGAAAATTTTAAAAAGTTTTGCAAACTGTCCCGTGTGATATGTCAAATGAAAGGGCTTACTGTAAGAGTCTCAAATGTATTTTTTTATAATTTTAAAATAAAGCATTTTAAAGTTATTTAAGAAAATAGACGAGAATTGACAATTTCTCCCCTTTATCTCCGAAAGTACTGCGCCTAAAATTTTGAAAAAAATATAGAAAATAGTTCAATACCTATAGTTTACAGGAAAACCTATAAGAAGACGATGGTTTTAAAACAACATGGTAAATTTCTCAATATTGTGCGTAAAAACTTACATTTGTCCATAGTTAAATAAAAATCAAATCAAAACAAATAAATTCATTCGCTGTAAGTGTCGGTACAATGTCGGTCTTAAAATAAACAATTATCAGATCCACCCAATCCAAAAGAAACCAGCCCACATTAGGTGTAATGTGGGTTGGATCCTTTTCAGTTAACTGTGGACATTTGTAGATGGAATGTATGGGAGAACATGTTTTTCAACTACAATTAAGTTATAATAATTATAATAGTAATCAATACGTTAATATATAAATTCATCCCAACCACGGAACCCTTCATTGTGCGTGGTCCGACACGCTTTTGACCGGTTTTTGTTTTTTTTTAGACGTGCCGAGTGCGATCAGTTTCATGCCAACGTGAAAACATCAATAAGCAATTACTCAGGTTTCAACACGTTGACGTATACCAAATGGTATTGTTAATAGAGAATTAACCATTAGATATTATCTGGGAGCCATAATAATATATCAAAGGATGATAATTGCACTGTCAACCACACAAAGACAGACCCAGCCTATCGATTTTGCTCTTAGTATTGATGTATCGGTCTGCCAATATGTTGGTTATGTAACATTTAAGGCTAGGAAAAAGCATGGAATCAACCTCAGGAAGTAAATATAATAATGCTAGTTTTCACTTACCTACACCTAAATAAAAGTGCGCTGTTGGATTGTCAACATTAGGCGCTGAGCCGAGTGTAAAAAATCCAACAGCACGTGCTTTTATTTTATTTCATTTAACATAATCAAATAAATATCACCCAAATATCTTAGGTATGAACTAGTACACGCAAGTGGATGAAAGTTGATGGGCTTACTCCAAGAATATTTTCTGAATTAAGTAGGTAGATGAGTATCAGTCGATACCATAGAGCCCAAACGCCAACACAAGACCAAAAATAACAGCTTCCTTATACATAAATAATATTCCCTATCCAAAACGATAATTTCTCTCCAATAAATCAACTTATAGATTTAACATGGCGTTTTGCTTCCGATCCACCATAAATATCTTGCATATCTACCACTTAAAAATAAGTTAGCGTTTATCCTGCGCTTTTGATGCCGCCATCACAACAAAATGGTTTCGAACGGGCCAAACGCCTGTATAAAATGACCCGTGTAACTTTAGGACAAACCGTTGCAGATCACCAGTTATAAAGCAATGAAGGGGGCGGGGCAGGTCAACGTAAAATGGAACTTTCGTGCCATAAATACTCGTTGAGGCTTCGACAATTTTAAATGTACCGTTCGATAAATTATGAACACCACCTATGTGCTTGAATTAAGGTTTCATTTTGAATGTGGTTTTGAAATTGTATTTTAATCATATTTGTTTAACAGTAGCTTTTAAATAGACGTTGAAAGAAGTCGACAGACAGCTATCAAGATGTCCTAATAGGCGTAGCGTACGCCAGAAATAATTTACAAATTACCCCCATGTCGGACCAGATTTGTGTTTTGGTGTTCGTACCGGGTTTTTATAATTTATTTTTGGGTTCGCTCATTATTTATTTTAATGTACAGACGCCAGCACATCAAGCTACTACAATCTGTCAGATTTATTTAATAGATTTTCGACTTTATTGCTAAGGCATTAGGTTCAAGGTTGATTGGGAAAATCTGACAGTTTCGGGTAGGTTGACCTGCTGGCGTCTGTACAATCGAGCTTTCGAAGTTTTAAATAAATCACTCGCTAAGACTTAGTTTCCTTTAGCACTAAAGCATAGTGGTTTGTAGATATAGGAAGTCTGGCGACAGGAACAACAGCAGGTTCCTGCAGGGACCAATGATGAAGAAGGGCTGGCTAAGATGATAACTAAATCAAATATCCAAAGCGTTCTTGATAGCTGTCAGTTTCATACTAACAAACATGTGTTTTGCGAATTTGATCCATAATAGTAGGTAGGTACCAGAAATTGTCCAACTATCAGGTTTCAGGAACGCATTCTCTCAACGGCCGGACAGTATTATGTAAAATACTATCAGAACTGAAACCTGTCCTAATATAACCGACACTGCAAAAATGAACACCGTCGTTTGTTTTTCTTTTTTATAAAAAAAAAGAATATAATAACTAGCTATAAAATAATTTATTAAAGGTGCGTGCTGAACGCATCGTTCACGTCACTATAGCTCCCACGTGACCTGATCCACTTTAGACTTAATTACGTATACATAACGATCACTATTACGCCCCTTGCAATGATAATATGGTACATGTGATGATTTATATAAATCATTTTCTGTTGCCCCCTATTAGATGGGACTTGAAAATAGCTGGCGAAATGTGGGTGTCTCTATAGTACAGCCACGCATAGGATTATCAGGTGCGATGTTATGTCATTTCATGATAAAAAAAAATTGGGAAGCGTAATGTGAGCTTGTTTTTTTTTAAAAAAAAAACCTGCCAAGTGCGTATTGGACCACGAACAATGCAGGGTTCCGTAGTTGGGATGAATTTATCTAACTTAACATTGTAGTTGAAAAACATATTCGGCTATAAATCCCAACTGCAAACGTAAGTTTGTACGCATGTATGGTTTTAAAATAACATGGTAAATCTCTCAAAGATTTACCAAGTTATTTTAAAACCATAGACTTCTTATAGGTTTTCCTGTAATCTATAGGTATTTTTTTTTCAAAATTTTAGGCCCGTTTCAGATATAAGGGGGAATGGTCAACTTTCGTCTATTTTCTTAAATAAATTTAAAACAATATGTTTTAAAATTATAAAAAAAACAATCTATTTGAGACCCTCATTAACTGACGGAGTCTATTGACTGCTCGTTGGTCTAATGGTCACAAGCGCTAACGCTGAGCATGAGGTCCTGGGTTCGATTCCCGGGTCAGGCAAAGTGTTAGGGTTTTTCCATCTGGAATTACTCAGTAGCAGCCTGGAGATCCCGGTCGATGGCAATAGGCTTGCGCCTGTTACTTGGGGCTTAAACATAACTGGCGAAAAGTGTGTGTACTATAGTTACACCTCTGCCTAACCCTTCAGGGATTACAGGCGTGATGTTACGTTATGTCCCAATATGTCTCTAAAGTGTCCCAATTTTCCATCAGAAATGTCCCAATTTTCCATCAGAAATGTCCCAATCTCCCAATATCAATGTCCTTGCAAGTGCACTATACTCGAGCACTAGCCCAACACAAGTTTCTATGGGAAATTTTCAAGTAGCTTGCGGTTAGCAACGAACACTTACTCTCCTTTGTGCCATACTTAATTAACAAGTTTAGCTACCCACTTAACTGGTGGACTTCGGATTAAGTATTAAGTTACTATTAGACGCCGTGTGGTTTGGCGTTGCTAAGAAAATGTACCTATTTATACAGAGTGTCCCGTAATTAATGGATAACCTCTTAAGGGGTCATTGTACTCATCATTATGAACAACATTTACGAAAAAAAGTCAGCTGTTCCCTACCCTACATTTATGTTCGCATAACTCGTAAAAATGTAGGGAGGAGCTGATTTTTTTTTTTTGCGCGATTTCAGGTTTAGTCTCATAGTAAAATTTGTTCATAATGATGAGTACAATGACCCCTTAAAAGGTTATCCATTAATTATGGGACATCCTGTAGATGTTCCTTACGAAGGAGGAAGAGCTGATTTTTGTTTCGCGATTTCAGGTTTGGTCTCATAGTAAAATTTGTTCATAATGATGAGTACAACGACCCCTTAAGAGGTTATCGATTTACGGGACATCCTATAGAGGTTTTCTCGGAATTTTCTTATACATTTTCTAGTAACTGGTTAAACCTTGGGTCAAAGCAGATGACGTTCTGTAGTTTCTCCCTACCCCCATAGGAAAATGGTGTGGGTTTATACATATATATATTATATTATATTATATTATATTATATTATATTATATTATATTATATTATATTATATTATATTATATTATATTAGTTATTCTTCTAATTATGGTATCCGATGTTATGACGAGTATATCTGGGGTCGATGAGGATGAGGAGCTCGTGGTAAAGTAATAACAGCTGCACGGGTCGATGCTAGCCGGGGTTGGTCTGTGGATGGGTGATCATCTTTACATACCGAGACTCCTTCACGCATCGGAAAGCACATTACGCCGTTGGTCCCGGCTGTCATTCGTGGATCTTTGACTGTCGTTTCGGGTTGTCAGAAGCCTGAAAGTCTGACAACCAGTCTTACCAAGGGGTATCGTATTACCCAGTAACTGGGTTGTACAGGTCAGATAGGCAGTCGCTCCATGTAAAATACTGGTATTCAGCTGCCTCCGGTTAGACTGGAAGCCGACCCCAACATGGGAAAAGGCTAGGCAGATTCATTGATCAATAAAAATATCAAACATATCACATACTTAGGCATTAGGCTCAACTAACTTTGAGTACAAACCACATCTCAACTATATTTTATATAAAACATCGCGATACACCTTTACTTGATATTCAACGATACGATACATAGCCGTTACTCATACCATTTAACCTTTCACGTCTTCCCTCGAGAATATCGCAGGTTAGACGATAGACTAAATGTCAGGCACCAATGTAAGAGACTCGGTCCCAACGGACGATCCGTGTTAGTTATTGTGAGGCGTTTAGACATACATGCATTGCAGGTGTAAAGGATGAAATTCACCCGACGTTGGTTGACGAGTAATTCTTGAAAAATTAGAAGATAGAGAAGATTAGAGGCTATAATTATATAAATAGTAATGTTTTAGCGAAAATAGAAGCTAGACAGCAATGATTATCTTCTTCCGGTAGCTACGCTATCATCCCAGGATGACACCAAAAAGTACTTGATCCTCACTCATAGAGGCTCTTTTAATGCCCCATAGATAAAAATAACAGGACCCAAAAAAGGGTTGTTGACATTTTTTGAAACTGTGTCAAAGAAGCTCATTCAACCTTTCAACATACTCGTACTTCCAACTTTTTTGAAACAGTCGGCTTTTTTTGGTTTGTGTAACCGCTTAATGATAATGACAGAACACAAAATAAAGCGAACGCCATGTGGAATCCGACAATTGCCGACAACTCCCGAACGCGCTTAACAAGGAAACAACGTGGGTTCGGCACGTGTGTGAACTTTTTATTGCATTTTTTACACAAGTTACGTTAGGAGATGAAATTAACACGCCCTTAGAATATGGAGCAATGTTTATTTTTGTTTAGAGCTTTTTGTCTTAGCAGACGCTACTCGTTTATTTCAAGCAGTTTAAATTCATTCGTTAAGGTGATATGTAAAACGCGAACCGGGCGGGAATAAGAAAGAGACAGAGTCAATTACTTCCACATGCGAAAAAAGCGCCAAACCAAATAAAAAGTGTTTAAAAATAAACTAAGCTGTCTATCAAAAATATTTTCAGCCAGAGTTTTCAATTACCTAATACGCACGTTTTGAATGCAACTTTGCAATGAAATTACTTAAGATTTTAGAATAACAGAAAAAAAAATAGAGGTCTTTTCGAAATTCAATTCTATCGAGGAAATTTAACCCAACTGAGTTTTCCTTCAGTATGAGTTTTATTAAAATAGTCAATAAACATATACCCAAAAACGAAATCCATACATGCTGTAATAGTGAAATAAATGGTTACGAAAAAGCCCTCAATTTATTTTGGTATCGCCTTAATAGTGTCCTTGCAGTTTCTTGCCCGTTCTTCTCCATAGGAACCTAAGTGTACTGCGCTTTGGAATGAGAAACTAGTTTCAACTTTCTGACTCCGACCCCTGGACAATTGAAAAGTGTCTGTTATTGGTTTATTTGCTTTGAGTTTGAGTTTAACAAAAATAATGTTAGAGCACAATGATTGTAAAACAGAACAGCTAACCAGCCAAATTAATTACAAGCTGTTTAGTTAATTTGTTGGCCGTTGGTCCCGGCTGTCATTCGTGGATCTTTGACAGTCGTTATGGGTCGTCAGAAGCCCGAAAGTCTGACAACCAGTCTTACCAAGGGTTACCGTGTTACCCAGTAAGTGGGCTGTGGAGGTCAGATAGGCAGTCGCTTCATGTAAAATACTGGTATTCAGCTGCATCTGGTTAGACTGAAAGTCGACTCCAACATCGATGGGAAGAGGCTAGGCAGATAATGAAGATGATAAGTTTAGTTAATTTGTGTTTAGACGTTTTGATCTTCAAATCCAGCAGTAGCTAAGTCCTCATTTATGTCAATGTTTTGTTGTTGTTTGTTTTGTTTATAGTCCTCAGCTCACAAAAATAATGGTAGAGCATAAGATTTTTAAAGAAAACAGCCAGCCAGCTAGAAGCTAAATGAACAACGAACGGTTTAAGTGATCATCATACTACGAGTAATCATGTCTGAGATACCTACTCAGTGACAAATTGACAAGATTACAGCTAAGATGGGATTCAGATTTAGGTAGCACTAAGCTATCCTGAACAGACTGATAGCAGCAGTACCTACCTAAATCATAGATAAGTCATTTTAGGGTTCCGTACCTCAAAATTAGTCAAAAGGAAAAACGGAACCCTTATAGGATCACTCGTGTTTCTGTCTGTCCGTCTGTCACAGCCAATTTGCGCCGAATCTTATGGACCGATTTAGTTGAAATTTGGTACACATGTGAATTGCTGTGACCCAAACATGGACGTGTAACGTAAATAACTGAATTTTGAATATGGAGGGTCAATTTTGGGGGGCAAATAAGAAAATAAAATAAAAAGTTTTGTAAACAGTACCGTGTGATATATCAACTGAAAGGGCTTCCTATGAGGGTCTCAAATCTATTTTGTATATAATTTTGGAATAAATAGTTTTAAAGTTATTTAAGAAAGTAGACGAAAGTTGACCATTACCCCTTATCTCCGAAACTACTTAGCCTAAAATTTTGAAAAAAATATAGGAAATAGCCTACAGTTAATAATATACCTACAGTTTACAGAAAAACTTATAAGAAGTCTGTGGTCTTAAAATAACATGGTAAATCTCTCAATATTGTGCGTAAAAACTTATATTTACAGTTGGAATGTATGTTGGAATGCATGTTTTTCAACTACAATGTTAAGTTTGTTCTTGGTATAAATTCATTCCAACTACAGAACCCTTCATTGTGCGTAGTCCGACTCGCCCTTGGCCGGTTTTTTGGCATATGATTTGATCACGAGGAGATTTTGAATTAAAAGCAGCCTGCTTTCTTCTTTTCTAAAACGAATGACCACAAAACTAAGAATAAAAAATACACACCAGTAAAATACATTTCTTGCGTCTTGTGCCCAAGTGTTGTTGCGAGAATTTTCAAACTCGCAAGTCTTATTTGAATACATAGATAATTCATTTTATGTACAATGCAACAGTCAAACAAAATGGCGGATTAATAAAAGCAATGTCATGAATATCGTGCACACATTTAATAAACAAGCCAGCCTGTCTCTCTGTCGCACGAGATGACGAGATTCACCCTTTGGGTGTCAAGTTATCATCTGTGATACCTTCTTAATGGCAAATAAAATAAGAGAAACGTCTGAACAGACGTTTGCACGATTTTGACGATGCAAGTAACAAGATCCTGTTTAAAATGAAAACAATTTTTAGATTAAAGTACATATAGGTGATTTTAGTGTGTGTGTTTATTTAGGGAGGCCTCCGTCCCGCCTTTGCCTTGCAGTGGGATACTTCAGGCTAGTTAGATTAGATTCGATTTTTAGTCTTAAGAGCGAATTTCACCAATGAAACTAAACGCGATCAGCACATCTAAACCTAGTTCAAGAGCTCTCAGTGTCAATATTCCAAAGAAAATAATGACATTGACAGATCTTAAACGTGGTTTATGTGCTGATCACGTTCAGTTTCATTGGTCATATCCGCACTAAGAGCATTCGGTACATGCTCTGCTGATCTGATTGTCCCTTTATTTCAAAATGACATAGACCTTTGGTTCCTTCTATGGAATTAGTATGCACTGTAACGTTTTCGTTCAAAAGGCTCTGACTTTCTACAGTAGGTACTATGGTTCCTTCAGATAAGTAGTGACGTTTTCTTTGATTAAGTACTTGGTGTTTTATAGCCCTGTGGGTGTATAGGTACCTACTGTGGTTTTATTTCCATGCATTGCCTCTAAGTGTGGTTAACTGATACGCAGTGCATCATGCACTAAAAATGAAATTGGTACAGTTCTTTCATAGTTATTTTACTTTCAACAGCAACAATAATATATTGTAACTGAAATAAAGATCACTGTGATTTTGACAATGATATAAAATCATACGAAAAATATCTGTAAAAGGACTGTAGTTAAGTCATTTGTTAGTATTAAGCTTTGCTGGAGCTTACAAAATTTAAAAAAGTTTTAAATAATTAACCTCTTTTTCCTTGTTCGTAGAAGTTAACAATGCTTTTTATCCTAGCGCCATCTATGTTCAAACACCGGAACTAAAACCCTCCTATCCTTCCTCGCTCCCTTGTTCCCGAGGGAACTCCCTACTTTCTAATCTTTCCGCGAGAGAGCGCCACGTACACTGTATTTCGAAGCTTCGAAAGTTGTGCTTAAAACCATTTTCAAAGTTACTTTCAATCTAATTATGAAACTCGGAGGTGCTATGAAGAGCTAACTCTAGTGCTAATCTAATAAAATTACGGCTAACTTTTAGGCAAAGTTATTAGCTTAAACGTAATGGAAATAATAAAGAGATTAGGACTGTGGATTTATGGCTGTCTGAAAGGAATCTTTCTGTTGAATTATTAGAGAAATGAGGGGATAAATTCAGATGTATGTACTTTCTACTTAGCACTAGGATTGTTTTGAAGATACATTTTCAGGTAGATCTAATACAAATATATCATCACGCCTGTAATCTTTGAAGGTTTGAAGGATAAGGCAGAGGTGTGCTTACCACATTTCGCCAGTTACGTTTAAGTTCCATGTAATTGGAGCTCAAGTCAAGACTTCGGGCTGCTA
This sequence comes from Dicycla oo, assembly GCA_948252095.1. Lineage (NCBI taxonomy): Eukaryota > Metazoa > Arthropoda > Insecta > Lepidoptera > Noctuidae > Dicycla > Dicycla oo. The sequence goes on along the minus strand of OX411713.1, from coordinate 29,618,797 downwards.
CTGAGAAATTCCAGCAGGCTTAGCACGAGAACGTTTTGTCGCGTAGACAAAAATGACGTTTCCGTGAATAAGAAGTGTTCAATTGAAATCCTTCTACAATCTGTCATTTTGTCTATTCTTCCGTCAACAAAAGCCGTTTCTATGGTGGTCCTGCTACGCGCGCTGATAGGAGAACCCAATAACACTTAGCCCGACCTGGGAATTGAACCCAGGACCTCATGCTCAGCTGTAGCGCTTGCGACCACTAGACCAATAAGGCAACCATAGTAGATCTAATCTTTGTTGATATATTAATTATTGTGCGAAATAAAAATGGCGCAAATGATGAGCAAAGTTTCGAAGTTTGCTCTGTCTAATCATTTGCGAATTAAAAGCGTAATCGTACCTATGCATTATGTTATTATAATAATATGGTGTGCTGTGGAGGTTCTAACTCCCCAGCGGGGTAGCTAGATCTACTAAATGATAGATGGTGACACAGTAAAGTATTTTATAATTCTCCCACTTGCGACGAAAGTGTGACATCTCGAATTTCGATTTTTCGTTTTACTGATTCGTTTTTGTTTATTTCTGTTCATTATTAGTTTTACTCTAATCACTTCATACATTATAAAGCTATCTTGACAATAATTTAAGAGTTTAGAGAGAGAGCATCTAAAAGTTCAAAAGGATTTTTTTGTAAAATTACGGTTTTTGAGATGTCACACAGTCGTCGCAAACGGACGAATTACCTATAAGTTGAAACAATATAATATTTGGAGAAAAATGCACACTTCTTTAATCTACACTGCCTATCCACTAGCTCAGACCGAACTGAGCCCTAAAACATACACACGAACTACCTTTTTTATTTATTTATAATGACAGTTTTGTACTTGCATGAAACCTTTACAGTACTATATTATTTCCAACCTTAATTTCATTATAGGTACGAGTACCAAACTCAAATCCTGAACAGCACGTTAATGTCATCATAACATTTTTCTCGGAAGAATCTCAACATCTCTAGGACACAGCAAATCCCATGGATTAATGCGGGCTTTACCGGTTGTCTCGTCATACCTACTTTGTTTCTTGACAACATCTGACCCACTTTTCACAAATGGATTATTTTTGTATATTTTGTTAATACAGTAGGTACTTATTTTTACGCCTGTCGTAAGGGCTAATGGCTGAGCGAATTAATGATTACCTAAAGTGAAAAAAAAAAACAACTTTTTTTCCGCATTCAGTTTCCGTAAGATTTGGCTATCTCAATGTCACGTCGCGGTAAGTACCTATTTGCATTTGCCTGGACCTGGACGAAGAATTAATAGATACGATGAAGTGTTGATGAATCTTACTTGATCTGTGGTGGCAAGTTCCAATCCTACTTTACTGAGAACCTTTAAATGACAAATAGGAATAGGAGAAAACTTAATAGTCAAGTACCATAATCGTCAAACACTAGTCTTGGAAAATATAAATGCGCAAACTACCTAAGTACGACTAGGAGCTCCATTTTGTTCTCCTCATCGCTGTCACTGTGGTGAAATTGTCAACAGCCTCGGACACCACGGCCTGTCTTGCAGCCGACGTGCGAGTCACTTCGCGCGGCACGCGAATATTAATGACATCATCCGACGAGCTCTTGTCACTCTCGGCGTTCCAGCTGTATTAGAACCCAATGGCTTGGCACGCGAAGATGACAATAGCATGTCTTTATTTCCATGAAAGGTGGGTAGGCCTTTAGTGTCCGATGCAACGTGTGTCGATACTCTTGTGCCATCCCATCTTCCTGGCTCAGCTTGCTGTGCTGGCGCCGCTGCTGCGGCTGCGGATAACCTCAAGCGGCGGAAGTATATAATAATAACCTTATTATATAATAATATACCTTATGGTAATTATATTTTCGAGCCATTTGGGGTTGACACCCTCGGGCCGTGAGGTCCGAGTGCACCATGAGCTCTTTAAGGAAATCTCGAACTTTGGCCAGAGGCTAAGCATTGCCATACAACGTAGCAATGCCGCCAGTCTCTAGGGTACATTACCAGTCGACAGCGATGCGAATGAATTTTTCGACGCCATATTTTAGTTTGTAAATAGTTTTAGTTAAGTTAGGAAATAATTTTATTAGTTTAAGAGTTCCGTACCTCAAAAGGATAAAACGGAACCCTTATAGGATCACTCTTGTGTCTATCTGTCTGTCTGTCCGTCTGTCACAGCCAATTTGCTCCGAATCTAATGGTCGGTCCGTTAGATTCGGAGCAAATTGAAATTTGGTACACATATGAATTTCTGTGACCCAAATAACAAATAAGAAAATAAAAAATAAAAGTTTTGCAAACTGTACCGTGTGACATATCAAATGAAAGAGCTGAGTGTGAGGGACTCAAATAGAATCTGTTTATCATTTTGAAATACATTGTTCTAAAGTTATTTAAGAAAATAGACGAAAATT